>JADRCH010000051.1:7904247-7933073 GCA_019843965.1 Rhynchomys soricoides | reverse complement strand
CTTCTTCTTCTTCTTCTTCTTCTTCTTCTTCTTCTTCTTCTTCTTCTTCTTCTTCTCCTTCTCCTTCTCCTTCTCCTTCTCCTTCTCCTTCTCCTTCTCCTTCTCCTTCTCCTTCTCCTTCTCCTTCTTCTCCTCCTCCTCCTCCTCCTCCTCCTCCTCCTCCTCCTCCTCCTTCTCCTTCTTCTTTTGAGACAGGGTTTCTCTGTGTAACCCTGGCTGTCCTGGAACTCACTCTGTAGACCAGGCTGGCTTCGAACTCAGAAATCCACCTGCCTCTGCTTCCTGAGTGCTGGGATTAAAGACATGTGCCACCACGACCCGGCAGGTATTGACTTCTGAAGCATCCTGGGGTTGGGTCCCAACTCTGTGCATCATAGCTGTGCAACCTTGGGCAAGTCCCTCTGATCTCTGATTCTGGCTGCGGGCAATACCCTTGCTACTGCTTAGCACAGTGCCCAGAGGGACATAGCACACAATTGCTTAGAGGAATAAACAAACAACTGCTGGCTGCCAAATTTAGTTGGGGGGGGGGGCAATTTGCTTAACTGTGGCTCTCAGTTTCTCTGTCCATCAAAAGGGTTTGTAATAGCTTGATCTCATCATGAAGAATAAGTGAGTTACTGTGGCCTGAGCTTTGATTTTTCCATAAGCACGCTATATTTTTAAGGCTATTTGAGGCCAGTGAGAGATGATGGGGGCCCCAGTCCCCCACTGGCTATAGCTCCAAGCACTGCCTTGTCTGCCATTTGGCTATTATTAGGCCCAAAGTCCTCATCTCAAATCCAGATGGGGAGTAAGAGGAGCAGTCAGGGCCTGGGCTGAGAACAAGGCTGGGAGGCCTGATGTGGGTTTAGGCCCCACCCTGCCTGCAGCTGGTCCAGCAGCCACGTCTACACTTGGCTCTGAGGTTGGTGCTAAGCCCTCCCTCCCACCACTGCCGCCTCCTCTGGGAAGGTTCTGCAGTCTTAGCACTTTCCTGCCAGCCCCAAAAAGGCTGGGCCCACCAGAGGCTTTGAGTCTATACTGCTTTGAGAAAGCAATCTGCCCTCTCATCTACAGCTCTGGATGTATCCAGGAAGGATTCCTGGTCTGTTGAAGGAAAAGGACCCACACATCTGGGCTCAAATGCAAACCCAACCATCAACACGCTATGTCAACTTGGATAAGAATTACCCCATCTCTGAACTTCAGTTGTCTTTAATTCTGTAAAATGAATATATCCCAGGACCTACTTGACAGAGCTGTGTCCAGGCTTAAACAACTGAAGTATAAACAACAGGTGCTCAATATGTGCCATACACACAGTAGGTGATCAATATGTACCAGGTTTGATGTTATTTTTCATGTTATTGAACCCTGAGAAAGAAAGACGGGCTTTAGGATTTGTGTGAATTGAGGCCTGCTTCTTGTCCTCTCTAGGACTCCAGTTACCTGTCTGTACCATGAAATGAACATCTAGGACTTTGGAGTGGCAAGAGCCAGCTCTTGCATTCATTAGTAGTCCGAGAATTGGTTTCAAAAACCTGACAAAGTATCAATTGGGCCTTTAGTATCCTAAAGGGCAGCTGATCGGTGATGAGGAACGAGGGTCTGCGTTTGAGTTGTGGGTGCGGAGTCAGATGCTGTAGCCTCACTGACACTGCCTCGCCTCTGCAGAGGTGACATTTCACAGTACTCAAAGATCTTTATGCTGTAAATGCTACACATATATTGGGAACCAGGGTCCAAATCATCAATGTATCCCAACCAACCAGAGATACACCCTCCTCCCAGCACCAGGGACCCCTTAAAAGTCCAGAGAGGTCCAGGTTAGCCCACATGAAGCCCTCCCCTTTGTCTCTGGGCTGTTCTTCTGATGCCCCCTCTGTCCAGCAGCTGTTTTGTAGTCTTTTCTCTCTCCTCCAAGGATGGCAGTTGGTTAAGCACAGTTGCCCAGAGACACAACAGCTAGATGACATCATGGATGTGACAGACTTGCCAAACTGGTTTGAGAAACAGGTCATCAATGCTGCTCCTCAAGCTGCTGGCTGTGACCATGGGGGCCTCCAGCTCTACCCACAAGGAAGAAGGGCCCACCCAGCCCCATCTCAGACCGGTCCAGCCTCATTTGCCTGACTGCTCCCCACTGGTCTCTCTGCATGCATCTGCCTCCTGCTGTGCTTGCTGTTCTTTCCCTCCAGCCAATCTAACCTCAACTCTGCTCTCAGCAGCTTTTAGAGCCTAGGTACTGTCTCTCCTGCCTCGCCTACACCCTCAGACAGCAAACCACCTCTCACTCCCTGATTCTTTCTGTTGCTCAACAGCCTCCTAGACCACCGCACACTCCAAGGGTCAGGCCTGAGCTAGCCTCGTAGCCACTTATAGACATATCTTAAGGCTAAGATCTTCCTGAAAGGCTTATGGTTTTCTGCTGTGCAGCCTGGGAGGGATGCTTAGAAATGCCCAGATCACCACTGAGCAGCATTGATCTCCACTGTGCAGAGAGCGAAACTGAGTCTCTGAGAAGCCCAAGGCCTTACATACAGCAGAAACCATGATGTTTTTTGCCACTTGCTTGGCCCTAGGTGTGGGACCCTGACTGGGGCAGGAGAAGCCAGAATGGCTCAGGGAACCAACCAAGCTGCCAGCTCGGTAAAATCATCATTTTTGGACTTGAGCTTTGGAGCAAAATATTGCCCTTGGCCCACGCACGAGCGGTTTCTGCCCCTCCTCCCCAACTCTGCCAGTAACAGGGTTGGATGTGGAAGAATCCAGAGCTTTCCTCTTATAGCCCTGTGGAGGACCAGAAGCCAGTCGGTCGGTCCGTACAGATGTACAAGCTTGTACAGATGAGCGGGTAGAAACTCAGGCCTCGGAGCTGTCTCCAAAATTCACCCATCCTTCTCAGCCTGCACTCAAGGCTCCTCTCAGATAGCACCACCTCTATTTCTTATTCTACCCACTTTCCGCTCACCTCCTTTTCTCACTCACAAGCCTCCCAGTCTTTATTCACACATGTTTTCTTCTGAAAAATGTCCTTCCATCCGATGACTTTCTTTGTACTCATCTTCGATGATGTTTAGCATACATAGCACCACCTCTGAGAAGCCCTCCAAGATTTCTTCCATCTTAGAAACAGAAAGGGGAGGAAAGGTGCTCTGGCACTGGACGAAATTCCATGGTGATGGCTCCATTACCACCGTGGGTTTCAACTTCCTCCTTGTAGAGAGAATCTGGCTGTCTGGCACAGTGGCTATCTTGGTGATCTGACATCATGGGACCTTTTCCTTGCCTCGGTTATAAAGTTCTCACCACTTACGTGGGGTCACCCTTTGATGCCCAGATCACCATCTCCACCACCAGATACCTCTTTGCAGGGCACCATTCCTTTCGAGAAGGAAGAAAAAGGCATAGTAGGTCAGTCTGGAGGTGGGCCAGGGCTTGACATGCGAACATGGCACCGCCAGGGTGAGGGAGCACAAGCGCTAAAAAGACGGTCCGGGCACCAGACATTCACCTCAGCAACTCGTTGATTTCAGCCAGAGCCGAGCAGGTGGTTCACTGGAGCAAATGGCTCCTACACAAGCCTGAGACTCCAAAAAGGTCTAGGTGTGTCCAGAAGCAAGGGTGAGTCCCTGGGGATGCAAGCTTTTCAGTACTCCGGATTTGGCCTTGGAGCGCCTTCCACCTCGTTCAGAGAATAAGCTGGTACCTAGGCCAGGTGACCAGGAACTGTAGCCTCCACAGAGCGCTTCTTCCGCCTCACCCGCAAGGGGCTTCCTTCTCTAGGTCTTATTTCCTAATACATAAGGCAAGAGGACCACCTCTTGGGGATGTGGAAGGAAACAAAAAGACTTTGAATGGACACAGGCCCTCTCCTTAGGTGCGTACAGGTTTGTCTTCGAGAAATCTGAGCCGGAGCTCTCCAAGAGATAACAGGACCCGGCTCAGTGCCCCTCGGTTCCACATTATAGTGGTTGGAAGCAGAGATTAGAATCCCGGCTTGGGGGGGGGGGGGGGGGGAAAAGGGGGAGGATGAACCTCAGCTCCATTACCCATAGGCTTTTGTCTCATCTGTATAAGGGAATAATTCAAATCTCATTTAGTTGTTATGGATATTATAATCTGATACACAACACACACACAAGAAACACATTGGTGCTTTTATGGTTTTTATTTGACTTACAGTTTTTATTTATCAAGCTGGACTCCAGACCTTATCTACCTAGGCTCCGCCCTACTTTTGTCCCAGGCAAGAACAGTAGGGCGGCTCCACAGCCTCCAGGATGCCGAGCAGCTTTCCCTATTGGGTCTGAACTCTGGGGTCTCCTGGCTGACTCTTCGTTTTGAGAGTATTGCCTCTTTGGGACCTTCAATTTCCCCCATTTTTGGAGAGTTGTGAGGTTCATATTCCCTGTTTAGAACTACAGGGCTCCCAGAAGCAGACTTTGAAAGAGTTTGGGAGAGCATGGGAAGACACGATATGATTGATCCTGCTCCATCCCATGATCCTGGGCGACTCAATAAGGGTCAAGATGCTTCTGGTCACCCAGTCCTTACCCTGAGGTGGCTCAGACCAGGTGTCCCGACAGCGCTCTCTGAGCGTTGGCCCAGCAGTTTGTGTACTAAGGCCCCTAGTGGGTGGAGTCCGGAGAAAGGATGTGATCTCAAGAACAAAGAAGAGGGCAGGGAGGGGCTGTCCGGACCGCTCAGGGCTTACAGGATCCCAAGATACTTATTTGCCCGGCTTGTGGCACATTCCGGACTTTGGCTTAGAGCCTGAAACCTGCCGAAGCCCACCCGAGGATGTCTAGGACCTTGCAGCAGCAGCCCCCAAAACTACAATACCCAACATCCCTGGACGGTGAGGGGTAGGAGTCTTGTAGGGGCGGGGCCTGAAAATTGAATTTTCCAAATAGGAGCCGAGCAGGGGCGTGACTCAACAGAGAATTGGCTGGGACGGCTTGGCAGGGCGGGGCCAGCCAGCTGGCTGGCGCCGCGGGACAGACGTCTGCAGCAGAGTCCAGGGGACGTTGCTGAACCGGCCTGGGCTCCCGGGCTGCGGCGCCTCCCGCCCGTCTGCCGGTCTCTACTGCATCTGCCGGGTCCGGAGCAAACTAACACGAAACCGCGCCGGAACGGCGGGCCGGACTGAGAGGTGGGTATAGGATATCGGGGCAACTCTAGGAGTCCGGATGAGTCCGGGGAAGGGGGTGTGAAACCTGGATGTCTGGACAAGGATTCCGAAACTCCCAGGTCCGGGAGCCCCAGCCAAATCACGGGAACTCCAAAGACACATGGTTGAAGTTCTGAGACCCTGGGCAAAGGGACTCGAAGAGACTCTATGGACCTGGAAGAGGCTCCTTGATCCCCAGAGACACTAATCTTCAGGGAGCTGATACCCCGAGGAATCTTTCCCAGATCCTGACACCCCCCACCCCCCCCCCCCCACCCCACACACACACTCAGGGCCTTAACAATCTCCAGGACTGCAAACCGTGTAGCATGAAGCCATGAGAATGGTGGCAAGCAGTGGCAGGAATTTCTGAGCAGACAGTCCTGGGTATCACCGAGGTTTGGAACTAACAACACCCTTTCCCAACATGAGGAAGTCCAACATGTCCACAATACTTAAGACTGTGACCATTAACCGGCACTGGGGAGGGGGAGTTACCCCAGACAGAGTAGCCAGATTAGGAGGAAAGACCCCAGCAGTGACTTGAACAGAAAGGATCCTTCAAACTCCACTTAGTGTGTATTGGAACTCCCCCAGACCCATTCACCGGATGGGGTGACTCACACCAAGTGACTGTTGGAGAGAGAGAGAAAGAGAATGGATGATTTTGGGATGAATCAATGGAGGTGGGGGATCCAGAGGCCATTTCAGTCACCACATTAACTAAACATCCAGGTGTACCAGACCATGGAGTCACAGATTCCAGAGACACTGGGGACTCCGGGAAGGATAGATTTGGGCTAGAGATCAGCACCAGGTTTAGGGATCCATTTTGACGGTTAGTAATTGGACAAGAAACAAACAGCTTGGAGTCTTGGCGGCATTTTGGAAGGGTACTTCAGAAGGCAGAAGTAACCACGATTTGTGTTAGGTCCTTCCTACCCTTTGAGTCTGAGTTTTTCTGATCCCCCGTGATGAATCTTTGGCCATCTCCCATCCTCTGTCTGAAGTCCAGAGGTTGGGCCGGTCAGCTTCTCATGGCCCTTCCAGTTGGGAAGTGAACTGTGAGTGAATTTTAAGTGTATGAACAGACAGGGAGAGAGGGTCACCTGGCTCCACAAGGTCAGATCTGCTGATGTCACAGGGAGGAAAGGAGTAAAAATGGACGTGTACAGAAGGCTAGCTCCAAGAACTGACAGACACATGGAGCTCCCATACCTGTGGGAATAACAGTCATAGCAAGACTTGGATATGGGCTCAGCCCACAGCCAGCTGCCCAGCTTATGGCGAGAGGGCAGGTGGAGGGGCAGCCGGGACAGCCCCTAGAGATGAGTGGGTATGACAGGCAACTAGAGACTAGTGTGCACCCCCTGGTGGTAAGCACAGCTTGGTAGCCTTTTAGAATCCTCTTCTCCATCCAGGTCCAATCCCTCCTTGTTTGGGGCTTAGTCAGGATGCCAACTTAGACCACATGACAGACTGGCAGCCAAGCTGGTAGGGCTGGAACAGGAGCACCTATTCTTGGTTTGGTGAGTTTTTCAGCAAAACACCCTAGGGTAGAGGACAGTTCCCAGCCAGGAGCCACATGTCAGGGTAGGATAGGAAAGAAATGAATGCTCATGGGCTAGAGAGGGAAACAGAGGCATAAACCCTAGGGGTCTGAGGTTTCTACAATCTCCAGCAACCTAACTCATGTCTGCCTCTTGCAGAATTCTGAGTGCCACCAGGACCTCTGCAGGAGCTGACACACTGAAGGAACTAGGGGCCAGCAAGATGGCAGACGAGGCCTTAGCTGGGCTGGACGAAGGAGCCCTCCGGAAATTGGTAAGTAGCCCTATTACTGTACTGTGGGGTGGGCAAGAGCCAACCCAGGGATGTCAGCCACTTCTTATGTACTTGTCTGTTCATAAGAAGGGGGAGGGGTTTGGAGGAGAGGCTCAGGGAACAGCGCCAGGTTGGTTCCATTTGGCTGCTCCAGAGGCCCTTGTGGCATGTTCCTGTCCGAGTCAGGTGCTGAGACCTGGTCCCTACCCACCCCCAACTGTCATCTCCTGTTTAAACAGTAACTGCTGAGGACTCACCCATGAGCTACTACAGGTGTGGGAAGGCTGGATCTGCCTCTCCCCAGCAGCCTGGGCACTGCCCACTCCTGGAAGCCTGCCCAATGATAATGGGCAGCAATGAGTAATATACCAGAGAACAACAGCTCGGTGCTGAGCACACCATCTTACAGAATAGTCACAGATGCTGCAAGTGCCAGCATACTGCCCCTCTGTGTGGGGAAATCACATACTCAAACGCCCCAGGCTAAAAGCTTTATCAGGGTCCAAACTCTAGAGGGGAGTCTTGGGATACCCAGAGTCATGGGAAAGGCTGGAAGAACCGGGAGAGAGCTAGGCTGTGGGCCCTTACGGGTTCTGTGATGTCTGATCTGTCGTTTTCTACTTTAAGCATTGGCTTCTGGTAAAAGAAAAGGGGCGGGTGTAATAAAAAATGTAGGTTGTTAGCGTTAGGTAGGGGTGAAGTCGGTATGGACCCTGACTTTGGGATAGAGACTGGATTGGTCCACCTCGTTTACCAGCTTCTTCCTACTCCCATGTACACAGAGGCAGTGGGACACACACACAGTGGGACACAGCAGTAATACGTGTCCACCAGCAGGGCTGTGCAGTAGGCCATGGGGAGAGGGGCCACAGCCCCCCGCGCCACAGCCCCTGATCTCTGACAAGGGCAAAAATAAAAAACTATATAGACATTACTTTCTCTACAAGTGTTCCACACCACCACCAATCCTTTCCCCGGGAGGCAGAGGCTTGAGAGCCACTTGGCCTAACTGCCTTGACCTCCCCTACGCAATTGGCCTGTGTGTCCTGGGGCATGAGACTTAACCTCATCCAGAGTTCACCACCACCAAAGGCAGCCTCCAGGCTCTCTGCTGCCAGGAGGTGGGGTTGGGTCTCCAAAGAAGCCCACCAGACACCTTCACGGTCCCTCAAGAAGTCAGTCTTCATGTTTCCAGAGGGAAAGCCACTCTGGTGTCCACGCACTCCCAGGGTATTCTCCAATCATCAGACCCCATCCCTGAAAGGTTTGGAAGCTGGGAAACGGGTTGTTAGAGGAGAAACAGAGTTGCCGGACGCACTTCCTCCCAGCCCCGGGCCTGGGAGCAAAGGACAAGCGAGACCCAACCCCGTCTAGGCTCCGCGGCCCCAGGTCCACCCCAGCCCCGGGCTTCACCGCCCCGCGCGCGCCATTGCTGTGCCCGGAGTTGTGAGGGTCCCACCCTCCGGCTTCGTGGCAGGAACGGGGGCGTCCCGGGCCCGACTCCTCCCCGCGGGGCCTGGCCTTATATGGGGAAGCTGTGCCCAGCTGACTCGGGGAGCCGCAGTTGCTTCCGGCCCCGCTCCCGCACATTCCTGAGGACGGGGTGGTGGGCTGCGCGGGACAGGGGCACCCAAGGACAAGCACGCTGCGTGTGCCCCTGCCACGTGTCTGCACGCCTGCCACCTCCCGGCCGGGTGACCTAGGGAAGCAGCTTAGGTGCTGTGAACCTCCCTTCCTTTGCAGATGGGATGTTAAAGCGGGCGGTGGCGGGGGGCTTCCTGCCTGGTTCCTAGCTGCAGCGTCCCGCTGGAGACTGGGTGGGTGGAGCGTGGGTGAGCCCCGCTCTGGTGGCTGCAGCCTGCGGGCCTTTAGCGCCCCCTAGCGATGCATTTCCCCAGTTGCTCTCAACACAGCGGACCGCTCTGGTCTGGGATTGAAGGAGGGACCTGCAGGAGAATCACTTCTTGTGCAGGTAGAGAGCCTGAAGCTAGGAACGCTGGGTAGACCAGATGCCCCCAGCAGCGAGTGTAGAAAGCACCCGATCCCCTGTCCCCGCCCCATCCATCCTCCCACAGGAGGAGGAAGCACCCTCTTTCCTCCCAGGAGAATTTCACTAGGCAGTTTCGGAAACCATCCCCTTCCCCCTGGCGGACAATAGTTCTTTGTATTTCCTTCCCTCCCTCCCGCAGTCCCCTCCACACACAGTGGGGGCGACTGAGAGGGTGAGGAACTCTGGACACAGTAGAAACACTGTGGTCTGACCTTTGGTGTTTGAGAGGGTGGGGAACACGAGACACAGCAGGGACACTTGTCAGAGATTTGCCCACAGTCCCAAAAAGGAAGGATGCCAGGGAGTGGCCAACAGAGTGAGGCCCAGCCACCCTCATCCACTTAGGGGATTCAGTAGGAGGATCCCAATTTCCAAATGGAGACACTGAGGTACCCAGGGGTTGTAGAAATGGCCAAGTTCCTGTCTTTTTTTTTTTCCTCCCTGGGGGTTGGAAATGAGGACCCATGAGACAAAGTCTTTGTATCTCTGAGCCTTTACCCTCTGTACCAGTCTGGGCCAGCTGTCCCCCTAAGCCCACCAACCTCCAAATGTTCTGGGGAAGTGAGCTTCGATCTCTTGGTTGTAATAGGTCTCCTTCGACTTTGATATTTCTAGAGCAGGCTAGAGGGGTCCCTGGTACAGGACCTCAAAGTTCCCCACCATGACAAAGAAACCTGAACACCACAGCTATCTTGTCTCAGGCAAGCCTTGCAGGCAGAGACCTAGGTCTAAACTCTCAAGCTATTAACCATAAATAAGACACTCAATTCCCTCTTATCAGATAAAAATAATGTATCAAGAGTAGCTTAGGAGTCTGGATGGGCCCAACAGTTAATTAAGAGCATTAGACCCAAATTTGGTTCCCAGAATTCATATCAGGTGGCTCACAGCCAGTTGTAACTCTAGCTCCAGGGGATCTGATGCCTTCTGGACTCCTTAGGCACCCGTATGCATGTGGCATCCACTCATACAAAGACATGCAAACACAAAAATAAAATCAATCGTAAAGGGAGGACGGGTAGAAGCTGGGAGTGATGGTGTACCCCTTTACTCCAAGCATCCAGGAGACAGAGGCAGGTGGATTTCTGAGTTCCAGGCCAGCCTGGACTACAGAGTGAGTTCCAGAACAGCCAGGGCTACACAGAGAAACCCTGTCTCAAAAAACCAAACAAATGGCAAATGGGGATTTAGTGCTGGATCTGACACTTTGGGTCACTGACAGTTTGGGTCTCAATAAATATATCAGTATGTTCTGGTTTTCCTTTTTCTACTGCTGACTGACTAGAACCAAGAAGAGACCACCCCTGGGTCACTGTTCCCTTCCTATCTTCTGCTCTGTCCCAAGGGCCATTGTCCCATCTGGTAAATTCAGAAGCAGTGATGGGGAGTTTGTGCCCTCACTGTAGAGGGAAGACTGAGCTGACATGGGATCTAGCCTGGGCTTCAGAGAGCTGGCTCTCCATAACTCCTCAGGAATGTGGATCTTGCAGGGCTGTCCCTAAGGCTTTGCCTGCTCTCTTCAGATTAATACAAGCTAGTGAGTGGCTAAATTGGGCCAGCTCACACTCCCTGCTGAAACCTATTTCTCTCCACACACTCTCTACCTCCAGCTCCCCAATGGAGAAAAACCAACTAGGAAGAAGATTGGAAAGGAGAGTTAGTCATCCTGCCCTTACTCGCTCCTGTTTGCCTATCAGACCCACACCGGCCAACCCTGAGCCAGCCCTCGCCCTTAAGGTCCCTTTGAGGGGGCACTTTGCCATAAGGTGTGGAGAAGGCATCAGGATTGCCTGCAGAGCACATAGAAAGTGCACTTATGGGAACTGGTTTCTGTCAGGGTCCCAATTTCCTCAGAAGCTGATGAGAGCTCCTGTACTCTGTGGACACCTCTGGGGTATCTAGGTAGACCGTCATGATATCTGCCTTACCCTTATCTCTCTAGGGGACCAGCCCTCCCTCCCTGGGTCTTGACCTCTTTCAAGGTGGCTAGGACTAAGCCAAAGTTAGTAAGGGAGAAAAGTAACTCTCTGCCCAACAGGGAGCTAGGACTCTACAGCACCTGCTTCTGTCTCAGTTTCCCTATCTGACATCTTTCCCGGCAGGGCCCTGCTACTCTGGGACTAGTTAGATCACCAGGGGACTTTAGCTACCTGAATCACCCTTCTCTTTCCTTGGACCCTTGTCAGTAGCTCAGAAGGTGACCACACTCTTCCTGCTGTGGCTCCCTGGTCTAAAGGGCTAACAAAAGACTCAAGAGAACAGATGTCAAGTCCCACAAAGGAGTGCCTGGCTGCTTGGTACCTGGCTTAGGTCGGTGGTTGCTGGCTGTGCACTCACAGAAGGTGGTCTTAGCACCACAGTACACAGTGGGCTTCTCAGGATCTTTGGTGTCATGAATTAGGTCTCCCCTAAAAATCATGAGTGGGAGGCAGGCACGTGGAAGGCTTAGGGTAGAGAGACTGGAGACAAGCCATCCATTGTGCCCTGGCAGAACTGTGGCCAGTTGGTGCCAGTCCTTTGCCCCTGACAGAATGCCCACCCCTCACTCCCACCTACATTGCAGCTGGAGGTCACAGCGGATCTGGCAGAACGGCGGCGGATCCGCTCAGCCATCCGGGAGCTGCAGCGGCAGGAGCTAGAACGAGAGGAGGAGGCTCTGGCATCCAAACGTTTCCGTGCTGAGCGGCAAGACAACAAGGAGAACTGGCTACAGTGAGTGGCAGAGAGAGGGGGCTGGGTTTCCAAGTGCAAATGTGTCAAGGATAAGCTCATATGTAGGCAGGTGTGTCTGTTACTCATGAGCATTGGATACACATGGATATTTGTGGGTAGGGAAAAAGTACCATCTGCGGCTGTGCAGTATGGGTAGCATGTGGCATTGGTACCTATGTCCAGGCATGTGTAGATAGATAGATGGATGGATGGATGGATGGATGGATGCCAAGCATGTGTAGATGGATGGATGCCAGACATGTGTAGATGGGTGGGTGGATGGATAGATAGATAGATAGATATTGATATTGCTAGATAGAGATATTGATATACACTGATGTTGATATATTGATATTGATGCTCACTCAGAGCTTCTACATAGATAGCTCCATGACTCCCTGCCAGTGTTCAGGCCTCTGACCCTGACTCTTTCCTTGAGCCCACATCCTCCAGACCCTGTCATGCAATGGTGGTCACACTCACCATGTCTCTGCAGCTCTCAACAGCGAGAAGCTGAGCAGCAGGCTGCCCTCGCACGGTTGGCAGGAAGACTGGAGTCCATGAACGATGTAGAGGAGTTGACCACACTGGTAAGGCCCAGGGCAGGTAAGGGATAGGAGAAGGGTAAATGAAGACCTACCTGGATTCCAGAGTCCAACCCCTGTGGCCTGCCTGTCACCCACAGCTTCGGAGCGCTGGTGAATACGAGGAACGGAAGCTGATCCGAGCTGCCATCCGCCGTGTGCGAGCTCAGGAGATTGAGGGTAGGTGTCCTGTCCTCTGTAAACTCACCCTTGCTCTGCACCTCACATCTTACATCACTTCCTGACACTTGCCTTGCTCTGCCCTTCCAGCTGCCACCTTGGCTGGGAGACTGTGCAGTAGACTTCCCAGTAGTGGCTCCAGAGAGGACAGCAGGAGGCAAGCAACACACACATTGGACCCTGGTAAGGTAAGGAGTGTGGGTGTGAAGAGAGGACCACCCAGTGTTTGGTGCCTCCTGATGCCAGTAGTTCCGGGCATAGTGCCTGTGTGCTTAGCTATGCCTTCATTTGACTGGGAGTTGGCCCCTGGCCAGTGTTTGAGGAAACCCCGGAGCTCATTTCTTATACTCTCTGGTAACTCCAGCTATATGCCTTCCTTGAACTCCGATTTTTCTCTCAAAGCTAGCCTGTCTACACAGCTCCAAGTTGCTGTTCCTTCCCCAACACTACAGATACACTGGCGCCTCTCTTACCTCCACTCCTACCTTCCACCCCTACCCCTAGCCCCCAGCCTGTGCTCAGCAGCCAGAAGGATCTCCTAGAAATGCAAGTCTAGTCCTGGTACCACCTCTGCTTAAACACATCCCATGCTGCCCCTTACCCCCAGACAGCCTGCACCCTTACCTTGGCTCTCCAACCCCTTGCTAAGTAGTGCTCAGTGTCCTCTCTATTCTTCAGATAGTATGAGAATTCAAGACATACTGTTTCCACTCTTGGCCAGCAGAGGATGCTAGCTGCCTAGTCCTGCCCAACTCTCTGATTAGCTAGTCTGAGGCTAGAGCTCTGGGTTAGAGGGTCCTTTTGGAAAGAGTGTCCCAGTTGTCGCTAACCACTGGCATTAGGATCTGGTCCTTGTCCACCCACCTTTGGCACCGACTAGCCTTCCTTATGCAGGTGTGCTCATGGGAAGCCATGCCCAGCCCCTCTGCTTTGCATGCTTGGTCCTCTATGGGTGGGGGTAGCACTCAGAGTCAGAGAAACCTTGGATGCATCCTGCGTGTCTGCTGCAGGTGCCAGAGCAAGAGCAACAGGAACAGCAGACAGAAGTACGAGAGCCAACCCCAACCCCAGAGGACACCAGCCAGGATGTGACCACAGTGACACTCCTGCTGAGGGCCCCGCCTGGGGGCACACCCAGCTCACCTGCCTCCCCCGACAGTTCTCCTACCACTGCCTCTCCAGAGCCTCTGCTGGAGCCTGCTGGAGCCCAGTGTCCTGCTGCTGAGGCTCCAGTCAGCTCTGAGCCAATTCCACACCCTTCAGAAGTTCCCAGCCCTGAGCCCCCCATGTCGCCGGCACCCCCTAGTTCTCAGGGGCGGATCATCAGCAAGGTGAGTTGGGTGAGAGGTAGGGATGCAGGCAGGTGTGTCCCTTTGTCTGAGAGCCCCTTCCTATGTGGTGTTTCCCTTTGCAGCCCCTGCCTGGCCCCCCAGAGCCCTCTGATACCTTGGACTCCACCAACACTAAGAGAGCAGGTGAGGATCTCTGTACAGGTTACTACAGGCTTCTGCTTTCTCCTGTCCTGTTCCATCTCTTCCCCTCCCCCTCCCCTTTCCCTGCCTGTAGGGTGGGTTCTGATGCTTCTCTAGCCTTCTCAGGTCCAGGCAGTCCCTGACACTGCCCACCACAGCCCCTGAGGTGTTCCACCCCCTGGCCAGGCCCACTCCTACCACCCATGGCCAGAGACCTTCTTACAGCCTTGAAAGGCAACAGACCTCAGGCACATTCTTCTCCCCAATAAGGGAGTACACCCATCACCCAGCTGGATCTATGGGCAGTACTGGCAGCAGAATGGGGTGTGTGTGTCCCTTACTCCCATCAGAAGGGAGAATCTGGATACCTTTCTCTGGTCCTAACTTACTTCTGGCCCCCGAGAGTGCCCACGTCACCCTGGGGTCAGTGCAGGAGAGAAAGGAGGTGGCTGTAGGAGAGTTGTAGCTGAGTAGGCAGGCCTCAGCAGTGGGCGTGGTGAGGAGGCTACAGAGCTGTTGAGGAGAGTTCTATGACATGAACACCACCCCACCATCCACTCTCACTCTCCCCCCGCCCCATGGCTGCCACATACTCACCAATCCACCAGACCTGGCTGAACCGAAACCCTGTCAACGTTCCCTATCCGTGCTCAGTCCCCGACAGCCAACCCCAAGTCGAGGTATTGTTTGTTTTTTACCATCCCTAGGTTCTGGGCAGGCTCTCTCCCACCTAGCCACTGAGAGCTTTCTTGTCTCCTCCAGAACCAGCCCCCGTTACAGGACCATCCCAGTTCCGTCGAGCAGGCTCTGTGAGAGACCGAGTCCGAAAGTTCACATCTGACTCTCCGGTGGTTGCCAGGCTCCAGGATGGCCCATCCCGTACAGCCCTTGCTTCACCGACCCCGACGAGGCTCCTGGGCGCCTCCCTCATCAGCACCGCCCCTGCCTCCCCCTCCTCCAGCAACTCCTCCTCTCCAAGTCCCAGTGACACTTCCTCCCACAAGAAGCAAAGAGAACTTGCTCGTTCCCTAGCCCAGATTCAGAGCTGCCCTCAAGAGGAGGGCCCTGGGGGGCGGGGCTTGACTCCCAGGTCCCTTGAAAACAGAGCAGGGGGGCCCAGGCCCTGCTCAGAAGAACCCAGTACCCCACTGTCCGTGGCCGTTGGCACTGGGGAACCAGGAGGCAGTATGAAGACGACATTTACCATTGAGATCAAGGATGGCCGTGGTCAGGCCTCCACAGGCCGGGTGCTGCTGCCCACAGGCAACCAGAGAGCAGGTAGGCTTCTCACTGCCGGGATGGAGTGCTTGCACCCTCAGACTCCTGGTTCTGTATGTGTGACAGGTGCTGCGGCCAGTGTCCAGGGTGTGGCTCACCTTGACTGGTACTGCCTGCACTCCACCTGGCCCCATCAGCAGCCCTCTCCCCCTCCAGAATTGACTCTGGGATTGCGGGCACCCCCAACCCGTCTCAGTACCAGCAGTGGAGGCAAGAACACCATCACCCACATCAGCAGTCCTGGGACTGTGACCCGACTGGGCAGTGTCACTCATGTCACTACCTTCAGCCATGCCTCCCCTGGTAACCGAGGAGGCTGCAACTTCAAGGTGAGTCTCTCCACAATCCACTAGCCTTACCATTCACCACCTCCAGGGACTGCTTAAGGGTGTAGGCAGGCTTTCTCTACTGCTCCTCCATTACTGTGCACTAAGAAACTGAGGCCAGAGAAACTAATAGTCCACAGTTGGTGACGTGGCTAAGACTGATCCATGCCATGTCACCCAGAGGCGTATCTAAGTCATTCTTCCCATATCCTGATCTTTTGTTGTTTAGTTTTGTTTGAGTCTCTTGTATCCTGGGTTGACATTGCTATAGTATATATCCAGAGCTGACCACGAACTCCTCCAGCTTCCTGCCTCTGCCTCCTGAGTGCTGGCATTACAGACGTGAACCACCATGCCTGGATCCACTTGCTAATCTTTGATCCTGGCACCTAAATTGGTCAGTTCACTCTTAATGAACAAGTGTGAAGGCTGCAGCTCACAGATGTTGGGCGGTAGGGGCTTTGGCCCTCTTCCTAGGGCAGCCTCTGCCATATATACCTCCGTTCCCACCCAACACTCAACATCTGACCCAACGTGTGGATCAGATCACACGCTAATCCAAGCTCGGCCTAGTCCATTAGGAGATTGTTGATTAGCATCTTTGCCATGGAGGCAGGGCAGAACCACTGATGAAGACAGGCAGGCAGGGGGTAAAGTGAGGCATCAGCCTAGCAGGTGCTACGGGAACTGAATACGAGGCATTCCTTCTATTATTCATTCCCAAGCTCAGGATCAGCTGGTTGGGAGCTCAGCTGGGAGAGATTCCCGGTGGGCTGCCCAGGTAATGCCCTCTGTGCTGTATGAGTGGGACTTTGACTGAGGTGAGGTGGTCAGATAGAGCCAGCTTTGGGCCTTCAGAGGGGTTACAGGAAAAGAATGTGAACAAGATCCGCCTTCTGGCAACAAAGCAGGACCCAGTAGGTTGGGGTGGCTGTCATGAGGGACGGTTACATATGGGGCTTTTGTGATGAATGAAGACTTGGCTCTGGCACTAACAACTCACCTGTCTCCCCATCTAAGAAGAACAGATGTTGTGTCCGTAATGCACTTGTGCAGAGTCCGGGTTGGGTCTGAGCATTTTGGCTGGGCTAAAGGACATGTCTCTCAGGGACAAGCCCCCATTCCAACAGATTGCCTAAAGTCCCTGTGTCTCCGTTGTCTTGACTTGTTCAAGGCTTTCTAAAATTATGGGGCACGAGAGCAGAGAGATACAGGAGTCTAGCAAATACAAGTCTCACAGCTGATATACCTGGAGACTCAGTCCATGCCCAGCTCCCCCCATTTTTCCACCTATGGGGCTCTGATCTCAGTAATCCTTGAGCCGTGCAACAGGCTGTCCGCCTGTTTGAGCAGGCTACCCATCCCCCTCCATCCCCATAGCAGAGGAGCCCAGAATAGGTTTCTATTTGGGCAGTTGCTCCAGCTGGCTGGTGGCAGGCTGGGAGGCCAGCAGGGGCGGGGCAGGCTCCCTGCCCTTGCCTTCGCCCTCAGACCAGCTGCGACGCTGCCGGCATAGACAGCAACCCCTGCTACTGTCCCACCAGTGTACCCCAAACAGTCCCCACTAGCAGGATGCCCGGAGTGCCAGGGCCTGGGCCTGAGATGGCTGCAGCCTTTGAGGAACGGTTGAGCCAGGCATTACAGGAGCTGCAGGCAGTGGCCGAAGCAGGCCAGTCAGCGGTGACCCAGGCAGCCGATGCAGCTCTAGCCACTGTAGAGCCAGTGGCTCAAGCAGCTGAAGAGCTTCGAGCAGAGACAGCAGCTCTGAGCCGGCGGCTAGACGCACTGACCAGGCAGGTGGAGGTGCTGAGCCTACGGCTGGGTGTTCCACTTGTGCTGGACTTGGAGTCTGAGCTGGAGCCCAGTGAGCTGTTGCTGGCTGCTGCCGACCCCGAGGCCCTCTTCCAGGCAGCTGAGGATTCTGGGACCCCCGTGGCCCACCCGCCTGCCTTTAGCACCCGCCGCAGCTCTTCTGGGGGCCCCTCTCGAAGGAGCAGTCTCGTAAGTTAGCCCGTGGGAGGGAATTGATTTGAGCCCGGCTCTGCTGAGTGTCTGTAGATGTACCAATGCTGCCTCGGCCTCAGTTTCCTTCACTGTACAGAGTGGTACAGTGTATAGTGAGGTACCTCCAAGACTGTCCCTCTAAGATTGGGACAAGAAGGTGCCAGACTCTTGCCCTGGCAGCTGTCCTGTAGCCTCAACCAGGCCAAGCCTCTCCAAAACAGCTGCCACCTCGGCTCTCATTACCCTCCTGACAGACAGAGGCCCTGATGGGAGGGAAAGGCTGTAGTAGCTGAGCTGGGCCTTGGCTTCAAGGGGAAGGTGGGAGGGAGATCCCCTGGGGGAGATAGGTCAGTGCTGGGCAATCCTTAGATAATGCTTCCCAGCAAGGTGGGGAAGGAAAGAAGGAGTATAGAGCTTCTAGGGGTCTCGGCTTGAGGTAGCCCCAGTCAGACACCTTGTTAGACGCCCTGGGGACCCGGTCCAGGAACTTGGCAATCAAGACTTGGGATCTGTGATGCCTAGGAGGAAACTAGAAATGAAAGATTAGAAAGAACTCAGCCTCAGGATTGAAACCACTGCACCCAGCCTGCAAGCCACATCACGCTCACAGAGGACCCGTTCAGCTGCTTCAGTTTCCCCTATCTCTAACAGAGACAATACAATCCTCAGTGCTTATACAGATACTTTTTTCTACTGAATGGAAGCCACTGTTACTGCTACTACCAATTTGTATTAGAAAAATTCTTCTTATGTGGGAAACTCTATTCAAGGCTGCCGGTTTCATTATGGTGGGCCTGAAACCAACATGGCCAACCTACATTAGCAGGCCTGGCAGGCTGCTAGGGTTGTTTTTAATGCTATGCCAGCAGCCCCAGGATCTAATCCTCTTCCACCCAGGTTTCACCCACATCCCTGCGTAAACCCTACACCCTCTCCACACTCTATAGATGGAGCCCGATCCAGCAGAGCCCCCCTCTGCCACAGTGGAAGCAGCTAATGGTGCAGAGCAGACTCGAGTAGACAAAGGCCCAGAGGGGCGGAGCCCCCTGAGTACAGAGGAGCTGATGGCTATTGAGGATGAAGGAATCCTGGACAAGATGGTATGTTAGTTAGCTCTGGTAGGCTGGGGGCTGGCAGAGGGTTGGGATCGGCAGGCCCTAGGTCTGCAACAACTGTTTTTTTCTACAGCTGGACCAGACTACGAACTTTGAAGAGCGAAAGCTCATCCGAGCTGCGCTCCGTGAGCTCCGACAAAGAAAGCGAGGTAGAGAGCCAGTTGCCCTCCTAGACGTAGTCACTCCATTCCTCAGCTGTTGTCCTCATTACGGAGTCCTCCCGTGGACGCTTCAGTTCAGTAGTTGTCCACTCACGTCACCTTCCCTCCAGCCAGGTGCTCCCTGGCTTCCCTGCCCTGTGTCACCCCCATCCCTTGCAACCTTTCTCACCCTGCATCTGACTGCTATTCACTGTCCAGTGTGGCTCGCTTGAATCCAGATCATCCTCCCAGTCGCTCCTCTCTCTGCTGAGACCCTGTTAGTCTCTGTCCCTGGACGTGGCTACCTCCTTTTCCTGTGGTTGACTCTTTTGTCCCTCACGCTCTAGATTTACTTCTGAACCAGTTGTTCTCTGAGAACAATTACTCCCCCGGCTGGCAGTCAGATGCCTGCTGCCGCCTTGACAAGCACTCTCCCACTGGGCCGCCTGATGTCCCTTTCTGTCACCTGCTTGCTTTCTCTGCAGACCCAGTTAACCCTCTTCACCAGCCTCTTTCTCCAGTGTCCTTTGCCTGGGTCTGATCTCTGCTCCGGATACCTCCACCCACTCCCTGGGTTTAGGAGTTCCTTCTTCCGGTTGCTCCTGTCCTTCCTAGGACTAGTTTGAAGGTCCACCTCTCAGCTGCTTTCTTCCCTCCAGGCTCAGCTTCCTATTCCCATAGAAACCTGTCTTGGATCCAGGTGCCCCTTTGACAGCAGCCATTCTATGTCCTCTCTTCCATCTGCAGACTCCATCACCCTCAGCACACACTCAGCTCTGGGCCAAGTTGTGGTCATCCCCTCACATCCATCCCTAGAGAGGCAGTGCTTTCCTGTGTCATTGGTGTTTCTAACGAGCTGTCTCCACTCCATCCCGTATGCCCCTTGTGTCTGTGCATGTGTGCTGTGTGGCGCTGGGCTGCCATTCTGGATGCGCATGGGGCATCCCCTGCTCAGACCAGAGAGACAAGGAACGAGAACGGCGGTTACTGGAGGCACGGGCCCGGCCAGGAGAAAGCCGAAACAACATGGCGACAGAGACCACCACCAGGCACAGTCAGCGGGCGGCCGATGGCTCAGCTGTCAGCACAGTTACCAAAACTGAGCGGCTCGTCCACTCCAGTAAGAGGCTGAGCAGGGTTTGGGGCTCGAGGTGAGCTCAGTGTGATTCCCTGTGCCTTTCACACACTTTGTCCCATTTCCTGTCCTTCCAGATGATGGCGCGCAGACGGCCCGCACCACCACAGTGGAGTCGAGTTTCGTGAGACGCTCGGAGAGTAAGGCCACCTGCTCCCTCCTGTGCCTGCCTGCCTGCTCACCTCCTTAAACACTCTGTGTCTTCAACTGATCCTCCACTTTCATTTCTCCACTATGGCTATCATCATCCCTCCTCATGCCCAGCCCAGGTCCTCACCTCATTCCCTTTTCCACAGATGGCAGCAGCAGCAGCAGCAGCACCACGGTCCAAACCAAGACCTTTTCTTCTTCCTCATCCAAAAAAATGGGCAGGTGAGCACGGGGCAGTACCTCTAGGGACCTCACTGCATACCCATTCTACAGAAAGGCAGACTGACATACTGAGAGAATGAGCATGTAGTCACGGAGGTACCAGTCGTGTCCTGATTGCTTTGTGATCTCTCTGGATCCTCAGCCACACCATAGGATAGGGGTGGAAGATGCTTATGGAGGCCAGAAACATGCTGAGTGTCTCACACTGAGCCTTAGACCTACCTGCTGCTGCTTGCTGGCACTTCCAACATCTGCAAACCATTTCTGGGTCACAGAGCATGCTGCTGACTTGAGGCACTCATGAGGAAGGGGTGCACCTTATAGTACAAAGGAGAGCAGGCCGAAAGCCAAACACTGGAAGTTCCAGGAACTCTCAATGACCTGTATGCAAATTCCAGCCCTGCAGCTGCGTCCTCTGAAATCCTATAAAGAGACCTTAATTTCCTCATTATCAGTGGCAATAGTGTGGGTTCCTCTCACCCCTTGTGAAGTTTATTTCTTTACATATGTATTCATTTTGTCTGGATCTCTTGTTTTGCTTTGTTTGAGTTACTGGGTATTAGAACCTAGGGCCTCGTGTGTGCTAGGCAAGCACCCCACCACTGAGCTATGTCCCTAGCCCTCTTTTCACTTGGAGGCGAGGTCTCTCCCTAAATTGCCCCTATTAGTATTAAACTCCCTCTGTGGTCCAGGAGGCTTTGACCTTGCCTCAGCTGTGTAAGTATCTGGGATTCTAGGCCTGCATTTTTCTTTTTTTTTTTTTTTTTTTTTTTTGTATTTTTGCAGGGTGGGGAGAAGTGGGCACATGGTGGAGTCTCCATGTATGTCCCAGGCTGGTTTTAAACTTGTGATCCTGTAGCCACACCTCCAGAGTTCTGGGGTTGCAGGAGCATACAAACACATCAAAATCCCTTGTAGTTTTAAATAGCAGAGAGGGAGGGCTGGGATGTAGCGTGTTGTGGAGCATTTGGTTAGCACACAGGAGACCCTGGATTCCTTCCCCAGGACTAGCAGTAATAAAAGGACACACAGTAAAGTCTTCAGAGGCCTGAGCTACTACTGTTGCTATTTTGTGCTAATTTTACTACTTTGTTTTGCTTTGTTTTGTTCAGGTCCTAGGGATGGAGCTAGGGATTGTGCTTCCTAGGCAAGTTTTTTTGTTTGTTTGTTTGGTTTGGTTTTTCGAGACAGGGTTTCTCTGTGTAGCCCTGGCTGTCCTGGAACTCACTCTGTAGACCAGGCTGTCTTCAAACTCAGAAATCCGCCTGCCTCTGCCTCCCGAGTGCTGGGATTAAAGGCCTGCTCCACCACCACTGCCCAGCCTTAGGCAAGTTCTTTATCAGTGAATTACCTTTCATTTTTCATTGAGTCAAGAGTTTCCCTAAGTCATCCAGTCTGTAGCTCAGGTGGTTCTCAAACGTGTTATCTTTCTGGTTCTGATTCCCCAGTGGCTGGGATTACCAGCCTGTGCCACAAGGCCTGGAACTTGGCAGTACAATGCACCCCTTTAGAAAAGTCCTGGGGACCAAGCTTGGTCAAACAAACATGGCTGCCAATGTCCTGTAGCTGTACCTCTATCTATGTACCCCTCTGTAAAACAGGCGTGACAAGGACACCCACTCCTTACTGTTAAGGACACCTTCAATTCCCCCAACCTCTTTTTCATATGTTAGTGGAAGTTACTGGTGGTGTTTGGTGCAGTATAAGACCCCTCTCTCCTAAACCCTGCCCCAGAGCAGCCCAGGAGGACCCCACACAGCTGTAACTCTTTTCCTCCACAAGTTTCAGTGTCACCAACACCAACAACATCAAGCTAAAGATCCTGGCCTGCTGCCAAGAGAGAGGACCCACTCTTCCTTCAACCTAACATTCATTTGTCACCCTCCAGTATCTTCGACCGAGAGGACCAAACCAGCCCACGTCCTGGCAGCCTGGCAGCCCTTGAAAAACGCCAGGCAGAGAAGAAAAAAGAGTTAATGAAGGCACAGAGTCTGCCCAAGACTTCAGCATCCCAAGCACGCAAGGCCATGATTGAGAAACTAGAGAAAGAAGGCTCTGCAGGGTCAGTGGTAGAGGGTAGAGATGGTGTGGACCTGGGGGATAGTAGATGGAGCCAGGGATGGGAGAAGCAGGGTTCCAGTGTGACAGAAAGACTGAAGGTGATGGTAGACTAGACCAGGGGTCCAAAGGGTATGCTGGCCCATTAGTGGCATCTCGTGACCCTCTTCCCCACACTACCCCCACAGCAGTCCTGGAACACCCCGTGCAGCTGTACAGCGTTCCACCAGCTTCGGAGTCCCCAATGCCAATAGCATCAAGCAGATGTTGCTGGACTGGTGCCGAGCCAAGACCCGTGGCTACGAGGTGAGCCCAGTGGAACGCCTCAGCTTGGCACCCTCTTCTGAGAATTATTTGGCAGTTATCACAGCTCTGGCATGAGGCATGAAAAACAATCTCAGATGGGACTAAGTCTCAGGGAGACCACAGGTCCTGCTCTGGCTCCCCTGGATTGGTGGGCATGATTCAGAGACAGATCCTGCTCATGGGGTCTCTTCAGTGTTCCCTGTGAGGGAGGGAGTGACTGGAACATGATCATAGCCTCAGTTGAGTGGCACTGGGCTTCTCAGTAGCCCCTCCCCCTAAAATATCACCACTTAGTGGGTTCAGGGGGTTAATGAACCCAATTGGAAGAAGCCCATGTTTTGACTACTCACCTACTATATAACCTTGAACAAACAAGGTCTCCCTGAGCCCAATTGCCCTAGGACTGTGATGCCAAAAGGTGGGGGAAGGGTGGATAGCAACCATGGGAAAGTTGCTCCCAGTGTCCTGACTGGTGCTTCTGTCTCCCGAAGCACGTGGACATCCAGAACTTCTCCTCCAGCTGGAGCGATGGGATGGCCTTCTGTGCCCTGGTGCACAATTTCTTCCCTGAGGCTTTTGACTATGGGCAGCTTAGCCCACAAAACCGGCGCCAGAACTTTGAAATGGCCTTCTCATCTGCTGAGTAAGTATGGGCCCCATTCTACCGGTGTCAGCTGGGCTCAGCAGCCTTGAGACCCCATGGAAGAGGCCAGTTGTACAGTGGGTCTGCAGACGAGACCCCCTTCCCCAGAGAGTTTCCATCCTCCTCCACCCACCTGTTGCTGAGTGTGCCAGGTGCCCACCGGAAGGAAGGAGCGTCAGGCCCGCCTACCAGCCCAGGCTAAAACCCATCAGGTGGCCCTGTCCGTAACCTCTCCCTCCTCCATCTGCCCTTGTTCCTCCTCTCTCCATCTCTCTGTCCTGCTGTCCTCCCACCATTACCAGAGCTTCCTGCTCCCACGGGATCCCAGCTGGAGATTCCAAAAGGAGGCTCCTGGCCCGGGCACCGTGCCCGAGTGACCTATATAGGCCTGTACAGGACACTTTGGAATCGTTGCCCCTTCTGCACACTGCACCCAAGCACCCTCCTCCATCTCTTTCTTCTCCTTCCCTTCCCTTTCTGGTTCCCTCCAGGATTTTTTTTCCTCCCCTTCCCCCACTCCTCTCACGCCTCCCTCACCCCCCTTTCCCCGGGGCACAGCCCTCCTCTCCAACCTCGGCACCAGTGCCGCTGCCCCCCTCCCCGCGTTCCCGCTTGCCCCAAGAGTTCTCTGCACCTGTGACTGGTTTGGCCCCCCCACCCTTGTCTGCACCGCGCACCATTAGTGACGGGTAGTGAGCGGCACGTCCACCATTGGGAGGGGGCATGCGGGAGGCTGGCAGACTGCGGCACTGAGAACATAACTGAACTCATGTCTCTGTATGTGTATGTGTGTGTGTCTCTGTCCTCCCTTTTCTCTTGACCTCTCTTCCCTCCTTCTTCCACCGGGTCCCGCCCCCTGCCCCTTCCTGGCCCCCTACCCTCCCCAGGACCCATGCGGACTGCCCGCAGCTCCTGGATACAGAGGACATGGTGCGGCTTCGAGAGCCTGACTGGAAGTGCGTGTACACGTACATCCAGGAGTTCTACCGCTGTCTGGTCCAGAAGGGGCTGGTAAAAACCAAAAAGTCCTAACCCCCTGCTTGGGGCCCCACGGTGAGAAATGTCGCCTCTCCCACCTGTCTCATTTCACCGGATTCTGCTCATCAGTGCCCTGAGAGGGATAAGGGAAAAGTGTGAACAGCAGGAGAGACTTAGAAAAGCTGGAGGGGACAGGCAAGACCCTCGGTGACACTAGGGTATGGTGACAGGAAGGAAGACTGACAGGGAGCCCTGGAGGCCCCAGGCTCAGCCCAGGATGGCAAGCTATAGAAAGGAGAAAACTAAACTGGGGTCTGAACAGTTCAGACTGAGGGAGGAAAAGGAGCGGCAGGCATAGGAACAGACTCTGCAAGGCCAAGGAAAGAGATGGAGAATATACAGCTTAGCCTGGAAAGAAAGAACCTGATGTGAGGTTGAAGGAAGAGACCACAGTTTGGGTTTGAGCATCCTTGTGAGGACCCAGGAGCCAAAGGTTATCCAAATGGGAGAGATGCGTTCAGACTAGGATTGCAGAACAGTCCTTGGGAGAAACTTGAGATGTCTGAGATGGAACAGCATCAGAAGTAGAGAATCAGAAAGCACAGGAAGGTGCGTGCTTGCAGCCTCAGCATGCAGGAGCCTAAAGCTAAAGGATCACAGTTTAAGGTCAGCCTGGCAGCATAGCAAGACCCTGTCTTAAAAACAAGCTAGAAAGACAGGCTTCCTGGTCTGGTTTGAAGAAAGAGAGGATCAAGACGCCACTCAAACTTGGAATGTGCCATATGGGCAGCTGGTGGTGTCTTTCTCCAAAGCAGGGAGCATGAGAACAAGACCAGTCCAACAGGAAGATGCTTCTGGCTGGATTCCCCCAAGCCATATGGCTTTTCTCTCTGGTTTTATCACCTCAGGGCCACAGTAAAGAATTCTGTTCTGACCTGGTTTTCCTGTTTCAGACAAGGAGCAAAGAGAGCAGGTTCGGGTCATAGAGTGAGGCCCGGGTCTCCATTTAGTGGTTCTTTTCCTAGACCCACTGCTATATACCCACCAGTTTTGTAGACAGACGTAAGTGGGAGGTGGGGGTAGGATCACAGAAGAGGGCAGAGTCTTATCCAGAATCAGTGAGCCCAGGGAGAACCAGCACCGAAGTAAAGATAGAGGTCCAAAGGGAGCAAAGGAATTGCAGGAGGAAATGGGACTCAGGGATGGAGTCAGCAAGGATGCATAGGGTGCTCTCCTGGGTCAGAGCTCCTGGGGGAGGGGACACATGTGCACACACTCAGAGGTTCAGGTGTGAAAAACAGGCTTGGTATTGTCTCCAGGTCATATATGGACTTAGCTCCTACTCACAGGCCACTCGGAAGAGAAAGACTTCGCTTATTGTAGCTCTGGCCCAGTAGGAAAGTGTGACTCAGCTGCGTGCTGTTGCTTTAGTTGCTTGGTGTTTGGCTTGTCACTTGGGTAGCCTGAACCATGTACCCCAGTATAAACAATGGCTTTATAAGGTCTCCAGGGAAGGCACCAGGGGCAGGAGGGAGCTTCAGACTTGGGAGAGGGAGGCTGGGATCCCTGCAAAGATAGCTACAGTTGGAAGATGCTCCAGAGAGTCTGTCTTCACCATGGTACAGCTGGATAAACAACCCCAAATGTGGGGTGAGGATGACCCGAAGGGCACATAACCTATCATCACTAGTGCCAGGTACCCATCACTTATTCTGAGTACTTCCAAGGTCTCAAATGTCTAATGGGGATGCGGTGGGGGTATAGTAGGGTCACAGAAGAGTCTTATGCAGCATCCATGAGCGATCAGAACTCAGACTGAGAAATTTTTCTGCTTCCCGAAATCTTTGTAAAAGACCTAGTGGGGAGCTGGGCTGTGATCCCAACTACACTAGAGGCTGAGATAGGGGGTTCCCAAATTCAAGGCTTGCATAGACTACAGAATGATTTCAAGACTAGCCCCAGCAATTTGTTGAAACCCTGAGCTCAAAAGGTGGAGAGCTGGGATGGTAACACAGTGGGAGAGAGCTTGTGTCTCAAGTCCGAGGCCCTGGACTTAATCTCCAATGCCACAAAATGCAGAAGAAAATAGTCTTAGGTGAGCTGGGAGTAGACCCTAGTCCTACCACAGTCCTGGTTATGACCATGCAGGTAGCGGACAGGAAGCGGTCTTGGGTTATCTATCTTACGTCCTGGGAACAGCACAGCAACCTCTTGCTTTTTGTTTTCCCTGATGAAGAAAACTTTGAGCAGTGGTGATGAGGAGGCAGTGTAAACCAGAGGCACAACAGAAGATAGCTTAGTTTGGGACAGGAAGGGAAACAGCCTGAGCTTGTACCTCATCTTAAAGCTGTAGGGGGGGAGGTTCCCACAGTAGGGAAAGGGGAGCTCCAGACAGTTGCCAACACCCAGGTTTAAGGGTCTGTATCTCAGGTTCTATCTGGGTTTAAACAATCGGCTGAGTTGGTTTCCTGAATAAAGTGTAGTGCTCTGAAGGCCAATCAGAAGGGTGGTTGCACCATGAGCTCGGTGTAGGGTGTAGACGACCCAGCTGATATGACTAAGGTGCTCATCTGCCTCCTCCCTAGCTCCACCCAATGCAGATGATAGGGGTTAAAGAATCACTCCGGGAATACCCCCGGAGAAAACCCCTCGGGGAATTACCCCCCTAGGAGAAAGTGGGTCACTGGGGAATCCTGATGGTAGAATAATACTAGCCAAAAGGGAAGACCCCAGGGGTATAATGGCCTAGCTGAGGCTCTACCAACCGGGAAACACTAGTGGATGAGCAGGAGGTGGGCCCTCCAGAGAGCGATTGGGGTCTAGAGCCAGAACCTGCCTGCCTAGGGTGGGGCATGACTCATTCCCCAACCCCTCAAATTCTACCTGCTTAGCCTATGAGCAGGATGGCCCCTGGGTTTGGTTGTGGGTTTCCTTTGCTGGAAAACCTTTATGATCGGTCTGGAGTTTATGAAAAGATGAGCTGGGTGCGACAAAGACCTTGGGGTAGAGGGACACAGCAAGAAGTAGGCTGGCACTGACAACAACTCCTGTGCTCCCCTCTCCTGCAGGATGCTGGTGGACTGTGTACCCTTGGTGGAGGTGGAGGACATGATGGTCATGGGCAAAAAGCCCGACCCCAAGTGCGTCTTCACCTATGTGCAATCGTTGTACAACCACCTGCGGCGCCATGAGCTGCGCCTGCGCGGCAAGAATGTCTAGCCTCTGCTCACGCCCCCAGCACCGGCTCCTCCCAGTGCGCCTGCCTATTGCTGCCCTGTCTGTCCAAGCACCCCACCCCCTTGTACACACGCAGCGTTTTGATAAATTATTGGTTTTCAACGATCCTGACTTCTCTCTGCTGTCTTGGGGGGATGGCATCGGATTGTGAATTATCCCCAAGTGTCCCCCCTCTCCGGCAGCCAGGCAGTGGGAGGAGTCACCCGAAAATGTTCAAGAACTATTTGATCTCCCACACCATCTACTCGCAGCAAGTAAGAAGAGTCTCAGAATGGTGGAAGAGGATTTAATAGAGCAGGGGAGGGGAAAGGAGGATTAAGAGGAATCCCCCACACACACCCCATTTCCGTTGCTTTGGAGACTGGCGTCGGCCCTCAGCAAGAGAGATGCTCCCGGGATACTGAGCGCTTCATTCTGTCTCCGGGGCGCTGGCAGGGGGTCCCAGCTCCACTGTGGCTCGAGGCTACAGGTCGGCGCGCTCTGAAGAGTCCCCGGGGGGCTTAGCGGGCGCCCACAGGTACTCGGGGGGCACCTGCGCTTCTGGCGACGACTTGCGGTAGAAGCCGAGCTCCTGTACCAGCGAGTTGATCTCGTCCCGGGTCATTTGGCTGAGTGGGATTCGCTAAGGTGGAGAAAGGGCGGGATAAGCACTTAGCCACTGTTCTGGAGCCCCTCCCGCCAACGCCTCACCTCTAGTTCCTGGTAATGTCGGCTTAACAGCACGAGTTCAGGGTCTGCCCCAGGGAGGTGCTTCATCACCAGGTTGTGGCTGCAGGAGGTGTTAAGGAGGTGGGAAGGGAAGCAGAGGCAGAGTGGTGACCCCTGGGACCGCTTAGTTGATCACTTACTTTAGCCTAGGTGGCGACCCAATTCTCATTCACTGTGAGAGTAGGGTTCGAAGGAGTAAAGGGCCCTTCTCTCCACTAGTAAGCTCTCTTCCCTACTTAATTTTGGACTTCCTCAGAATCTTCCGGACAGTTCATATCAGTCTCTTTGGCAGACAAACATTTTCTATCTCAGAAAAAACAGAGGCTTCTCCTAGGTGCCTTCCTCACTCCTCCCCCTTTCCCCAGAACAGGAAAAGGATACTACAGTTGAATGTCCTGGGTGACAAAGGCCTTCACCTGAGGAGGAACCACAGCATTAGAGAACGGGGTCTCAGACCCTCTGGACATGGACAGTGAGGCCCAGTGAGTCAGGTCCAGTTTCCTGTCTCACAGCACAGTCAGTGGCCAGTGCTCCTTACCCCTAAGAGGG
>JADRCH010000051.1:7846126-7904237 GCA_019843965.1 Rhynchomys soricoides | reverse complement strand
CCCTTTCCTGGCCAGTGCTCCTTACCCCTAAGAGGGGCCCTTTCCTGACCAGTGCTCCTTACCCCTAAGAGGACCCTTCCTGCAAACTCACCTCCTTCAGGCGATTCAACTGTCACCCTCCACAGGTCTGGGGAGAGAAATGGGATAATAAATCAGGGGTCCCTCCCACCGCAGCTGTATAGCCAGGACGGTGCCATCCTTAATACTGAATTGGTTGGGTCAGGCAGTGAGAGGAAAGAGCATCATCAAGGTGTGGGGGTAAAGGTCCTGTGAGCAAGGAGACCTGAAATCTCATGGGAGACTCAGATTAGAAGGAAACAGTTCAGAACTACCCTCAGGGCCCTGTTAGTGGCACCTGCCATCTGGTCCCCACCCCAGCCCATGCAGAGTCAGCCCTGCCAACCACCTGTGGTCCAGCTTCATTAACCATCTGGCTGCTCTTCCCTAACTTGGGAGGATGGAAGGACATTCAGTATTCCCTGAAGGGAGGCCACCGCCCAAAAGGAAGTCCAGACCTCCCTATTTCAGGTCTCCCTTACATTCCCTTTTATTAAAAAATAAAAACTAAGAATAAATTAAAAAAAAAAAAAAAAACCAACCAAGGCCCACAAAAGTCTCCAAGCATATGAATCACTTAGGGAGACTTTAGAAGAATTCCTTGGCCGGCAGAATGATGGGGGTGGTGGTCTGGGGCGGCTGTAGAGTGTTGGTATCTCATTTCCCTACCCTCTCCTACAGCTCCAGGATGGTACAGTGAGGGGGGGGGGCTTAGAAAGTCTTTTCTCTCCACCGGAAGAAGAGAAATTCTGGAATGCCAGGCATTAAGTCGGGGCGGGGAGAGAAATAACGGGGAAAAGTGAGATTTTCCACAGAGAAGAGAGAAGTTGAGTTCTAAGGGCCAGTTTTAGAAAAAGTATAGCCTGGAAAAGAAAGGACTGGGTTCCAGAGACCCACGGTAGGGTCAAGCCTGGAGCAGAGCAAAGGTTGAGAGTGCCAGGCCGCAAGGACGAGGTTTCTTGCTTCTACACTGGATGCTGTGCATCCTGAGGCCGGGAAATAAAAGGGATGATTCCAGGGCCATGCAGGAGGGAAAGAGGGGGACTCGGAAATTCTGGTATTCCTGAGGCCAGCATGGACTGTATTCCAGGGATGAGGGGCAGCAGGGTTGTGGAACTGTCCTACTGTAAGGTTGGGAAAAGACGCACTCACCTCCACCCGCCCCCTGGCCAGGCCTCGAAGACGGTTCCAATCCGGTCGGTAGGTGGTGGCGGAGGTGGCTGGAGCCACAAGGGCTGCGAGAAGCAGCAGCAGCGGCGGCGGAGACAGTAGAATGCTCATCTGTGCCTAGCAGGAGACGTTCCGCAGGCTGCACCCAAACCGGGCCGCTGCGCCACGTCTGGTCCGCAAGATGACCCCGCCCAAGCCAAAGGCTCCGCCCAGCCATAAACCACGCCTCCAGAGTTAGAAACAGCCCCTCTCCCAACCCACCTAGATTGGGTGGATGCCTCCTACCAGACCCCTGCCCTGTCCTAGATACTCACTGGTCCTCCAGACTTCATGTTCCCAGTCCTCATTATTTCCATATTGCATTTGCTCACTAAGTGTGAATGTTCCCGCAGAATGCCGGGAGACAGCGCTACTTCGCGTCACTAGAGGGCGCAGGCGGTTCGCAGGTGGACAGGAGGATTTCTGGGTCAGAGAGTTAAGATAAGGAAGCAAGAACCTAGGAGATCTCCTTTATAGGCTTTTGATGTCTTTGAACGAAATTCTGATCAAAGCTTCAATTCCCCAAAGCACACGTTGTAGAGAGGGCAATTACCTATGCTCCGCTCAAGAAAGCTCAGCGGGTAAAAGAGCTTGCCATGCCTGCCTGACACATGAGTTTGATCCCCCAAACCTGAAAGAAAAAAAAAAAAAAAAAAAAGTGAAAGAAAAACACCAGTTCCCACAAGTTGTGCTCTATTCTCCACATGGGTTCCCAACTGTACACCATGGCATGTCCGTGCCTGCACAGGCACACGCACACACATGATAATAATAAACATAAAGTCTTACAAAGGAATATTACCTATCCTTTTTACCTAGAAAGTTTCAAAGGGTTAATATGCATAATGCATCTCATTGGAACAGTATCTGGTCAGAGATGGTACACAGCAATCTCCTACTGTCCTTGAACTCAAAACAATACTCCTGCCTCAACCTCCTGAGGGCTGGGATTGTTAGGACAGACTCTGGCTGTGTTGCCTTCCATCATTAGCTCTTCCCTTTCCTCATCAAAACTCCCCCCTCAACTATGAGCTGGTTTTGCAGATTAAGAACTGCTTCAGAAATGTAAAATAAACCAAGTGGTAGATCTGGGTTTGAGCCCCAAACACCTCTGTGGATCATCTCCCCAGACCAAAGATGAAGCAGCAGGTGGCCCTTTATATCCTCATGCCTTCAGCAGACACAGCAAGTACAACCAGTTTTTTTCACCCTGGATTTAACCGGTGTCAAGTCGGAAATATTAAGAAGTAAAAGCTGCCTCGATACTGAACATGTACAGACTCTTGTTATTATTCCAACCAATAGAGCATGACAACTATTTCTAACATCTGCATTGTGTTATAAATTATCTAGAAATGATAAAAAGTACAATAGAGGGACACACAGGCTTATGGAAAATATTAAGCCATTTTATCTATGGGTTTGAGCATCCTCATATTTCAAGTTTTGGTATGGAAGGGTGCCCTGGAACCAATCCCTGGCAGACGGCAAGAACGTGTTGTGCCCTTTCCCATGGAATCCAGAACCTTGTCAACACTAAGCCAATGCTGCTTTGTGATCCAAGGTATTTTTACCTTTCTGGGCTTATTCCATCACTTTAAAAATGCATATTAAAAATGGGATGGGGGGTCATCAAGATGGTTCAGTGTTTACAGGCTCTTACTGCCAAGCCTGATGCCCTAAGTTCAAGTCCCAGAACCCATGTAACAAAAAGAAAGAAGAGATTCCCACAAATTGTCCTCTGACCTTCACACGTATATAGTGTGAAGTGCGCGCGCACACACACACACTCACACACACACACACACATGTGAACAAATAAACAAATATTAAAAATAAGATTTTAGAGCTGGGGAGATAGCATGTAGATCAATTGTTGGATAAGCATGAAGACCTGAGTTTGGATCCGTACATCAGTGTGAAAAGCTGGCCGTGATAATACAAGCCTGTAATCCTAGCACTTAAGAGATGGGGGTACAAGAATCAGAATTCAAAGCCATGCCCAGAAGGGCTGGAGAGATGGCTCAGCAGTTAAGAGGACAGGCTGCTCTTCCAGAGACCCCAGGTTTGATTCTCAGCACCCACATGGAAGCTGACAACTGCCTGTAACTCTCAGCTTCAGGAAATCTGATGCCTTCTCCTGGCCTCTACAAGCACTGGGAAAATGTATGTGGTGTACAGACATGCTTGCAGGCAATGTATTCATATACACAAAATACAAATACAATTTTTAAAAAGTTATCTTTTGTATCATAGTGAGTTCAAGGACTGCCTAAACCTATGAGAGCCCAACTCAAAAATCACACACACACACACACACACACACACACACACACACACACACACACGGGGGGAGGGGTAGAGAGGCAACTCTAGCATTAAAAGCATGGTGGACTGGCTTTTCTTGTAAAGAACCAGGGTACAATTCCCAGCACCCACATGGTACTTCAGTTCCAAGGGATGCAGTATATGATATGATGCCCTCTTCTGGCTTTCTGGCTTCTGTGAGCACTGCACACATGTGGTGCACAGATATACATACAGACAAAACATTGGCACAGATAAAATATTACAAACCTAAAAGAATACCACAACCTAATATGTAGATACATACATTCATACATACATGCACACACACACAGGATTTTAGCTGTGTGTTACAGTGCACACTTGTAATCCCAACACTCAGGAGGCAGAAGCAAGACAATTGGCTCAAGCTCAAGGCCCACTTTGGCTACAGAGTAAGACCCTTCTACATCGCCTTCACACTGGCTTGATTGTTAAGAGTTTGAAACAAGTTTAGAACTCCAGAGATGGCTTCAGTTCGAGAAGCACAGGACCTGGGTTCAGCCCCCAAGAAAGCCCATATTTAATCAACACCAGGAGACAGGAAGATACTGGGGACTTGCTGGTCAGCCAGTCAGGGCAAATCAGTGAGTCTAGCTGCAATGAGGTAGCATCTTCAAAAAATAAACAGTGAAGGGCTGCCTTGGTGGCTCAGAAAGTGAAGGCACTTGCTGCAATGCCTGACAGCCTGAATTCAATCCCTGGAACTCACAAAGTAGGAGAGCCAACTCCTGAGAGTCGTCCTCTGACCTCCACAAGCATCCTGTGGTATGCCCACACCCACACACAAACACTCCCATCCCCACAATAAATTAAAAAAAAATATCTCCAAGCTGTGGTAGAACAAACCTTTAACCTCGGCACTCATCAAGCAGAGGCGGGTGGATCTCTATGAGTTCCAGGCCAGCTAGAGAGACAGTGAGACACCTTCTTTCAAGGGTATGGTAGAAGAAGAGCCGCTGACATCATCCATTGATAAGGGAGCGAAGGGTGAGGTTGCTTTCTTCTTGCTTTCAAACTTGCCTGAACATAAAATAAGTTGCTTTTTTTTCAAATCCTCAAGAGTCTCCTTATATCCTACTAATTTCGCACGACCCAATCATGTGCCTGGAGAATTTGTCATTGGAATAACCAATCTACTCCTAAAGCTGGGTACAAGGTCAGTCACACTGTAGTCTGTTGAGGACACAGATGGTAATGAATGAGGTGGTCACCATAGCAACCAGCCTTTTTTTTTTTTTTTTCCAAGACAGGGTTTCTCTGTGTAGCCCTGGCTGTCCTGGAACTCACTCTGTAGACCAGGCTGGCCTCAAACTCAGAAATCCACCTGCCTCTGTGTCCCGAGTGCTGGGATTAAAGGCGTGCGCCACCACTGCCTGGCAAGCAGCCAACCAATTTTATAAAACAGGTATACATGAATATGTTAGACTAGATCAAAACAATCCAAAAGGGGAAAAAAATCCAAAAATAAAAATGGCTATCTCTTAGAAGTTGAAATTATAGGTAAATTTTCCCTTCTTTGTACCTTTTTCTGTATTTTCTGTGAGTATATGTTGGCTAAACTCAAGTAGTAAAATTTGTTTACAAAACAGTGGAATATAACCCACTGGTTCCCTCCACCCCAACCCCTACCCAAGAGACTCTACCTATCAAAATCTGGGTCTCCAGGGTGACTGAAGCCAGAGGCCCCACAGAGCCTGTGGTTTTTCTGCTGACACACTCAAACCCCAGTTCCCCACGAGCCCTTGTAGTTCACTGGACAGATGCCATCAAACCACTCTGGTTGCATTAACCTGGACGCTGTGGCTGTCGGGCCACAGCCTGGTCAGCTGAGGGCTAACCACCGGCCAGTGGAAGCAGCAAGGGAGACAACAGCTACAACTGTACCAGGAACATAATGGCATCCACAGCACAAGACCTCTCAGGGCAGAGTTCTGCTCACAACCCATACCCCTAAGGTGCCAGTCCGCAGTCTGGGCCCCTGGGTAGGCTGGGAGTGAGGTTTTAGTATGTGATGAGTTTAGGCTCATCTGGGTCAGCTCTTGGTTTAAACAAAGATTTAAGAAGGGAGACAGAGGCAAGAGAATCACAAGTTCAAGACTAGCCTGGGCTACATAGTGAGGTTTTCTCAAATTATGTATCGTTACCACCAGTAACAATAGCAACGACAACAATAACAAAAGCCCAACAGGTTTAGAACTAAACCTGGGTTGGAGTCAGGGTTCAGCCTTTGACTGGGATTAAGGCTCAGTATATGACCAGGGTCAAGGCTCAGTTAACTACTAAGTTCAGGACTTGGACTTTAACCAGATCCAGGGCTCCATTTTATGACCAAAGTAAACAGAATTGGCATTATACATGGTGAAAATTCATTATGAGATCAAGGGCTGGTCAATGGTTAAGCTCAGAGTTCTGTGACCAAAACCAGTATTTCATTTTATGTCAGAGCTAGTAGATTTAGTCTAAAAAGAAGTTAATCCAGACTAAGGTTTGCATTCATTCTTAGGGCTCAGTCTATGTCCAGAATGAAGGTCTCAAGTTAAATAAATAACCAATAAATTTAAAAAAAAAAAAATAAGGTCTCAAGTTGGGATCAGCCTCTTGTCAGGCTTACCTCAGGATTCAGTATGTGACTGGTCAAAGTGATGGTCAGAGTTCTTTTGAGAGCTAGAGTAGAGGCTTAGCCTTGGCATAGGATCAAGTCTCAGTTAATTTCAAGATTAGTGTCCGAGCTGGAGAGAGAATGAGGGCCATGAACATGGCTTATTCTGGTTCTGAGCTCTATTCTGACCTCTAATGAAGAAGTTTGGAGACCCAGGAGCCCAGGACAGGGAAGTCTTAAAGGAACAAGAGTTCCCCCAGGCAAGCTTAGCAGGGTCTTGAGCTTGCAGTGAGTTTTTCCTTTCCTGCTGAGGCCGATGTCCTAGAGTCTTCTAACCTACATGGCTCTGCTGTTTCAGGTCCCTCGCACCAGAATAAAAATAGCCACTCACTTCAGAGCAGCTGACATCGGGTGCCTGGGAGGAGGGGGAGCAAGGAAAGGGAGGAGGGATGTCTGAGCTCAGCCCCAGCTGTGTGACCTTGGAAAAGTCACTCCTCCTCCAGCCCATTTCTTGAGTGGCAGCATGTGAATGAAGATAACATCCATCTGTCCCAGAAAGGGGGAACGAGGAGCCAGCCCTACAACAAGACACTTGTTACCAAGGAAAACCCTCCGAAGAGTGCTCCTTTGCCGCCATCTTCCCTGATGCCACCTCTCCAGACATCTCCCATGTAGTGCCACAGTGTGACTTCATTCCCCATGGGTCTGAGTCGGGATGCAGGGAAGGAGATAGAGGATAGAACTAGGAGGAAGAAAGAGAAGGAGGAGAGGGAGGGGAAACGCTTCTCTCCGTCCCTTGCCCACGTGCTGTCTGAACCGCAAGGCCAGGAGGGCACAGAACCAGATTTTGAATGCTCTCCCCGTGGGTCCTCCCCATCCCAGCCTTCACCTGGCTCCCGGGCATTTCTCCTGTTCTGCTTGTCACCTCAGACTCCTCTACTTCAATAGTCATGTGATCGCGTTTGTAGGGGGAGAATTATCCATCTCCCTCCTCGCCAGGAGCACTGCCCATTCCTAACCTGTACCCGGCCTCAGTTTCTTCCTAGGTCACTGGAGACCTTCTAGTCAACCTCACAGGGATAGTGAGGGGGAGTACTCCCCCTTACCAGAATTCTCCTTCCTACCCATGACCTGAACCTGAGCCTGAAAGGGGAGTGTGAGAGTTTCCAGAAAGGGGCTGGTTGAGCTGTAGCGTCTGCCTGGCACACTCTAGAGTGAGACAAAGCAGGGAGCTGGGAGGGGCCTCTGGAGACAGCCGTCTCCAGGGGGGCGGTTCTCCCTGGCAGCTGCCCCCGGCCTGCCTGCCGCCCTGAGCCCCGGAGCCTGTTATCAACCTCCTTAGTCATCCTTCCAGAAGCTCAAATATAGCTCCTACTAGCTCCCTCTTCAGCAGGGGTCCACCCCCCACTACCACTCCCCCCCCCCCATCCCCTTCCCTTTTCCTTTCTCTTCCAGGAGTACAACCACCCCAGGCCTCAGTTTCAACATCCACTAAATGGGTGGTCTGGAATGGCTGGTGATAAGGAGAGAGGAGCTTGCTCGTGTCCTCCCTAAGCTAACTTCTTCAGATGTATAGCTTGTTTGATCATCCCAGCAAACCCAGGAATTCGCTAGTGCTTTTGTTTTCCTTACATGAATCAGAACTCTCAGTAACCTTCCAAGGAAATCAGTGGCAGGGACAGAAGCGAAGTCCCCAGCCAGAGTGAGCCCAATGGGTAGGGATGACAGGGGTGGGGGTGGGAACCCTGGGTCGAGCCCCTGGGGCAGAGGAACTACTTGCGCGTTCATGTCTGTGATGTTTGTGTGGCTCCCAAGGGCCTCGGTGCCCCTTTCTCAGCCCTAGGATTGGTCCTGGGTGCCTGAATTTGCACTCTTTCAGGATCGCATCAGAAGCTGGCACCACTGAGGATTCTACTTACCGGTTTGTAAAACAGGAGCTGGTGACTGTGGCCAGGCTCACTTTCTCCTTTATACAAACTTCCGTTTTTTGTTTTGTTTTGTTTTGGTTGTTTTTTCGAGACAGGGTTTCTCTGTGTAGCCCTGGCTGTCCTGGAACTCACTCTGTAGACCAGGCTGGCCTCGAACTCAGAAATCCAGCTGCCTCTGTGTCCCGAGTGCTGCGATTAAAGGCGTGCGCCACCACTGCCCGACCAAATCTCTGTTTGTACTTCCAATTCTCCCAGCACCCTTTCCACCAACGCCCACTCCCACTCTCCATCCATTTCTCATCTTCCTCACCCCTCAGCACCACGGCCACTAGCCATGGCTCTCACCACAGCCTGTGCCTTTCTCACTTGCATGTGCCATCAGCCCCCCCCCTCACCATCATCATCCCCCCCCCCCTGGCCCCCCCCTTTTCCCCCCCATCCCCCCCCCCCCCCCCCCCCCCGATCACCGTGATTCCCACTGCCATCAACATACCTTTCTGTTCTCCATCTATGCTGCCTGAGTCTTTGCCCCTACACATTTCAGCCTTACTTACAAAGACACTAATCCAGAGATACAGGCCTGACCCAGAGTGAGTCTGGCAGATCTAGCACAGCCAGAAAAAGCCTTGTAGTATCTGTTGCCAAGAACTTCACATGGGAGTTGGCACAAGCCAGTGAAGATGCAGAGATGGCTGTTGACCTGCAAGGACTCTGGGAACAGAATGCTGAACGTTTTGGGTGGGGGCATGCCTCAGTGGATAGGCTCACTTGCTGCAGATTCCCAGAACCCATGTGAAAAGTCAGGCATGGTTGTGTGCACCTGAAACCTTAACATGGAGCTGGTGTGAGGCAGAGACAGGGTTCTTGCTGGGACTTGCTGGCTGTCAGCTTGCTTCCAGATTCAGTGAGAGACCCTGTCTCAAAGGATTAAGGCAGAGAGTGATGGAGCAGAGAGCCCGAGGGCCTCCTCCGGCTTCCACATGTGTGCACCTGGACACAAGCTCCTGCACACACACGAGCACACACCAAGTACACACACACCACACACACAAGCAAGATAAATGCACATCCACACAAACAAGCAAAAGAACTCTGAACATTTCCACCTGATCTGGGTTCAATTCATTTTTGGTACAATCTAGTAATCCTAGAAAAATGGGGATTCCAGGGATAACTTAGCAAAGAGCAATCAGAGTGGAGCAGGACAAAACCCTAGAGCCCATGCTTCCCCCTGACCAAATCTGACCATTACAATAATTTGCTCTATTTTCTTCCTTCCTTCCTTCCTTCCTTCCTTCCTTTCCTCCTCCTCCTCCTCCTCTTCCTCTTCCTCCTCCTCCTCCTCCTTGTTCTTCTTCTTCTTTGGCAGGGTCTCACATAGACCAGGGGCCTCAATGTCTATAACAAAAGATGGCACTGAACTTTCATTTTTTCAATCTGTGTATAAGTGTGTATATGGTGTGTGGGGTTAGGTGGGGGTGGGTACTCACAGGAGCCAAAGGGATCAGATCTCCTGGAGCTAGAGTCACAGGTGGTTGTGAGTCACCTGACATGGGTTCTAAGAATCAAACTTGGGGCCCCCTAGATGAGCAATCACATTCTTAACTGCCGAGCCATCTCTCTGGCCCTATGACATTGAATTCTTGATTCTCATGTCTCTACCTCCCAAGTGCTGGGATTACAGGCTTAACTGTTCTCACTTTGTTCATTCGTTCATTCATTTATTCATTCAACAGACCTACCCCTGTACCTGTTAGGCACTAGACTTTCCTCCTCCTCCTCCTCCTCCTCCTCCTCCTCCTCCTCTTCCTCCTCCTCCTCTTCTTCTTCTATTGGTGGTTTGCCTGAATGTCTGTGAGAGAATCAGAGCCATTGTAACTTGAGTTGCAAGCTGCCATGTGGATGCTGGGAGTTGAACCTGAGTCCTCTGGAAGACCAGCCAGTGCTCTTAACAGCTGGTCCATCTGTCCAACTCTATTAGGTTCTATTCTTTAAGGTTTGAAAGCCTAATGGAGGGCTGGAGAGATGGCTCAGCAGTTAAGAGCACAGACTGCTCTTCCTGAGTTCAAATCCCAGCAACCACATGGTGGCTCACAACCATCTGTAATGGGATCCAATGCCCTCTTCTGGGGTGTCTGAATGCAGCTACAGTGTGCTCATATACAGAAAATAAATAAATCTTTTTTTTTTTAAAGAAGAAGGAGGAGGAGGAGGAGGAGGAGGAGGAGGAGGAGGAGGAGGAGTCCTAATGGACTTTAGGCTTGGTTTTGGTTTGGAATGATTGAAAAAAGTCTCCCTATGTATCCCTCACTGGCCTGGCCTTGAACTCCCTCTATAGCCCAGACTAATCTCAACCCTTAGCCAGCCTCTTGCTGTGGCCTCCCCAGGCCTGGGGTTCCACTATGTGTCACCACCCTAAGCTTTGTAGGCTTATTTTTAACTCTCCTGCCAAGCCCTTCTCCTGCATCCTTCCCCTCCCTGGTTTTTCTCTCCCACACACCCCACTGGTTCAATCACTGAAACCCAGAAGACTTCCTTAGTTCCTGGGGTGACCTTGACAAGTGCCTTTCAGAGCCACCACCAGTGAGCGGGTTAGAGAGAAGCTGGGACTGGACTGGGACCCGCTTATGTGTGGGGACATCTGAGGGCACTGAGATGTCTGCAGAAGAGGAGGGACTGGCAGGGTTTGAAAGGGAGAAGACTCCAGTGGATGGAGCCTGACTGTCTGGTTTGGGAATGGGAAGAATGGAGCCAGGCAAGGATAAGGTGGAGGGAGGGAGCTAGCCCAAGACTTAAAAATGGGGCAAGGGTGGGGGCCAAGACAAGTCCTGAGCTAAACGGAAAGTTAAGAAAATGACGGGGCAAGGCAGATGTCCCTGAGGCCCTGGAGAGGAGGCTGCTGACCTCTGAACCACCTGTCCTTGCATTACCTGTGAGTGTGCCTGTGCCCCTCCCCGCAGCAAGGGTGGGTCCTGCCTACTGTCTGGAGAGTGGGGCAGACAGGTGGGGTCTCCTTCAGCATTCAGGAGGGCCAAGCTAATGGGTCCTTATATTACCCCTGGAGGTTCTAACATCAGCAGCCAGCTTGAAATGTTCTTAGCGGGTAGCCACTTAGCTCTTGCCACCTTCAATATGGGAAGTGGGTGCCTGTGCCTTTAAATTCTCAGCAGGTTGAAATGGCTGATGACATCACTGGTTCCTGGGAGCCGAGGAGCTGGAGCCAGAACCCAAGGGAGCCAGGCTGGGCTGCCGGGGGCTGCTGCAGACATGGAGGGCCAGAGCAGGAGTGGCAGTGCCAGGCCGGGGACCAGGACTGGACTGGGACACTTGCCTGGGACCCATGGGGCTTTGCAAGCTGGGACACCCTCAAAGGTAAGAGCCCCCAAACCCTAGCCCCCATTCCTGATTCCTGGTCTCACACTCCCCCACCACACACACTCTGCAGGCACCCTGGTGCCCCTGGCTAAGGGACTGGCACTTTTCTGTGCCCACCAAACAGAGACTGGGCAATAATGTCACACTGGAAGGGAAGTGATGGGATACCCATAGAGAAATCAGCCACAGCCAAGAGTCCCCCAGAAGCACTCTGGATTGGTTGTCAGGGGACCCAGCTGTTTTCCAGCTTTGCTGTGTGACCTTGGGCAAGTTGTTTGTCCTCTCTGAGCCAATGCAAAATGAGAGGGCTTGTGTCTGAAGACTAGAACTGTGACATCTGGGATGTCTAAGTTGTTAGCACTGGAGGCGGTATGGTGCTTGGGGGGAGGGGGCACACAGTGGGACACTTGGAGCCAAGGAGAGTATCCAAAATGCTGTCTCCGAAAGTGGAGTTCAGGGAGGGAGGTGGAAGTAGAATTTCAGGTTCTCTGAACCGAGAAGGATGGGGGACAGAGACTGAATTGTGTCTCCAGAGCAGCATGGGGCCACCCTGGGGCGAAAGTAGACCTTCCTCTGTCCTCCCTGGCAGAGGACGTTTTCTCCTGGCCTCTGGAGACTGGGAACATCATAAACAGAATAGACAAGGCAGATGCCCTCCACCTGCCAGGTATAAAGGATACCCACTTGCCTATCCTCACAAGTGGGCAAAGGATAGGCAAGATAAGAGGGTACAGCCTGGGCAGAGAGAGGCGTGGCATCAGACCACACTGACTGGCAGAAGAGGGTGGGTTTACTCTCCAGCACTCAGGAAGCCCAGGAAGTGCTAGGCTAAAAAGTATCGGTCCCCTAGCCCTGGAGGCACACACCTTAGGATGTGGTATATTTAGGGACCCTTCCAAAGGTCCCTTAATTTTCCGGATGGGAAACAGTCTGTGGGCTGAGGAACATTGCCTCAAATCCCAAAACAGGGATGAGAATACATGTGACAGTCTCCGTTGCCAGCTCTTGACCCTGCATGGCCCACTGGGAATGGATCAGCATGGGCAGGGCTGTGACCAAAGGGTCAGGGGCAGTGACTAGAGTGTGAGGGGGTACCCAAGGGATATTGGCACTGTAGAGGAAGGAACATGGAGGGGCTTGGGCTGTTGAGTCAGCAGCCCTCTGTAAGGGGAGCTGCCCTGGAAGTTCGTCAGGGTAGAGAGGGAGTAGGTACCAGCCAGAAAGAATAGGAGAGCTCTCAGATTCAGGCTCATGTCCCACTCAGCCCATTCAGAGTTTCAGTCTGTCCATTTGTGAACAGGGTTTCAAGTTTAAGATGGAAACATGGCTTTTGTATCCTGTCTCTTCTGAGACAGAAACTGACCTGGAACAGAATGGATTGGAGAGAGATAGCAGGAAGGATTTCCTTGGAATGATCTGTCCTGAGCTGCATGTGTCTACTGGGGGTTATATGGAATTGAGGGCTCAGCCCCTTGCTAAAGTCACTCTGAGTCATCTATTTGTCCTCCAGGTAAACTCAGGTTTTCAGCCTCCAGCAAAGAACATAGGCCCAGCACCCTCGGAACCAAGGTTGGCCCTGGCACCTGTGGGACCACGAGCAGCTGTGTCACCTCCTTCAGAGAGGCCAAGACAGGCTTTGTCATCTCCCCGACCTATCCTAGCTCCACTGTCCACTGCTGGAGAACAGAAAAGGCTTCCACTCCATCGCAGCTCCAACCAGGCAGCCACGGCTGTGGGCCAACTGGTAGTATCTGCTGCTGCAGGACCAAAGCCTCCACCAGTCGCCTCAGTCTCAATCCTGGCTCCAAAGTCTCTGGGGCAGCTAGTAATATCCGCCCCTGCTATGCCAAGGCCTTCTCCGGCTCCCCTAGGGCCCATCCTATCTCCAACTTCCAGGGATCAGAAGCAGTTATCACCCACCTCTGTGGGACCTAAGCCAGCATTGGCAACCTCAGGCCTAAGCCCGGAGCTGGCCTCTCAGGAGCAGCCCCCGCAGTCCCCCTCCAGTCCTTCCCCTGTGCCCAGTCCTGTTCTGTCACCCTCTCAGGAGGGTCACCTGGCTGTGTCATCTACCGCAGCTTCTGAGAGACAGTTGCCAGCTAGACAGAAGGATACCGCAGTTCCCAGGCCCATTCCTCCTGCAGAGGGGTGTCTCCATACTCCAGCGCAGGCAGCGGGTCCTGCCACCTCTCCACCAAGGGCCCAAGCTCCCTCAGATCCTCGGCTTTCCCCCTCCTTCCGCGCAAGACCAGAGGCTCCACGCCACAGCCCAGAGGATCCCGTCTTGCCGCCTCCACCACAGACCCTGCCCTTGGATGTAAGCCCAGGCCCTCCAGAGTCTGGCACCCGCTCCCCTGGACTTCTGTCCCCTACCTTTCGGCCAGGAATCCATTCAAGCCAGACTGTTCCCCCACCTCTGCCCAAGCCACCACGGTCTCCCAGTCGCTCCCCGAGTCGTTCTCCCAACCGCTCTCCCTGTGTGCCCCAAGCCCCTGAGGTGGCACTCCCAAGACCTGTCACTCAGGGTGCAGGGCCTGGCAGGTGCCCAAGCCCTAACCTACAGGCACAAGAAAGCCCAGCCACCGCTGCCACCACCTCACCAATGTCTTCTTGGTCAGCTCAGCCTACCTGCAAGAGCGACCCCGGATTCCGGTGAGGGCCTGGCTCTCTCTCATGAAAAGTTACTGGAGCTTGAGAGGAGAGACTGGCCATTCTTCCAGAGCGACCGTGCATTTTAACTCAGTTTACCTCGATAGGAATGGGGGGGGGCGCTGCTGGGCCTACTTTGGGACCCTAGAAGATGCCATCTCTTTCTAAGGGATTTGCTTCTTGGTTTTATCTCCCCAGGAAGGTAGTTGGGGATCTCAGGCCCTCTTCGGGTCTTTTCTAAGGGCCCTTTATATTTTTAAGTACCTCCATTTAACTCCCCAGAATGAGTCCTATGAAAGAGAAAGGGGGGTGGGGGTGGGAAATTGTACCCAGCAGCAAACCCTTGCATGCACCTGCCTCCAGGATCACTGTGGTTACATGGAATGTGGGGACTGCCATGCCCCCAGACGATGTCACATCTCTTCTTCACCTGGGCGGTGGCCACGACAGTGACGGTGCAGATATGATTGCCATAGGGTGAGGAGCAATGTGGGTGGATCCCCTTTTCTGGGCATTTTGGCCTCCTGGACACACCCATAGAAGGAATTTCTAAAACAGCCTTTTCAATCCAATGATTGTTCCCTCCCCCTCCCCCTCTCCCTCACCTCCCAGGTTGCAAGAAGTCAATTCCATGATCAACAAGCGGCTCAAGGATGCTCTCTTTACCGACCAATGGAGCGAGCTCTTCATGGACGCACTGGGGCCTTTCAACTTCGTGCTGGTAACAATACAGACACCCTTGTGAGAAGCAGGGACCCTTTTGGATTCCTGCTCCCATCTCAGAGAGACTGGGTAGAGAGATGAGTGGGTAGAGGGCAGAGGCAGAGGCTGGACAGGGCTGTGTGCTGAGGGTCCTCAGCACGCCTTCCCCTGCAGGTGAGCACCGTGAGGATGCAGGGCGTCATCTTGCTGCTCTTTGCCAAGTACTACCACCTACCCTTCCTACGGGACGTGCAGACGGACTGTACTCGGACTGGCCTGGGTGGCTACTGGGTGAGCGGGGAGAGGGGACCTGGCGGGCCGGAATGGGCCTGAGTGTGGCTTGCAAGATCCTCACCTCACGCTTGCATCTTTACCCTAGACCCTCCCCCAACCCAAGCACCCCTCGTTTCTACGCCCCGCCCCGTTCCTTTTCTGGCCCCTCCCTGCCTCCTGTTTCTTTCCGTAGAACTCACCCCCCACCCCCACCCCACCCCCGCTTAAACTTAAGCCTCCTCTGCTCCTCACAGGCTCTTATGCCCAGCCCAGTGACTCCCCTCCTGGCCTAGGTCAGGCTCATGACTAGTCAAACCTCACCCCTAGGGTAACAAGGGCGGAGTAAGTGTGCGTTTAGCTGCCTTCGGGCACATGCTGTGTTTCCTAAACTGCCACTTGCCCGCACACATGGACAAGGCGGAGCAGCGCAAGGATAACTTTCAAACTATCCTTAGCCTCCAGCAGTTCCAGGGACCTGGCGCACAGGGCATCCTGGATCATGAGTAAGTGCGGATGCCACGTGGGAATGATGGGGCTACTGACTGGTGTGAGTGACCCACTCATATGACCCATGCATTGGCACTTCTAAGGCACTTCTAAAGGGTTGGGTGGGGGCCAGGAAGGATCTAGATTGAGCCTTTGCACTCTGTGGACCCACTGATCCCCCCACTCCCACCCTGGAGCAGCCTTGTGTTCTGGTTTGGGGACCTGAACTTCCGCATTGAGAGCTATGACCTACACTTTGTCAAGTTCGCTATAGACAGCAACCAGCTCCATCAGCTCTGGGAGAAGGACCAGGTAGGTCCAGGGAAGGGCAGGTCATCCTCCTCCCCTTCCCTGACCCTGAACTCAACCAGTACCTCAGGTTTCTGCCCCTGACCTCATCTGACCCACCCCATCTCTGGATGCTGTACAAGGCCCAAGCTGTTGTTCTGCCTCTCTGGACCCCCACAGCTCAACATGGCCAAGAGCACTTGGCCCATCTTGAAAGGTTTCCAGGAAGGGCCCCTTAACTTTGCTCCCACCTTCAAGTTTGATGTGGGTACCAACAAATATGATACCAGGTAAGCCATGAGATAGGATGGGATGAGGGAAAGGGGAAGAAGAGAAAGCCGGGACTGCTTTGACCCCCCAGCCCCTGAAATTCAGGTCACCCTCTCCTACTGCAGTGCCAAGAAGCGCAAGCCAGCCTGGACAGATCGAATTCTGTGGAAGGTCAAGGCTCCAAGTGGAGGTCCCAGCCCCTCAGGACGAGAGAGTCACAGGCTCCAGGTGACCCAGCACAGCTACCGCAGCCACATGGAATACACTGTCAGTGACCACAAGCCTGTTGCTGCCCAGTTCATTCTGCAGGTGAGTCCTGGCCTCATCTGCCCCTCATGCTGTCCCTGTCCCAGCTACCAGTAACCTTTCTAGCTGTCATTAGCAGCATCCATATTCTTCAAACAAGGAGGGAGTGGGTTTATAATCTTCCTTTACAGATTAAACTGTGGCTGACAGGACCTCTCTTGCCTAGGGCCACACAGTAAGAGGAAAAGGAAGGATTTGAACCCAGGACAGTTTGACTGAGCTCATATCTTTCCACTCTCTGTAACTGACTTCCTTCTTCCAAGAAATGTTTAGAGCATCAACCTAAACTTTGAAGAACAGATGGTTCTTGCAGAGAACCCAAGTTCATTTTCCAGCACCCACATGAGGCATCTCACAATCACCTATAACTCCAGATTCAGGAGATCTGATGCCTCTATGGGCACCTATACACATGCACATGCACACCTCCCCATGCACAGAGTTTGAAAAATAATTTCAAAATTCTTTTCTTAAAACAGCGTGCCTGTATTGAACATATACAGTTTTTTCCTCTTGTCATTTTCCTTAAACAGTGCAGTATAACAGCCTCTGTGTCATTTGTACTACATTAAGTATTATAAGTAATCTAGAAATGAATTAAAATATATACAGGGATGTACAGTTACATGCACATACTACATACTGTATTACATAAGGAAGTTCACCCTCCTTGGGAACCAAACAGACCCAGATGCTCAGGGATGGCTTCACTGTGTTAGGACTGAGGTTTCTAGATGCCAGAGTGAACGGAGGCAGCTCTAGAGTGATAGAAGCTGTTTGGAAGACAATATAGTCGAACTCCCTGGTTTACTATGGGGTAACCTCAGGCTCCTGCTGAGATGACGCTGTGCCCCAAGTCTAGCAGCAGAAGCAGACCAGGGTAGGTCGTGTGTTTCCAACCTTGAAATCTAAGCTGTGGTTTCTGGATTTCTTGGTTTGATAAGAAGGAGCCCTGCAGGCCAAAGAATGTTTCTCATGGTAACTTTGTCACATGATCAGTCAATGGGACTTAAGCCAAAACTTCAGCTGGGGATGGGGCTCCACCCAAGTGTGGCCTCTTGTAAACTCTGGGACAGGGATGGGGTGGGAGCTTTTGTTGTCATTGGCTTTTAGATCACTTCTTGCTATGTACTAGGCTCCTTCAAGCTCATGATCCTCCTGTCTCGGCTTCCTAAGTGTTAAGGTTACAGGTGTGTGCCACCACACCGTGGCCCTGAGTCAGGGACCTCACCTTGAGACTCAGCATTAGGCCACACTGACCTGTCCTTCCCATGGTGGACAGGAAAAAACTGTTACCTGGGGCTTGGGATGCAGCTCAGTGGTAGGGCACTTCCCTAGCATGGGTAAGACATGGGGTTCGATCCCAGCATGCAGAAAGAACTAAAATTTAAAAAAAAAATAACTTTTTTAAAAGTTACTGTAAGCTGGGGCTGGTGACCAGTTCCGGAACTGAGACTAGTGAAGCAGATAGATCAAGGGTTCAAAGCTAGCCAGGACCACATAGTGAGACGCTGGGTCAAACAATAATAAAAATTACCTATTGAACCAAGCATGGTGGCAAATCTCTCTAATTACAGCATTTTGGAGGCTGAGGCAGAAGAATTTCAAGTTCAAATCCAGTCTGGATTATACAATGAGTTCCAGATCTCCCTGGAACACACCGAGACTCTGTCTTAAAAACAAAACCCAAAGTGACCTACCAGACATCTACCAATACACCAGCCCTTTGAATGCCCTGAAATGTCCAAAGTCTCCTCTATTTTAGTGTTGGGGCTATTTATTTATTCTATGCATATAGGTGTTTTGGTTGTGTGTGCTTCGGTGTACCTGGTACCTGTAGAGGCCAGAAGAAAGAGAGTGGATAACTGTAAGCCACCATTTGAATGCTGGGAATTGAACCTGGGTCCTCTGCTTTTGTTTTTGTTTTTTAAGATTAATTTTATGTATGTGAGTACACTGTCACTATCTTCAGACACACCAGAAGAGGGCATCTGATCCCATTACAGATGGTTGTGAGCCACTATGTGGTTGCTGGGAATTGAACTCAGGACCTCTGGAAGCAGCCAGTGCTCTTAACCACTGAGCCATCTCTTCAACCCCTCGCTTTGCCTCCGGCCCCCCCCCCCGCCCAGTTTTTGGTTTTTTGTTTTTTGGTTTTTTTAACATTTATGTGCACAGGTGTGCACTCTCTGGAAGAGTTCAGAGGATAACTTTTGGGAGTTGGTGCTCTTTCTGAATGTGGATCCCAGGGATTAAACTCAGGTCACCCTGAGGATAAAGCCTCTTTACCAACCAAATTCTCCCATAGGCTTTGTATTTTGGCTGGTTGGGGATCTTGTTTGTTTTGCTTTGTTTTTCTTGTCTTTTTGAGAACAGACTCTCTTGTAGCCTGGTCTGGTGTCCAACCAAGAACCGTTCTAGAATCTGATCTCCAGCCTGCACCTAAGTACTAAAGTTATGGGCATGTACCACGATGCCTCTGCAGGGACCTTGCAAAGCCTTAGAGCACATTTCGACCTGCCCTTCAGTTAGGATCTTAGGACAGGGAAAGAATGTACTGGTTTCTTCTGGAACAACTAGGCTCAGAAGCCAGGGAAAGAAACCTGAAACCAGATCAACGGGGACCAGAGAAAGACCTGAGGCTAGCACCACGTGAGCTTTTCCTTAGGGACACAGGTGGCCAGGACTCTGGCTGCTTGCCACTGCAAAAACTCCACCTGTCTAGGTGACTCCCTGGTTGTCTTGGCTGGTTCCAGAGGAAAACCACTCATGATTATAATTTGTCTTCATGGACTCATGACAAAGCAGTGTTATTAGTTGGCCCTTAATAGTAAGATTCAGATAGGGGGAAATGAGTCTGGGGAAACTGAGTCTGGGAGTGGCCAGGGTCTTGTCTGAGGTCTCACAGCAGTGTAGCAGTAGAGCTGGAAAATGAATGATGTCTCCAACCGCCTTCTCTGGCCTCTTGTTGGCTCCGGGAAATCAAACATCTCAGAATCCTGTGTTCCACAGGACTTTACCTCCCTCCCTTGCTATCATTTTGGCAGATTATTTAGTGAGCACCTCAGCTGTGCGGTTGGTGAAATATGTTACAGATTGCTCTTCAGTAATTCAGCCCTGGGTATAAAACAAGAGCCTTGAGTGCTGGAGCGATGGCTTAGCGTTGAAAGCATTCGCTGGCTGCTTGTCCAGAGGACCCAGATTTCGAGTCTAGTACCACATGACAGCCAACAACCACCTATAACTCCAGGTCCAAGCTCCAGGCACACACACGGTGCACAGACACACACGCAGGCAGAACACTCACACACCAAACAAATTTAAAAATAAATAAATAAGTAAAACTAAACAGGAGTTTCCAGACAAGGGCCTGCCCGTTGAAAGACTAAGGAAGTCAACCATTGTATAATCTGACAATGGCTGAGCTGAAGCCAAACTTAAGACTGGCTGGCTTCAAATCCATGTTCTATCGACTGAGGAGGCTCAGGACAAAAGGGAGCCCAGAATGGAGGAAGGAATTTTTGGTTGGTTGGTTTCCGTTTGATTTTTACTGTATTTTTGGAATAGCGTTCCACTGTATAGCCCATTCTGGCCTAGAATTTGCTGTGTTGTACAAGCTGTACTCAAATTATCCATTCTCCTGCCTCAGGCTCCAGTATACTGTTATTACAAGCATGGGTCACTACCCAAGAGCTCTAGGTATGTGGGATGCTAGAGAGTCTCCTCTGACATCGTCCTCTGTCCCTGCCTTGCTTGGGCAGTTTGCTTTCAGGGATGATGTACCTCTGGTGAGGCTGGAGGTAGCAGATGAGTGGGCACGGCCGGAGCAGGCTGTGGTGAGGTACCGCGTGGAAACAGTATTTGCCCGAAGCTCCTGGGACTGGATCGGCTTATACCGGGTGAGAAGAATAAGAATTTGGGGGAAGGAAGGGGCCTGCAGGCCCCCGGTATCTCAAGTTTATCCGGTGTTTGATACTCTGCTAGGAAGCTGCTGCTAGTTTTAGGGGATCACAGTCCTGATTCCCCTTTTTCTAGGTGGGTTTCCGTCACTGTAAGGACTATGTGGCTTACGTCTGGGCCAAGCATGAAGAAGTGGATGGGAATATCTACCAGGTACTCATAAGGAGGGGAGGGATGGGGACACCAGGATTCTGCTTGGGGGAGGGAGTCCTGAGGCTGCCCCCTGGCCCCAGCTTGGGCCTCTACCCTTGTGTCTACCAGGTGACCTTCAGTGAGGAGTCATTGCCCAAGGGCCATGGAGACTTCATCCTGGGTTACTATAGCCACCACCACAACATCCTCATTGGCGTCACAGAACCCTTTCAGGTAAACTGATCAGATGGTAGGGCCAAAGCAGGCCAAGATGTCGCAGTCAAATGTCACATCTTCCATGTTCTCTCGGGGACCGTAGACCAGTAGCCCAACCGCACTGGGTCTGCCAACAGGGAAGGAGGGAGCGGGCAGGCTAGAGAGTGGAGTAGCCCCAGTGTTCAGTGTTCTCTCCAGATCTCGCTGCCTACCTCAGAATCAGCCAGCAGCAGCACAGACAGCTCAGGCACCAGCTCGGAGGGGGAGGATGACAGCACTCTGGAGCTGCTGGCACCCAAGTCCCGCAGCCCCAGCCCTGGCAAGTCCAAGAGACACCGTAGTCGCAGCCCGGGCCTAGCCCGCTTCCCCAGTCTGGCTCTCCGTCCCTCATCCCGTGAACGCCGAGGTGGCAGCCGTAGTCCCTCACCGCAGAGCCGCCAGCTGCCTCGGGTAGCCCCTGACAGGGGTCACAGTAGTGGCAGCCGAGGTAGTAGTGAGGAGGGACCCTCTAGCCTGCCTGGACCCTGGGCCTTCCCACCAACTGTGCCTCGAAGCCTGGGCCTGCTTCCAGCCTTGCGCCTGGAGACTGTAGATCCCGGTGGCGGAGGCTCCTGGGGACCTGACCAGGAGGCCCCTGACCCTAATAGCCTGTCCCCGAGCCCCCAAGGCCGACTGGGGCTCGAGGAAGGGGGTTTGGGGCCCTGATGTGGGAGGCAGATGGGCCTAGACAGTCTCGTTCTGCCTATCTTCCACAAACCTGCCTGCCTCTCTCTTGCTGTTGCTCCAGCCGTTAACCACATCTGCCACTCTGTCTTGGCCAGGAGTGGCCAACTGGGAATCCCCAAACTCAGTCCTGGCACCACCTCAACTGTGACAATCAGCAAAGCCTTGCCTGGGCCCTCATCTGGGATGATGAGGGAACTGACAGATGTTCCAATCTTGGAGGTCATCCATTAGGAATTAAATTCAACAGCTTCACTCTTGGCTCCTTCCTGACTTGTTAGCAGTCGCAGATGGGGTTGCTAGGCATTAAAGATGTGAGGGGAGTGATAGTCACGTATATTAGGCACCAGCTGTATATGGAAACATGCCATCTCCTTCCATTTCCACCACAATCCTGTGTGCTCAGTGCCATCCTTAGACCCATTACACAGATGGGCAAACTGAAGCCCCCAAGAGGTCCTGCCTGAATCTCAGAAGCAGACAGCAAAGCTCAGTCTGGCTGTATATTAGAGGAGAAGAATGTTTACTGGGTATATGTGTGTTTATTAATTCATTTACCCCTCAGCACCCCTATGAGGTAGTTCATGTTTACAGGTCCCGGTTTCAAGCTGAGGATGTAATTTAGTTGGTAGCATGCTTCAACCAGGTTGAAGGGTTGACACCCTGGTTTCTCTCCCCAGTATCACCGAAACCTTGGTGTGATGGTGTACACCTGTAATTCCAGCCCTTTGGAGGTAGAGGAAAGTGGACCAGAAGTTCAAGGCTATACTCCTATACATAGCAGAAGCTAGCCTGGGCTACAGACTCAGACAGACAAACAATAACAACACTCCACCCTACCCTCTTTTAGAGGAGGGAACTAAGGCCCAGCATGGAGGAGGGAGGTCCCTTGGCCTAACTCTTCATGAGTACAGAAGAGATTTCAATGTAGAGTTAGAACAGAAAGATTAGTTCAGGCCAGGAAGGACCCAGAAACTATTCAAAGAAGGGGGTCTCCTGCGAAAGACTTAGGGCTGTGCCCCTCACCCTGGATTCAGGTACAGGCATTTCTTTTGTTTTATGTGAAGAGGGCAATGGATCCCATTACAGACAGTTGTGAGCCACCATGTGGGTGCTAGGATTGAACTCAGGACCTCTGGAAGAGCAGCCAGTGCTCTTAACCACTGAGCCATCTCTTCAGTCAGGTATTTCTTTTGGATCTCAGGTTTACCACCCAAAGCTTTAGGCCTCCCTGTCAAGTGCTAGGGCTTGGAGAGTCAGGTCTAGCAACAGGGACACTCAGGTTCCTGCTTCTTGTACCTCCTGGGCTCCTGCAGTCAGCCACTCCCATTTCTATCTGTGTGTGAAGTTACCTGACAAGGTCTAAGCCCAAGGCATTGGAATAACCTCTGAACACCAAACGAAGGCACAGAGGGGTTGTGTCACCAGTTCAAGGTCACCCAATACAGCGGGAGATGTGGTCCAACATTTGGACCTTGAGGTTCCTTCCCTCAAGCCTCCTGTAGTCCATGAGAGCCATGCTGTTCCTTGAAGAGGAGACCAAGTTTCTCAAAACACCAGGAAGGAGGCTCAGGCTGGTGCCCAAGCTGCCATAACAGGTCATGAGCTCCAGAATTTCTTCTGTCCCCTGGGTCTCCAGATTGCCTGGGTTAGTTGCAGACACTGGCTGTAGAATGACATGGGGGTCCCTGGAGGCTCCAAAGGCCGTGCCAGAACCCCACCTGTGCCTTTATCCCAGAAATGGAGTCGGTTCTGGTGAAGCCTCTGCAAGTGCCGAGCTGACACCGTGATGGCCCTGTGGTCTCTGGAACAGCTGTGGGGAGACAAGGGGTCAAAGCTAGCAGAGTCCAAGAGGAGCAGGTGTGAGGCCAGGGTCACCAGCAAAACAGAGAGGGCATGGCTATACCCAGAAGAGGCAGAGTTAACTTAGGCTAGTACCCAGAGGCCTAGGCTCCACTACTGGGTGGTTGTAGAAACCTGAGTCAGTAACTGAGCCTGGTTGCCTGTCTCTGTGACTGGCAGGTCTTGAGCTACATAGCACATCTGCTATTTCCTTGGCTTCTGCAATCTTTTGGTTTGCTTGTTTTTGTATGAGACAGGATCTCACTGTGTATTCTAGACTGGCCTTAAAAGTACTGTCTATCCCAGTTGTGTCTCAAAGTAGGTTCTCCTGCCTCAGTTTCCCAAATACTAGGATTATAGGCATGTGGCCCATACCTGCCTTTCTTATAGCTATTCTACAGAGGAGCAAGAAGAGTGTTGGAAAGCTGAATCAATTATCAAGGACATACAAGAATTAAATCTCAGAGCACAGGCACACATTCCCCTCCCCCTAGGCCTGCTGCAGAGCTGAGCCCAGGGCAGCATGGGTCAGAGGGATGATGACGTGCAGCTCTAGCGCCTCTGACCCTTCACCATGCCTTTTGTCCCAGGCACTCAATTGGTTCTTATAGAAACAAACCCAGCCCTTGGCAAAGGCCCCCATCCCTCCTGGCTCTGAGTTCACTTACCCTTTGCCCTCAGCACAGTTGAGTTGGGGGGCCAGCTTGAAGCAAGTGGTACCCAGGAGCTCCCAAACCTTGTTGGTGCCTGCAGGCAGGCTGTGGAGCCTCAGGAAACGTGCCAGACTGAGGGCAGATGCAGTCTCAGGCTGTGCCAGAACCTTGCGAGGTGCCCCAGCACAGTTCTGGCACCAGGCAGCCCACTCCCAAGCCCACCCAGCAGGCCTCACCGGCGGGTGCAATTGCAATGAAAAATGGGCATCTGGGCACTGTTGAGCAGGTGGAACTTGGTTTCCTGGGGCTTGATCTGGTGCTCACACTGGTCCAGGTGGCGAAGGCTTTGACAGACTCGGTGAGCACCTGAGGGCAGATGTGGTAGTTAAGAAAGTCCAGTCCACCAGGGAGGCCTCCCCTGGGCCTGCTACCATCCAGGAGACACACCAGTACATGTGCTTGGTTACACAGTCCTCTTCTGTCTCCTCACCTATGTTCACAGAATGTCAAACACATAGAATGAATCCTCCCTGATCCCCCTCCCCCACATCCCCACCCCACCCCACCCCCCACCCCACCCCACCCCCGGCTCAGTGACTGTCTGAGGATCCCAGATAGGGCTTCCTGGACTCAGAGACTGCTAAGCTGAGTCTGGAAGAGGAAAAAGAGAGCAGGTTCCAGACATGTGCAAAGGCCTTGGGGGGACATTGTGGGGGGCTTCGTTTTTTGTTTCTTCCAGGTTTGCGCATGGGACCATGCATGTTGTAGACAAATGCTTTACCACTGCTGCATCCAGCCCCATGTCTAGCTAGCTCTTGCAGTCAGCCTTGGAGGAAACCAGGGAACTTTGTGAAGCTGAGGTTTCAGCTAGTGGGTAGAGTCGGTTCGGCCTGGATGTTCTCAGTGTTGAGACTTTATCAGCTAATATTGTAAGAGAAGAGATACTCAAGAGGGCATGACAGTGCTCAATTTATAGGCTACAGAAGTCCGTTATATCATAGGATCTAATGAAGAAAGTTGGGGTGCCCTGGGGGTGTTTAGAACAAATTAATAATAATAATAATAATAATAATAATAATAATAATAATAATAATAACAAAAAAGAGGTAATACTTCATTTGCACACAGAGGTAAGAACACCCACCTACCTTACCCCTTAAAAGCTTGGTTTTAAGCTCACCTTGATGTTTTGGGCCATCCTGGAGGCCCGGATGGGGGACTCCTGCCTGGCCTCTGTGGATCATATCAGGTCTGGAGGAGATGGCAGGGGTCTGCAGGGGAGTGCTGGTAGTTGTGTTGTGGCATCTGGCTTGTGCCTGTTGTGGATCCCTCTTCTGGGGGTGTTTGCTGGGTGCTGGGCTTTGGAGGCTGGGAGTAAGTGAGGTGGCCTCAGCCTTCCAGGAGACGTTATAGTAAGTCCTGGGCTGAAGGTGAGCAAGGGGCACTGAGCCATATGCCCTGCACCTGAAGGGGGCAATTTGAGGCATTTAATGACCCAGAATTCCTGTTCTCAAAGCCTCCAGAATCATCTCTGCTAGTTTCTCTCTCTCTCTCTCTCTCTCTCTCTCTCTCTCTCTCTCTCTCTCTCTCTCTCTCACACACACACACACACACACACACAATTATGGGAAATACCCCAGAAGGGTTCAAACCCCTAGCCCTGCCCTAACCAAAGGACAATGCATGGGTGCTGGAAGACAAACAAACCTCCCTTCCTGGTCTTAGAGCCCAAGTTGCCCTGCAGGCTGGACAAGGACTCAAGTGGGGCAGCCACATACCCGCCCCACCAGTGCCAAGCCACACAGGCCTCCTGCTCCTTCAGCACAAAGCAGGGAATCTCCAGCACGTTGAAGAAGGCCACGCCCATGATGTCAGAGATGGAGTCACCCTGGCTCCTCAGGCACTGTTGAAACCTGCCCCCAGAACCAGAATTCAGATCCCAGGACCCCAGAGAGCCTCCTGGAACCTTTTGCAGCCCACCCTACCAAATGGTCATCCATTTTCTAGAGCCTCAGTTTGCCCACCTGCACTGAAGGTGGCCAAAAGAAGGGGCCCCAGCTGCTGATCTTTAGAACTCTCTGGGTTCCTAGTGCCTATACCCAAGAACCGGGTAACTCTGTTCTGTCCCTGAGCCCCAGGCCCTCTCTGGCTGCTGCCAACCTGGCATCGCAGTCACAGTGAGAGATGGTGTGGAATCGGAAGTTTCGGACGCCATAGTTATACTGTAAGGGTGAGATGGTTTGTGGGCACTGGTCGTGTTCCCGGCAGCAGAGGTCAGGACCATGGAACATACCTGCATGTAGAGAAAGGGGAGCGAACTGAAGCAGGGTCCTGGACACCGTGCAGCAACTACCTATTTAGTATAGCAAATGCTCCTCCTCATCCCAGCCCATGGCCATCGCAGGGCAATTGTCCTCCAGATACAGGGCCCTCACAGTTCCAGAGTTATCAGAGAAGCCCTCAGGCTTGCAGCTTCCATTGCCTAGTCCTAGTGGGGGAGCCCACACACCAGCTTGTGGACTTGTCTTCCTCAGAGATAGAGCTGACTCACAGAGCTCACACCCAAATAAAACTCCAGATAATGAAAGTGTGTGTAATGGAATGACAGACAGGTCGGGTACAATCTTTTCTCTGGCCCAGCAGGGCACTGGGTGGCCAAGATGCCACCCTGGACCGGGCAGTGGTGGCACACACCTTTAATCCCAGCACTTGGGAGGCAGAGACAGGCGGATTTCTGAGTTCGAGGCCAGCCTGGTCTACAGAGTGAGTTCAGGCCCAGGACAACCAGGGCTATACAGAGAAACCCTGTCTCAAAAACCAAAAAAACAAAAACAAAAACAAAAACAAGCCACCCTGGCCTGCTCAAGCCAGACCCCCCCCCCCCGCAGCATTCCTCGTAGACACACAGATCAAGCAGTGGTGGCCTTTGTTGTGATGTTTCCATGAGCTGAGCTCACAACAGCCCCCCAAAGGGAAGTGGCTCTTTATCTTACAGATAAGGAACTTGGAGCTTCAAGAAGTGTCAGCTTGAATATGCTGAGCTGAACCCGGGTCTTTGGGGCTCTTTTCACTGAAGTACCTCATGGGTAGAGGTTGTTTAGAACAGCAGAATCCAGATCCTCCCTAGTCAACCTCCTCCCTTGGGAGATTCATGGGCTTGAGTAAGACCTTTCACATCCATGACATCACTTAAGTGTCCCATGAAGAGCTACTCATGTTCACACCCATTTTACAGATTTAAAAAATGACGTTCAAAGTGCCGAAGTCACTTCTCCAACAACACAGCCTGGAAGAATGGGGGCCAGGCTGGAGCCCAACACCCCACCCCACATATACATGCCAGACACCTACCCAAACCCCTGTGGCTCACCCAGTTCTGAGGAGTTCTCAGCAGAGTTCCCAACACCGCACCACAATGTGCCAGGAATGGTCCAGCCTCTCCTCCTTCGATGATGCTCTCTGTCAGGTGCTCCACTCTGCTCTGCTGCTCGCTTCTCCCTGGCTCCTGTAAGACTATTCTCAGACCTTTGACAGGCCTCCCACTGGCTCTGCAGAGTACCCAGCACTCTCTGCAGCTCGGGTCCAGGGGTGTGGATGAAGGAATGCTGCAAGGGCTCACGAGCACAGAGAGCCCTGAAAGCTGTGATGAGCTCAGAGTCATCCTGTCTGAAACAAACCTGCAGCCTGTGATGCGCATCCCAGAAGGCCTGGAATAATGCCAGACCTTGGGCATCTTTGCCTAAGAAGCTCAGGGAGCCCAGAGGGCTACCAGGGATGGGCCGGACCAAATGGCAGGAGGTACTGTCCCAGTGAAGGGTATGGGAGCCTTCTGGAGCAACCCCTAGGAAAGCCAGCACCCCGAGAAGTACCTCCAGAACTCCCATTGTATCCTAGCCCAGCCTGGTCAGACAAAGTCCCCTGGATGCCTGCCTTTGACTGCCCAGGAGGAGCGGAAGCGATGCCCAGCAGGCCCTGGGTGTCGGGGCCAATGAATGGAGCTGCAGGAGGAGAAGGAGGAAGGCTGGTGTATGGGGTGATACTGAGCTTGTAACCGAATCCACCGGCTGGGCAGGCTGCTGATTGGCTGAGGGATGCATTGCTGGACCCACGCCTCCCCTCATCCTGTCCTCAGCGCTGTCCAGTCACCTGCCCCGGCTGGCCTGGAAGGATGGATCTGTGGAAGCCAAACCCTCGGTCTGTGAGGGTGGGGATGGAGGAGGGAGGTCAAGGGGCAGCTATGTCCTCTTTGGAGCCAGAAGAGAGTGCAGGGACTAAGAGGATACCTCCAGAACCTGTCCTTGTTCTCCCAACCCAGTTGCAGCTACCACACCTAAGTCTATGAGATTGGCAAGAGGCCATGGACCTCAGCTAGGGCGGGGGAAGGAGGCCAGGGCAGGACTGTGGCTCGGGACCCACCTTGGGAGTTCCCAAACCTTCTGGGGAAAGAAGGTTGGTTCTATAGCTCTTTGCAAGTCCTGATTCTCAGAAAGACTGTCCGGATTCTCCAAAGAGAGTGTCCCAGGACCCCTGGGACTTCCAGCACAGATCCGGTCCAACATCAATACTCCTGTCTGATGGTTGGGACACACAGTCAGAGTAGGACCTGAAAACAACCTGGAGCCAGGCTGGCACTGGGGATTTAGGAGATAAGGTTCCCAAACAAGCCGAAAACGGCTCAGGGGGCCAGGTCATTTATGACATTCTTGGAGTATGACACCCAGAAGGCATCATGTGTCCCCCAAGAGACATGGGTCTCTATCATGGAGGGGGCTATGCTCAGCACTGTTTCCCATGTCCCCAAGCTGATGTGTCATTCAGCTTCCAACCATCTGGTGATGCTAGTATTTATACCCATTATATAGATAAAGAAACTGAGCCCAGCGGGCTGTTGTGGGGCACACCTTTAATCCCAGCACTTAAAAGGCAGAGGTAGGCAGATCTCTGTGTTAGAGGCAAGCCTGGGCTACATAATAAGTTCTAAGACAGCCAAAGCCACATAAACAAACAAACAAAACAAATACACAAACAAACAAAAAAAGCAAGATAGAAAGAAAGTGAAGCCCCATAGGGATGGTAATAATTCAAATTCAAACCATGGGGCTGAGAGAATTTAAAGGTGCAAATCAGGGCTAGCTGGGCCAATTCCCCCTCAGCTCCCATGCTACACTCTGCAGGAAGTCAAGTCCCAGCAAGGAAGAGTCAGAGCCAGTGCAGGAAGGGGAGCATGGAGTCTGCTTCAGCCATGAGGCCCATCTTTGTGGCTTCAGAGCTAGCACTACCTGGAGGTAATAGCCAAGGATTAATGAAGAGAGGATCAGTGTAACCAAGGTACCAAACCCTTCTCCAGAGGTTGAGAAAGATGTGGTGGCAGCGAGGGAGAGAGAAGAGAGTGTGGGCACAAGCCAAAGCACGGTTGTGGAATTCTCTCTTGTCATAGAGACCTGGCATCCAGCTCAGCTCGCTTTTCCACATTCCACAGCCTTCTTTACCCATCACCTGGAAAGGCTGGAAGGAATCACATCAAGAGCCGAGCTTTGGAAAGATCAGACAGACCCAGCTGGTACAGTGTGACCGTGGCCCTGGAGATCAACATCTCCAGCTCTCAGCTTCCACTTCTGCATGACCAGAACAATCCCTGTAGTTACTCACAGGGCGTTAGGTAAGCATAAGCATAGCGTCTGCTGTCCAAAACACTCACTAACGCCTCAGGGTAGCAGGTGGCAGCCTAACTAGGAAAAAGCAAACCCTAAAGTTTGGGGGCCACTGAGTCTCTATCTACCCACTTTGGGACAGGGACTGTGGGACTGTGGCTAGGGCTCTGCCTCACTAGGTAACTTGTCCTCTCTAGGTCTTTGTTTTCCTCCTCTGTAGTGGCAGGTGCTGTGGGGAGGATCTTTGAGATCTCTTCCTGTCCACCCCACAGGATGGCAGGCTGGGGTGGCACAGACTGCAAGGGAGTCACTCACTGTGGTTTCTCTTTCGACTCCACCTGGGTGACCACATCAGTCTATAGGACAAGAGCTGTACCTTGTGTCTCATCAGCACGTCCCTTAGAAGACAGAAGGGTCCTAAATGAGTGGGTTAGAACTCGGGGGTAAGCTTTTCTCTGAGCCTCCACCAACCCTGGGATGGAGCCTGAGTCACAGCAGGGAATAAGGAGTGGATGTCTGTCCAGGAAAGCTCTTTCTTTCCAGCCTGTATAACCCGGTCCCTCTCCCCATCTTTCTTTTTTAGTGAGGTCATTGCTAAGTAGCCTAGACTAGTGTTAGACTTGGAATCCTCCTGCCTTAGCCTTTCAAATGCTGAGATTGCCACTGTGCACACTGTCACCATGCGCACCGTCAGTGTGCGCACCGTCACTGTGTGCACCTTCACTGTGCACACCATCACAGTGCACACCATCACTATGCACCATGCTCCATTACTTTTGGTTTTTTGAGAGACCTACCTTGCTTCATTCCCTTTCAAGGCTAAAGGCACAGAGAGCAACCTATCTTTCTGTCTTGGTTTGGTTTGGTTTGGGTTGGGTTTTGTTTTTTAGACAGGGGTTCTCTGTGTAATAGCCAGGACTGTCCTGGACTCATTTTGTGGTCTCAAATTTACAGAGATTCTCCTGCCTCTGCCTCCCGAGTGATGGGATCAAAAGAATGCACCACCATGCCTAGCCTTCAACCTATCATCTTACTGTCACCTTTTTACAATGTCGTGGCCTGGCCCACAGTTGTCTTGAACCTGGAGCCAGCATTCAAGAACAGCAGATTCCTGAAGGACAGACCACCCACAAAGAAGGGCATGTCTATGATGTTAGATAACCATTCCAAGGCTTTACCTTGGATATGAATGAACTGTGACAGAGAACTAGTCTCAAACAAATAAAAACTCCTTTGGACCACCTTGTACACCCAGAACTGTATGACGCTCTACTTCCCATACCTTGAGCAGGATTGTTCAGGCACGCAGACTTCCTGTGCCAGTTCTTCCTCAATATAAACCTAAAGGTCATGTCAGCACTCGAAGGCAAATTTATGAATGACCAAACCTTTGCCTGTCCTTCCCAATGTCTTGGTTATATATCTTTTCTCTGCTACTCACTGTTACTTGTATCTTAGGGGCTTTTGTTTTGTTTGAGACAGGGGTTAGAGTTGTACCTCAAACTGACCTTGAAGTCACTGCCATAACCCAGGCAGGCTTGCAACTTGCAGAAATCTATCTGCTTTGGCCTCCCAAGTGCTGAGACTGCGGCGCACACCACACTGGGCATATAGAGGGAGTGCATCTTCCCAGGACCTACAAATGTGCCACTGTCCCTTCCAACCCCAGTCTCCCCACCTCAGACTCTTCTCCTGATTTAGCCTGAATGATGTCTCCCTCTGGCCTTCAGAGCTGGCGCTCCTAGCTTTACCCAGAAGGCGCCATGTGCTCTGTGCTTTGAGAATGGGACAGGCTGTGCCCAGCTTCAGAGCATGCAATTCACTCAGAAACAAAAAGTCATTGCATTTACTGTGTGCCAGGCACAGGATGAGACCCTGGAGAAAGCATGCTTCTGAGAGCTGTGGAGGGGAACAGAGCAAGCTCAGGGAGAGCAGGACAGGAAGGGAGCACAGCCCTGGAAGAACAGAGGCTGGAAGTGGAAGAGAGCTGGAGCCTAGTGTTCAGTTGGCTCCTCTGGGAAGCTGCTGCCAAGACCGAGTTAGAAGCAAAAGAGATTTATTTGAGGAAATACTTGGAAAGGGATCAAAGGAGAAGCTGTAGAACTGGGCAGGAAAACCCTTCAGGCCATGGTTCAGCTCTGACATCTATGCAAAGGGAGATAAAGAGGACCCCATCAAGAACAGCAGATCTGAGCCAGCCAAGAGGCACTGGTGTGAAGATTTCCTGTGGCGGAGCCCCATTTGGACCCAGCCAGCCTAGCCCCAGTGGCCCAGTTCTTCTGTCAATAGCTGGAGGCTCCCCAAGAAGACAATGGTCTCTGCTGCAGGTCCTGAAGGTGCTGTAGCTTTGGGCTGTCACTCAACTGCTCCCTCACAGTGACCAGAAGAGAGAGTCAGAGGCCTAGAGGACAATCTTCCCCAGGAGACCTCAGGCTACAGAGAAGAGAACGCTGGGTACAGAACACACCGGCAATATCTCCAGGTGGCATTCATTTCCTTGCACTTCTGACCACAACTGTGCCCAGCTCAAAGTGTGAGGAAATAAAGAATGAGAACGAGATAGCCGAGCAAATGGGAAGAAACACCTTAGATCTGATGCTGCAGCTTATTGTGTGAAGATAGGCTACAACGTTGTACATGCCTGCAATCCCCGCTCTTTGGAGGTAGGGACAGAAGGACCAAGAGCTCACTCTCCTCAGCTGTGTAGCAAATTCAAGCTCTACCTGCATTATATGAGACCCTGTCTCAAAAAGAAATCAGAGTTGAGAAGTAAGAGATTATAGAAACCATCTGACCTCACCGTGCAACATTAGAAGCTATGATGGTTCTAAAATATGTACATGTATTCTTTGATGCTGCTCCCTTCAACGGAGGAGCAGAAACCCCTCGCTAGAGTAAAAGCTGTATTTAGTGACTTGCTCCGACAAGCTAACTGTGCTGAAGTGACATAAATTCCAGCTCCAAAAAGGTTCTGCCTTCCTCCTTACTCTTTTTCTGGAATTGCTCCCTCTGGGAAGGAAGCAGAGCCTGTCGCTGGTCACTGAGGCGGCTCTATGAAAAGGCTCTTGTGTTGGGAGGTGAGCGGAAGGGTCTTGGCGTCATCGGTCTGTAAGCAAATCATCTGAAGCAGTTCGGCTTTCCCTTCAATATGGTTCTCTCTCTCTCTTTCTCTCTCTCTCTCTCTACCTCCCGTCTCTGTCTTCCTGTCTCTCTGCATCTCCGTCTCTCTGTGTGTGTGCTCATATGCACATGAATTCAAATACCATCCAATCCATGTACTTAAAGTATACAATGATTAACTAAGGTATGGTGGCACAGACCGATAATCCTGGTACTCCAGAGGCAGAGACAGGAGGATTATGAGCTTGAAAGTCAGTCTGGATTATACAGTGAGACTCTGACTAAGAAAACAAAGCAAAATAAAGAATAAAAATAAAATAAAATTAGGTTTATAATGTTCATAGCTGTGTGACTGTCACCACCAGTTTCAGAATGTTTTCAAATTCCCCAAGAGCTTCCTGTACCTCCTAACAGTTGCTCAGCCTCCTCCTAGCAGGCAGTGACTGTGAATTGACTTTCCGTCTCCACGGAGTTGTCTATTATGTGCATTCCCGTACAGTCACGCTGCATTAACAACTAGGATATGCTCTGGTAAATTCCTGGTCAGATGGCTTTGTCATTTTGCAAACATTAGAAAGTGTGCTTACACAAACTGCGAGAGTTGAGTCAGCCTCTTGGTGGGACTTCTGGGTGCATGAAGGAACACAAGGCTGCTGTCCCTATAACAAGGTGCTGCTTTTATAGTATTTTTTTTCCAGTAGAAGGAGTATACACTAGAATAACTATAAAATAGTGCAATAACTATATAAGCCAAGGATGCAGCCATGTGTCATTGACTATCTGCTGCTATTTACTACGCAGAATTGCACGTGTTATACTTTCATAATGTATGGTGCAGAGGCTGTTTGTACCGCTGTCACCACAAAACATGAGTCATGCATTGTGCTGCACTGTGTGTACAAAAATCCCTAGGCAGGTGGAATGTTCCGGCAATCTGAGCCTTTTCATAAATGGTTTTGTTTTTCTTTTTAATTATGTTTATGGGGGTAGGGTTGAGCACAAGCATGTAGTTGCCCTTGGGATTAAGAAGAGGGCATTGGATCTCACAGAGCTGGCCTTCAGGGCAGATGCTGCTAGCTGGCACGCTGGGAACTGGGCTCAGGTGTTCCAGCAACAAGACTCTTAGCCAGCAAGCCGGCTCTCTGGGTCCTCCATTCTAACCTTCCAAGACCACCAGGAGATGTGCAGGCTACTTGTGTTATTCAGGGTAGAGAATAGCTGTGTATTACAGCATATGATGTGGTATTTTATGACAGGCTTTTTTCATATGTGTTTTTGAAGTTTGCTCATACATAGCAAGCAAATTTACTTCATGCTTTTAAATTTCAAGTTTTATTTTTATTTGTGTATGGATGGTTTGCATGCATGTATGTTTGTGCAGCCCATGTACACGGTTTTCATAGAGGCCATAATAGGGCATCAATTCCCCTGAAATTGGAGTTATAGATGGTTGTGAGCTGCTGTGTGGGTGCTGAGAATCAAACCAGGAGCCTCTAGAAGAGCAGCCAGTGCTCTTAACTACTAAACCATCCTTGTAGCTCCATTTCCTTGTAGCTTTTTAGTAACTAGATAATAGCCCATTTTATAGATTTACCACATTTTGTTTATCAGCTGATGGACATCTGAGTTATTTCCACTTTGGGGTTATTATGAGTATTGATACCATGAATGCTCATATGCAAGATTTTGTATAGTTTGTTTCTTTCTATTGGGTATACACCTTGTGATGGTTTGTATATGCCTGGCCCAGGGAGTTAGAAGGTGTGGCCCTGTTGGAGTAGGTGTGTCACTGTGGGTGTGGGCTTTAAGACCCTCATCCTAGCTGCCTGGAAGTCAGTCTTCCACTAGCAGCCTTCAGATGAAGATGTAGAACTCTCAGCTCCTCCTGCACTGTGCCTGCCTGAACACTGCCATGCTCCTGCCTTGATGATAATGGACAGCACCTCTGAACCTTGTAAGCCAGCCCCAATTAAATGTTGTCCTTATAAGAGTTGCCTTGGTCATGGTGTCTGTTCACAGCAGTAAAACCTTAACTAAGACACACCTACAAGTGCACTTGCTAACATTTTAAGGAAATCCAAAATGGCTCAATAGTATTATGGTCTCACCAGCAGCATAAGAGATTTCTGACTTCTTGTCAGCACTAGTGACTGTCTGCCTCTGTTACTGCAGTATCTCACTGTCGTACATTTCCCTGAGGGTTTATGAAGCTGAGCGTATTGCCAGAGCCCATTGGCTCTTTGTATATCTGAAATCTTCGGAGGAATATGGCTAGCATTACCACTGCAACCTCAGGAGCCTTGAATCAAAACAATTCAACTTATCTACTCATGCATTCCTGAACTTCAGAAACTAACACACTTATGTACATGCATGCACAAACACAAATGCTACACACACACACACACACATATGCACACGTGGGAGTAGGGGCTAGAGGTGGTGCTAGGAATTGAATATAGACTCATGAATTTTAGGCAAACTTTTGCTACTGACTGACTCTGTGTGTGTGTGTGTGTGTGTGTGTGTGTGTGTGTGTGCACGCATGTGTGTGTGTAAATCCAAATGCCTCTCCATCCCTCCACAAACTTATACTTGTTCTGAAACACAAAATAGGATGATTTTTTAAAAAATGTTTATACATACGTACACATGTAGAGATTTCTTTACTTATTTTTGGTTTTGAGACTGGATTTCTTTGTGTCGCCCTGGCTGTCCTGGAACTCACTCTGTAGACCAGGCTGGCCTTGAACTCAGAGATCTGCCTGGCTCTGCCTCCTGAGTGTTGGGATTAAAGGCGTGCGCCACCACTCTCAACTAAGAGAGAGATTAGGGAGAGATTTTTTTTCATAATAACTATTTTAATTATAGGTGTTAACATATTAACCTAAACTTCAACTGTCACAGAAAGATAGCCCACGGAATTCAGAGACTATCCAGGTTGAGGTGAGCAGCAGCAAGCTTTTTGAAAGTTTCAACAATGCCTCAAGAATTTCACCATAAGTTGTTTTTTTTCTCTTTTTCAGGAAAATCTCTTTTTTAAAAAAGATTTTATTTATTTTATATATATGAGTACACTGTCACCATCTTCAGACATACCAGAAGAGAGCATTGGATCCCATTGTAAATGGGTGGGAATTGAACTCAGGACCTTTGGAAGAGCAGCCAGTGCTCTTAACCACTGAGACATCTCTCCAACCTCAGGAAAATCTTCTGAATGTAATTTTATATACTCAAGCAGGTCATGGTCCTTCATAGCAAACAAATAGTCTTGACATTTTAAAAAATAGTGTCCAGCAAAGAAAAGGGAAGTTAACATGCAGAAGCTGGTGAGGCAAGCCTGCTTTCATCACAGGTCTCAACGGAAGCACGGTGTCCAGCAGGCGGGAGGAGTAGCCCAGGAAGCCGATGTAGACAAGCCGAAGGGCAGGTCGTTCAGCTTGGGCGGGGGTGGGTTCCCGTCCTCATCAGGCAGGAATTTTTGGCAGTTCCTTCAGTCCCTTCACCGTATTGATGCGGGTTGCAAGTGAAGTCTTATACTCTAAGTGTAAGAAAAACTATGACTACAGACGCTGGGACCGAGCTACAGTCCCGAGCTCCCGGCTGAAGGGAGAGAGATTTTTTTTAAAACAGAGAAATAACGAACACAGAAACGATCTATTGAAAGGAGGAACACAGGATTGGAGAGACAGCTCTATGATTAAGAGCACGGTCTGGGAGCTGGGCAGTGGTGGCGCATGTCTTTAATCCCTGCATTCAGGAGGCAGAGGCAGGCTGACCTGTGAGTTTGAGGCCAGCCCTCTTTACAGAGCAAGTTCCGGGACAGCCAGGGCTAGAGAAACCCTGTCTCAAAAAAGGGAAGGAAGGAAGGAAGGAAGGAAGGAAGGAAAGAAAGAAGGAGAAAATAAAAGCATGGTCTGCTCTTCCAGAGGACCCCAGTTGATTCCCAGCACCCATGTGGTGGCTCACTACTCTCTGTAACTCCAGTCCCAGGAAATCCAATGCCTGCCTCTAGTCTCAGAGGGTACCACGCATGCAAGTAGGACATAGACATACATGCCAGTAAAACACCCATACACATATACATTAATAAAAAATGAGAACATATCATGGGTGCCTATAATAGTGCAGAAACTCAGCCAATGTAAGGACATAAGAAAAGATGCTTTAATGTAAACTTAGGAATGGAAGAAACAAACCTGTCATGTTTCCAGATTGATTTTCTACCTAGAAACTCCTGAAACATCAGAGCTGGGGAAATGGCTCAGTCAGTAAAGCTCCTTCCACACAAGCATAAGGACCTGAGTTTGGATCCCCAGAACTCATGTAAAAAGCTAGGCATGGCAGCACATGACTGTGAACCCCAGTCCTGGGGTGAGAACAGAAGGTAGAGACTGGTGTGTCTCTGAAGCTCACTGGTCAGCCAGCCCAGCCGAATCAGTGAGCTTCCAATTCAATGAAAGACCTTGTCTCAAAATTTAAAAGTAGAGGGGCTAGAGAGAGATAGCTCAGTAGTTAAGAACACTTGCTGCTCTTGCAGAGGACCCAGGTTCAATTCCCAGCTCATTCCTATCCTACGTGGTGCCTCTCAACCATCTGTAATTCCAGTCCCAAGGGATTTATGTGCTCTTCTGGCCACTGAATGCATCAGCCATGCACTTACAATACACGCAAACAAAACACTCATATACTTCAGATAAAGATTTTTAGGGGGGTAAAAGGTGAAGAGCAACCGAGGAAGTCACCCAGCATCAACCACTGGCCTCCTCATCCGTGCAGGCACGGATGCACCCACAGATATCACACCAGACCCACACCCTCCACCCTCCAACCCTTAGGGTATATTAGGAGCCAGGATTTCCCTAAGGCCCTGATATGTGGAGAAGGAAATAGTCCCTGGTCTAAAACCAGGAATATAATTTGCAATCCTGGGACCAGGGCCTTTTGAGAGCTGTGGTTGCAGATCCTGGCAACTCAACTTTTACCCTTTTTAATAGCCGGCGACATCAGTGCCAAGGCTGCTAAGTGTGTGGTCTATGACACACTTGAGATATCCTGTGTTCCTTTTGTGCAACATCCTGCTGACTTTATTCTACTGCTTGACAGCTTCCTACTGACTCTGTCTCATGTTCTCCAGCAAACCATATATACAGTGTTGTACTTCTTAATAAACTTGCTTGGCATAAGCTATCAGTTTATATAAGACCCCTGGTCCCAACTCTTCTTTATTCCCTCATCCCTTGTCCTTCTGCTAAGGACCAGGTCTCTGAAGAATAACCTGCTGATCCAGGTCATCTAGGGTGTAGGCACAAAGTATAACAGTCTGAAATAAGCCCAAGCTAGGCCTTAATTTGAGCTCAAATTTAAAAGATTATTTTTTATTTATTTAGAATGTGTATGTGTATGGGAGGAAGCACATGAGCATGCCATGACACACACATGGAGTTCAGAGAACAACCTGAGAGAGCCTGTGGATTCTGGGATCAAACTTAGGTTGTCAGGCTTATCTGCCTTTATCTGCTGAGCTACCTTGCTGACCTGAATTTAGATTTTTCTAAGTCTTCATGTCCCTGTTAATAACACAGAGATAATAACAGTGCCCAAAAGTTGAGAATCAATGTGGGTGGAAGTAAAGTTCACTAGATATTATGGAGCATTTGGCAAATAAGATCTTCGTTTAAGCTGGAGACTTGAGTGCAGGAGCAAGGAAGGGTGGCAGTGGGCCTGACTGGATGCCCAGTTCCCAAGGCTGTAAAATGGGAGCTCTTTCCACTTCCCCAGACGGTGCCTGCCTGCTAAAGGACTCTAATAAAGCCCCAATACCCAGACCCATTCCTGTTGCTGGAAAGCCTTGGAATAGTCATGTGCCTTGACTAAATGCCTATAATATATTCCACTGTTGAAATGCTTGCATGTGTCCTGTGCTATCAGCTTCCTGCCACTGACAAAATGCTTTAGACCACTTAAGAGAAGGAAAGTTTTATTTTGGCTCATGGTCTCGGTCTGTCGGCACTGCTACTTTGGGCCTGTGGTGGGAACAGCACATCATATTGTGAGCATGTGATGGAGGAAGTCTCCAAGCCTACCCTCAGAGCTTCCTCTGAGATTAAAGCCTTCTTTCCGTCTTGGAGAGAAGCTTGTTCAAACACAAGATGTTAAAGGGGAAATAAAACTGCAAGTTATTTTAAGGGCAGCTGAAAAATTCACTAAGAAAAGTTCACTATGCTCAGAAAGTAAACAATTCAATGACTTCAGGAAGTCCCTAAAACTGACCAGATTCTCTAGTCCACTCCCTCCACAAGTATATGTAAGCAGTAAGGACTGCTGAAAGACACACCCAGGCCGACTAAATTGCATAAAGTATGCTCTGACCAACAGAAGCACCTAGGAGTATCAGAGGTCAGCCCAGGTGCCTGACAGAGGCCCAGACTATCTGAATTACCTAGAAAGGTCACTCCCCCATCCTGCTGAGCAGCTTTCAGGTTTGCTGTGTATTCCAGGAATCTAGTGTTGGGGATGTCATGCATGGGGGTGTGGGCTTTGATGATGGCGCTTTAAGTTATTTCTGTTCTTGTAACTAACCCCTCCTCATCCATGGTCTTGTAAGTTCAATAAAGCTCAATGATTCGGTGAGTTAACTTTGGTGGTATCTGTATTTTGGACTATCATCAGTTTCCTATCTGGGGAAAGAATACATGTTCACGTCTCCCCAGAAACTGTGTCCAACAGTGTTCTCATGGAGAGAACAGTGTCATACAATGCCCCCTCAGAGCCAGGGAGAAAATAGAGGCCCCAAGTCCAATGTACCTTCAAGAGCAATTAACCAGTTTCCTTCCGCTAGGGAGACCTCCTTCATTTCCAGGTAGTGCCATAGACTGGCAACCATAAAATCCAAGGGGCTCTACAAAGGGAAGCTTCCCAGTGACCCAGGAACTATAAGGGAAGTCAGGAGAAACATTAGGCATCATGGGCCCTCAGGGCACTGTACTGCTGGACAGTGAGCCACAAAGGGCCCCAAGGTATGAGACAGAATAACGCTGAGTGTAAGATTTACAGATTTCCTAGTTAGATAGCACTTATGTCTACAGTCCCACCATGCACCATTGACAAGGGAGCAAATAAAATAGAAATTCCTAATTATATTTTAATTACCTGGAAAATGAATAATTTCAATATAAATATGTCTCAAACATTGCAATTAATGCTTTTAAAAATACATGTATTCATTAAGTGTGTATGTGTGTGTGTGTGTGTGTGTGTGTGTGTGTGCGTGTGTGTTCCCATGTGTTCCGTAGTGTGTAGACAGAGGTGAGAGGACAACTTGGGGAGTCTGTTCTCTCCTTCCACCATGTACATTCCAGGGATCAAACTCGGATAACTTGGTGACAAGTACTTTTACCCACTGATCCTGCTCACTAGCTCACCATTAATATTTGCATTATTTGGGGCTAGGGAGATGGATCAGCAGTTAAGAGCTCTTACTGCTCTTGCAGAGGACCCAAGTTCGATTCCCAGACTCCAGGACTCCCTACTGCCCAAAATTCCCACTCCTGGGGATCTAATGCCCTCTTGTGGCCTTCAGTGGCACCTGCACCCACGAGCAGGTATCCTCACACAAACACACGCATAACAGAATTATTTTTTTTTTTAATTCTTAAAATTTTTTTTTTGTTATTTCAAATTATAGTCAACTGGGAACTGTAGTGGAATTCCTGTGGCCCCAGCACGTGGGAGGTAGAGAAGGAAGACTCAAGAGTGCAAAGTCACCAAAAAATATGATAACTTAACTGGTTTCCTGTGTTTTTTGCTGGCACATCTGGCGAATCCACCCCCCACCCCCAGCATGTGAGGTCTTTAAAAAGCTCTATGATCCTCAGCTAGGTGAATCCTTACCTGTTTCTCCTTTCAGAAGGCAGATAAGAATGATTGGGGTTCACAGGACGTGTGATCAGCATCTCTATATAGCCAGGACTCACAGTATATTCCTTGTTGCTTTCTGTGTTTCTGATGAGAACATTTATTTACAGGGCTGGAGAGATGGCTCCATAGTTAAGAGCACTTCTTCCTCTTGCAGAAGACCCAGGTTCAATTCACAGCACCTACACTGTGGCTCATAGCCATCCATAGCTCCAGTTCCAGAGCATCTGACACCCTCTTCTGACCTCTCCAACACCACCAGGTCTGCACATAGGGCACAGACACATGTGCAGGGAAAACGCTAAAAAATAAATAAGTAAATAAATAAATAAATCTTAACAAGAAAAGGAAACTCCAGGAGCTAGCTTCATCCAAGAGGATGAAAAGGGCAGGTGTGTGGGAAACATAAAAAGTGAATCAGAGCCGGCCAGTGGTGGCACACGCCTTTAATCCCAGCACTCAGGAGGCAGAGGCAGGTGGATTTCTGAGTTCGAGGCCAGCCTGGTTTACAGAGTGAGTTCCAGGACAGCCAGGGCTACACAGAGAAACCCTGTCTCAAAAAACCAAAACAAAAAACAAAACAAAACAAAAAAAAGGGAATCAGGACACTCAAGGGAGGTGAGACTGAAGAATTTGATCTTTGTTGGACTAAATACTAGCAGTCCTGTATACCCAAAGTCTCAAGGGCAGAGGGATGTCTGCAGCAGGACCTCGGCTCTCCTGGTTGCTGTGATTTGGGAATGGAGTGACTGTCTTCTAATAAATTCTTGACTCCAAGGGCCTACTTAATAGATGAACTCAGCCATGCATCGTTCCGGGAAGTGCAGGCAGGAGGATCAGGCCAGCCTGGGCTACAGAAGATCCCTATCTCAAAAATAATAAAACTGTGCTCACACCAGCCCTGAGCAAGAGAATGCTAACGAAAAACACAGAGATAACTTAAAATATTCTTACTGTAGTTCAAAATGTAAAAGGAGCAGCAGAAATTAATTTTAGCAATATATTTTATATAATACTCTACAAAATAGTATCCTGACATGTCATTAACATTTTAAAATGATGAACAGGGTACTTCACATGCCTCTTCATGCTGCCTTTACAGATCCTCTGAGCAGCCTGGAGCGGTGCTGAGCTCCTGTAATCACAGCACTCAGGAAGCAGAGATGGGGTCATTCTCAGCTACACACTGAGTTTGAGGGCAGCCTGGGCTATGTGGGACCCTGACACCGAAACAAACAAAATCTGCTTTCATTTCACACTTACTGTGTTGTTCAGTTTGGATTTACATCTTAAGTGTTCACTAAAGGGTATCAAACAGGACAGCTCTCTCTCTCTCTCTCTCTCTCTCTCTCTCTCTCTCTCTCTTTCTCTCTCTTCTGTGTGTGTGTGTGTGTGTGTAGGATATGCCTGCCTGCCTGCCTGCCTGCCTGCCTGTCTGTCTGTCTGTCTGTCTGGGTGGGTCTACCTGTCTATGTCTGTGCCTATGTCTGTGCTTGTCTCTTTTGAAGCAGGGTCTCCTGTAGCCTGATTGCCTTCACCTTGCTATGTGATTGAGGCTGGCATTGAACTCCTGAACTTCTAGTGTTTATCTCTCAAGTACTTGGATTGTGGGCATGTGTCTGTGCTTGGATCAGCCTTGTACCCTGATGGGTACAACGTTTACTCATGTAGAAATCTGAGGAGCTAAACGGGAGGCTCTTGTGTTTTGAAAATGATGTCTAATGTTTGGGGGTGAGGGACAGCTCCTGAGCTTCTAGCAGGAGTGTGGCTAGAGAGAAGTGGGTTAAGTTCATGGATAGAAGAAGCTGAAAGTGGACAGATGGGTGTGGGCTTGGGGTAGCTGAGAGAGTAAAAGAAAAGGCCTCTGTCCCTTTAAGTCTTCAATTGCCTCAGGCACTGGGAAGCAGCCGCCTGAAACCAGAGCTGTGTAGACCTCGGCTGCCATCTGGTGGCCTGTTGTTACTGCAGGGAGTCACAGTGTCACCCTCAGTAATCTCTTAGTATCTGCCTGCCTCTACTGTTGAAGGTGTGGGCATTCTCCCTAAACAGGATCTCCAGACTTAGAAAGGCAAACACCACAACTACTCCAGAGGCTGAGGCAGGGGGATCACTTGAACCTTCAAGACCAGACTAGATAGTAGAGTGAGACACATCTCTTTAAAAAAATTAAAATAAAACTTACTGAATTAACTTTGCACTTTAGATTAACATTGATGAATAATCTTTTAGTATAAATTTGTCCATGATGTTTACCTGATGTCTTTTATCAAACTGAAATGGAACTGAACATCCTGTATTTTATTTGGAGAGCCTGCTTCTAGTTCAATCTCTGGGTTCCAAAGGGAAACTATACTCTGAGCTGTGCGGGGCAGGAGACTAGAAAATAAGGATGCAATGGGCTCTGAACTACCTTAGGAACCACACATGGAGAAGGGGCGGGGTTTAGGGTGACAGTCCTGAAGGCACTCAACAAGCACTTAACTAGTTGCCCCAGATGTGAGGACTAATACTGATATGTTTTGTAATGCAGAGGCATGGTGAGTAGAGGCAGAGGAGGACTGAAAGGGAGGAGAGAGAAAGAAGGGAAGAGGTCAGCTCGGAACATGAGGGGAGAGAGAGAGAGAGGGAGAGAGAGAGAGGGAGAGAGAGAGAGAGAGAGAGAGAGAGAGAGAGAGAGAGAGAGAGAGCGCCCGAGCTTTTATAACAAGCCAGGCTTGTACCTGGCTGTTGCTAAGTAACTGTTGGGCGGGGCCTAGAGGAAATGCTAACACCCACTGTGATGATAAACTTCTGTAAACAAGCCCCAATTAGATGTTTCTCTTGTAGGAGTTGCCTTGGTCATGGTGTTTATTCACAGCAGTAGAACACTGACTAAAGCAGAGAGTTAGTAGTAGGGAGCAAGATAGTGCTGTGACAGGCCTGACCATGCTGTTTGTTAGCAGAATGTGGACTTTGGGACTTTGGATTAGGAAAGCAGTTGAATGCCTTAAGTGGGGCAAGATCCCATCCTGCTAAGCTTCCAATGTGTGGAAAGGAATTAAAGAAAAGTTTAAACAATGAGAGCAACCATCAACAACAGAAAGCTGTTACGAATGTTATTGAACAAGGTGGCTATGTTCCAGCTCCAGCGAGCAGCAGAGCTTGGCAGCTTTGACCACATGGTTCATGGATAAGCATCTGCAGGTCACCATCAGGCAAGAAGGTAACAGGGCTGATGGCGGTGGGTTTCTCAAACTGGACTTGAGGGTGGTCCAGGAGTAGGGCCCAGTACTGGATCACATGAGTGTCAGTCAGCATTCTGATATTCCTCAGAGGAGGGCTCACATGAGATCTTGACCCGGAGTTAACTTGTCTGCTCTGTTCATTAGAATAGCAGTAGCCACCACAGCTTTTAGACAGGTGGGCCATTCTCTAGCTACAGGGTCCAATTATTGAGATAGGTATGCCACAGGGTATTTCCATGGTCCCAAAAGTTTGGGGTAAAACCCCCTTGCAATGCCTTTTGTTTCATGGAAAAACAGATGAAAGGTTTTGAGATACCTGGAAGTGGTGGGGCTGGAGCAGAAGTCAGCCCTGTTGTTAAAGCCCTTTGTTCAGTCTCAGTCCAGATTAGGGGCTCTGTGCCCCCATTTGTGACAGTGTATAGAGGCCTTGCTATTTCCACAAACCCTGGATGCAGAGGTGGCAATGTCTAGCTGTAACTAGAAACTCTCAAACCTGTCTCCTAGTCTCTGGAATTGGGATCTGAAGGATGGCAGCAATCTTGCTCTGAGACAGGCTCCTTTTTGCTTCCTTTCAGCTGGTAGCCTCTGATGTACGAGGTTGGGCTTTCTTAGGCAACACTCTATAGCCCAAGGTCTGTAACTCTTGCAGTAGTCCCTCAGAGGCCCATTTATAATCTATTTTAGTTGTAGAGGCTAGAAGGTCATCTACATAGTGTAAGAATATAGTCCCAGGAGACCTCTAATGGAAGGGCAGGAGGTCAAGACTTAGTGCCTCATCAAACAGGACTGTAAAGCTTTTAAATCCTTGGGGCAACCTGATGCTAGTAAGTTGCCTGCTGTAACCTCCCTCTGGATGTGTGCACTCAAAAACAAAAGTGGGTTATGTTGCAGAATTTTAGCAGAACTGTTGTATCTGGCAGGAATCTGAAGTGATGGCTCTTAAGCCCTCAGGTAGCCTTTTGTCAGAGATTGTTATCTGAGATTTTATAGAGCTGTTCCTTTGAAGGATTCTCAGAGCCTTTTTATATCTTGATCCGGAGACAGACCTGGCACACCGGGAAATCTCCCATGGTTGAGAGCTGCTCAGGCAATGGATCTTTCAAAATAGCCATAAGTCAGATAAGAAGTTTTGATAGTCCAAAACTGACTTGCTAAAGGTGCCTTTTGTATAACAAGAAAAAGATCTTCAAGGAGGCTGCCCAGGGTTCAGTCCTTCAGAGGTTGATCCCCCTGCTGCTGAGAAGCCTAAATTCAAGCTGTAGTGGCTCCCTTTCCAATCAAACAATCATCCGTGTGACCCACCAACACTGACAGGGTTGACTCATCTCTGCCAATGGAAGGCTAAAGAATTTACAAACCATGAAATTGCTATTTCAGGTCCAAGACATTGAACACCTGTCTCTCTGGAAAAATCAAACTCATGAGAGGGTCTGGGACCATGGTGTGAATGGTCTCAACACTCTTACTCATTTCCCTCAGATCTTGGACAGCTCTATAATCAGAGATCCCAGTTTTTTTCACAGGCTAGAGAAGTCTATCTCCAGTCAGGATGCCTATCTCCCTAAGCCTGGCCATATGGATTGCAATTCCCCTTTTTTGCTTCCAAGGTCATTGAGTATTGTTTAGTCTAGTTGTGGGATACCTGAACAATGATTGATTAGTTGAACAATTATAGGAACTTGGTGCTGGGCCAACTCCAGTAGGTTGCTTTCTGCCCATACCCCCAGGAATCTTTACTGTAAATCTGAAAGACAGTCTAACTGTATCTTTTGATTGAGGGCAGGACTTTCAGCTAGAAGATATTCTTCTGACAAGGGGCAAGAAACCAAAATTGTGCTGGGTGTCTAACTGCATCTCACCATCAGAGAAGATGCTGCAGCTTTTAGCTTACACAAAAGGTCAATCATGCATGTCCAAGAATGAGTGAGTTACTGTCCCTTTCCTAGTTCTATGGAATGGGTTAATGGTCCAGGGGTAGTAGGCCATTTTTCCTGTTTCCCCTTAGACAGTCTTTCGATCAATCAGTTGTTCCAGAGGCTTCTTAAGGACTGAATATGTCGGCCCCAATGTCTACTAAGAAGTCAATTGCTTCATTTCCAACTTTAAGTTTTGCCCTAGGCTCCTGAGGCCCTGTCATTTTTCTAACTGTGGTACTTGAGGGACCTTTTTCTGAGTAGGGCACTCGTTTTCCCAATGTCCTTTCTCCCTGCAGTAGGCACATTGCTCTTTCCCTTATGGTGGCCTGCATGTCTCCTGGCCTCCTTGCCACCTAGTGCCAGACTGGTTTATTATCTGGATTTTCTCATAGGGCCGACACTATGGCTACAGTCTATCTCTTCGCCTGGTTCTCAATAGGTTCTCTGTTGTTAAACACCTTTGAGCCATCTCCAGCAACTGGGACCTATTCATACGATCAATACTTCTAAAGTTTGTAAATTCTTTCTAATTTCTAGGGCTGGCTGGGTAGCAAAAGCAATGTTGAGTACCCTGCCTGTTCTCTGGTGTTTCTGAGACTATGGGTGTATGGTCTATGGGTGTATAAGTACAGGAAGCTTCTAGAAGTCACTATAAGAACCCAGCAGGATGGATGCTCTGAGGCTCCCTGTATGCCCTCACTTGGCTTTGATGGGTTTGTGGGCTTCTGCTTAGATACCAGGCAAGAAAGCCCAAGGTAGGTATATAGCACCTCCTTTCTTTGATTGGTGTTAGGATCTCAATGGGATTAGCTGGATGCAAACATGCCCTCAATACTATAAGCATTATCAGCGAGCAATTCCCCATCAGGACCCAGGACAGCTTTCTTAGCTTCCAACTACATGCAGGCTGATGTAAACAGTACGGTCAGTGCTGTTGACTGGCAATCATCCCAGGTGGACTGCTGGGTACACTCTCTAGGAGAGAGATGAGGGCCTGATGTTTCTCAAAGAAAGGGGGTTTCTGGGACTTCCTGTTTACATATACCATAAATAGGCATCAAGGCTTCTCACTCAGATCCTTCAGCTCAGAAGGAGCGAGTCTAGAGGCTTTGCAGAGCAGTTCCAGAATGTTAGGAACTGCTGGGGTCTGGGTCAAGTCTGAGGAGTCCAGGGAATCAGTGATGGTAAGTGAGATGTCTGCTGAATTCTGGTAGGAGACATAATTGGAGGCCCTGCAGCTATGCAGGGAACACACAGACTCAGGGGCCGAGTGGGGTTGTATTGTGGGAAAGAAGAAGAAGAAAGGGCCTCTAGGGTGAGGCCCAAAATGGGGGTCATCTTTGTCCAGGAACACTGAATGAGGGTAATTCTTTCTCCTCTGGATTGCTAAATAGAATTTTTGGTGCTTTTCCCTCTTTGGGCTTTGCTACCAGAACCTTGATACCAGCTTTAAGCAAACAAGTCCTGACCCATGAGGAGGGTGTTGTCAGAGACTTACCCAAACATCTATGTAAGGAACCAATCAGGGTGGCCAGGATTTCCTGTGACCACCAGTCATACTGTTCAGGCTATTTTGTGTGCCCGCAGATAGCTATTCAATAACAAAAGAGGGCCACTCTAAGTTACAGAGGGTCCAGAGGCATTCTTTAAAAAACACACTTCTTGGAGCCCTGGACCATCTCAGATTGCACACTCCTTAGAAGGAAGTTGTCCACACCACCGAGATCTGAGGCTGGCCTGTGCTGACACCCGGGGATTGGTCAAACTGGAGAGAGTCTTGAAAGAATCTCAGTGGTACCTCCAAATGTTTAGGGGTAGAGACTTAATGTCACCCACTGTGACCAAAGTCTGAGTTGAGAGTCTGTATTAAGCTGCCAGTGAGTGGAGAGAAACACTTCTCACAGAGCAGCCTCATGCATTTTACAGGAAGCTTTTTAAAGGCCAAAAAAAAAAAAAAAAAAAAAATCAATCACAGAAAAAACCCATCCTTGTTGGCAGCTGCAGAGGGGAATAAAGCAAGCAAGCAGTTTAACAGAAGCCAAAATCATGCAGTTAGCTGGGGCATTCTGACTCTGAGTTTCCAGGACAGGGTTGGGTACTTTCCCTTGGGACTTTTCATGGTGGGAGTAGAAAAGGAAGGTGGGGTTCGTTTTAGACTAAACCAAAGATGACTCCAGTTGAGACAAGATGGAGGAATCTTTTATCCCATTAGATAATGCCTTAGTATGATGAAGCAGACATTGATCTACCTGTCCATGTAATTGTATCTTAACAGTTATTTTATTTTTATCGTGCGTGTATGTACATGTATGTGTGAGGGCAGAGCTGCCTGAGCCAAAAGAAGATATCTGATTCCTTGGAGCTGGAGTTGCAGGTAGTTTTGAGTTACCCGATGTGGGTGCTGGGAATCTTACTCTGATCCTCTGTAAGAGCAAGATGAACATTTATTAACCAAGTTATCTGTCCAGTACTACCTGATATATTTTTGAAGATAAAATGATTCCAAATTTCTCAGTTTCAATTCCTGGTGAAGTTTTTAATAACAAGAACAGGATGAAGTGAACAATGCTATTTCCTCAGTGTTAAAATTTCAGGAATCTAATTGTTGCTTCCCAGGTAAGACCAAAACAGCAACCCTGTTTTCCAACAAAAGACAAGGTGAGTTTTTTCCAAGACAAGACTCACTATGTTCTAGCTGTTCTAGCCCTGGCTGTCCTAGAACTCATACTGTAGACAAGGCTGGCTTCCTATTCACAGAGATCTGCTTGCCTCTGACTCCCAAGTGCTGGTATTAAAGGCATGCACCACTATGCCCTGCAAGAACATGATTTCTTGAGTAATAACCTAGTGGTAGGGTGCTTGCATAGCATGTGCTAGACCCTGGGTTCCATCCATAATGTCAAACATGTGGGTGTGAGAGTACACACACACATACACACACAATGTTGAATTCTTTCCTTCAGTCTGCATGACAGAGTAACAGAGGAGGATAAAATTCAAGCTGATTAGGACTGGAGAAATGGCTCAGTGGCTAAGAGCACTGACTGCTCTCCCAGAGGACCTAGGTTCAATTCCCTACAACCACATGGTAAATTACAACTATCTGTTACTCCAGTTTCAGGGAGGGGGGGGGATATACCACGAGTTCTCACTTTGACCACTGCCCACTGCCAAATGAAGCTTCTCTGACTAATATTGAAGGTTGTACTGGTGTGGGGTATTCACCAGAAAAGACTGCTCAGACATGGGTTTGAGACAATAGAAAGTCTTTATTAGCCAGCTACCACACTGGGTGTTCTGGATCCCAGTGTAGCACTGAGCTCATAAGCACAAAAACCATGACCTGGGTTGACATACTTCAGCTAGAACAGTTAGCCAGAAGCAGAACTATAGAGCCAAAGTTAGTACAGTTAGAGACTTTCCCATAACTATTGGCTTGGATGGATTAGGTCTTTGTTTTCATTTTGGTAGGTAGTGCTCTCTGTGTCCTGAGTTTTATAGACTGAATGGTACTTCCATTATGGAGTCATAGGAGGAGGGGCCTCTTACATTGTCCACTGGTCTTACTGAATGAGTCAAATCGTGGACTCATCCAGTTTTAGTTTAAGATGCAGGGTTCGTTGTTAATCCAATCAGAATGAATTAAAAGCCCAGCCAGTGCTGATAGCAGAGTTGGCTGGACCAAGAGAACAGAGACTGGTATACCAGTTATCTGATTTATGTCTGTCTCTTTTTCTTTTTGACATTTTTTTCCTGCCATGGCAAGATTATTTATTTCTATTTACTCCTGATCAATTAGCATAGAAACAAGAGATTTTTCCCAAAAGCTAGACATAGTTTCCTTAATCTCATGAGAAATAAGTCTAAGTTTCTGCAGTTTTTTTAGTTTTCTGCAAAGAAATCATTTCTAGGTACTGATCAACCTGTCTACTTAGTTTGGAAAGTATCAGAAAAGGCATATTTAGTCAGACCACTGGTGCATGCCCACCAAAAAGTTTCAGGGGCCCAATAATATTCTTATCCAGATGAATTAACCCATAAGGCAGAATAGCAGATACCAGAACAAGGGGTTAACCTAGGTTAAAGGTTTTTTATATTAGATGGGTTTTATAGTCTCTTATAAGTCCTCTAACTTTGATTTGGACTGCCCATAGTGAAAATGAGTGTTGTCAGTCAGTGGGCTGACAGTGGTTAGATTCTATCCCTATGTACAGGGGCCGGGTGTCTAAGCATAACCAGCAATCCTTGCTGATTTCTGGCTGGGAATGATTAACTCTATTCCCAAGATCCCTTCCTTTAGCATGGAGTCTGTTTATCCAGGTTTTTCCTATTTCCCAACAGCTAGAATCTTTTTTAACTTTTGTTTTTCAAGACAGGGTTTCTCTGTGTAGCCCTGGCTGTCCTGGAACTCACTCTGTAGACCTATAGATCATCCGCCTCTGCCCCTTGAGTGCTGAGATTAAAGGAGTCCACCACCACCACCTAGCAATTAACATTTGAGGAGGGCAGAATCTTTTTAAAGGAAATTTTCAGGAAACCTCAGTTTTTACAAGAAACTCCCTTGTTTCTGAAACTAGGGGCTCAGCTGCATGGCATGCATAGAACTGAAAACTATATTTTATGTCAAAAGATAAATTCTCATCTTTCCTTTTTTTTCTATACAACCAGACATTTAAAGTGGGCATCAGCAAGTAAAGGTCAAGGTGGAATATGGGTTGCTGGACTGTAGTCGCACTAGCTAACACCTTCCCTGTATCTCCTTCCTCAGTTTCCAGTCCAGCCTAAGGGTTGTGGGGGTTGGACCACGACCCTGCATTCATATCCATAGTGCAATATACAACTCAGGAGGAGGTGGGAGAAGGGAGTAGAAGGACCCAGGCCCAATGAGACCCTAATTTTAGTGGGTCTATAGACCATTTGACAGCAGCGTCAGTTGGTGGCTTTGGCTTTCTCAGCCTGGTGTAGTGATTCATGGTGTGCCGCCAGCTCCTTTCACCACTGTAGGAGTGGAGAGAATCACAGTGTAGGATCCTTACAAGTTAGTTTCAGCACCCCTTTGGCCATTCACTTGACACAGATTGACTCAAACAAGGGAAAACTGGTGGTAGTCCCAGAGGTTGGCTGGGCTCTCAGTTTAGTGACTAGCCTGTATGGAGAACTAGAGGCCCATAGTGACGTGAGAAAGGAATATTTAGAGAGTTCTGCCAACTGTGGTCCCTGAGCCTGAGAAGCACTGGGGGAGGTCTTCCAAACACAATCTCATGGGGGCGGAGGTTGGGGGGGTAAAATCCCTCCCTAGATGGGCTGCAGCAGGCTGAGCCAAAGCAAAGGAGGAGGTCTGTTCATCTACTGCTGGTCTCTAATGAGAGTTTTGTTAAGAGTTTTTTTAAATGTCCTGTTGTTTTGTTGTTGTTTTTTTAACCTGCCCAAAATTCTTAGTTCTATCTGCACAATGAATTTTTCAACCTATGATTAAAGCTTTAGCTATTAACTGAGAAGTTTGGGCTACAAAAGTCAGGTCTTTGCTGGACCCCATTGCTAGGAGGAGGCCAGGTCGGGGGACTGGTTCCCAGAGGAGTGTCTTAGCTACTGTTTGAACAGTTTTAGTCTGGGTGAGGAGCACTTCCACTTATCCATAAAAGCTATCTATAAAAGCTAGCAAGTGCCTTTATTTTTCCCCAACAGGCAGGATCACGGTGAAGTCAGTTTTTCCAGAGTTTGCCAGGGTGTTGGTCTCTCATTTGGACCCTTTCCAGGGTAAGAAATATCTATTTTGTATTCACTTGAGCACAAACCTGGCATCTGGCTGAGAGATCTCTCTTGTTAGGTTTCTCAGTCTAGGTACAACATACCTTGTTCTGAGCAACTCAGAAGGTTTTGTGAACCCCAGCTGAGGAGCCTGGTGAAGATTAATTACCAGAGACCTGCCAGTTGTTTCTGGAAGAATGATTCCTTCTGGTGTCTTCCATCAGCCTGTGGGGTTGAGCTGTCCATTTCTACTTTACCATGGAGTCTCAGGCAGCACTGGGTCATAGTATCAATAGTCTTAGAGCCCTTTGTCAGGTAGCCAGGTCAGCAGCCTCACAGTGGAGGACAGTTATTAGTAGGGGAAACCAAATACCCTCTAGAAGGGCTAAGATTTTTTAATGCCCCTTCTCCCAGTGGTGAGAACCCCCTTTCTCTATAGATAGATCCTACTGTGGATATGCCTGGTAGTGAAAGCATCCTGGCCGACAATCCGTGTATATGGTAGTGGACTTTCCACTTCCCTTTCTGAGTGCCTTGGTCAGGTCAGTGAGTTCTGCTCTCTAGGCTGAGGTACCTGGTTTGGACCCAAACCATTTCTGTTAAAGTAACTACTATAGCTTCTCTGGTTTCATCTTTCACCACCTGGCATTCATGGGTGAGCTTCTGTATCATCAGGCAAGATGCTAGCCTAATTGATGACTGTGGATTTCTCACACTGGACTCAAGGGTTGGGCAGGAGCAGGGACTGGTACTGGATTACACAGTCATTAAACAGCCAGCATTTTGGTGCTTGGAGGAGGAGGGCCTCAGCCATGTTGTGGGTGCTGTGAGTATAAGATCTTTTTGTTTGTTTCTCTGTGTAGTCCTGGCTATCCTGGAACTCACTCTGTAGACCAGGCTGGTCTTGAACTCAGAGATCTGCCTGCCTCTGCCTCCTAAGTGCTGAGATTAAAGGTGTGCTGTTGGGTATAAGATCTTGACCCAGAGTTTGAGGCTAGCCTGGTCTATAGAGTGAGTTCTAGAACTACCAAGGCTACACAGAAAAACCCTGCCCCCCCCAAAAAAAGCACAGATGTGTTGCTGCCGATGGGAGGTTGAAAAACACATCTTTCAGGCCCAGCACACATCTAACCTCTCCTGTGTGTCCAAACAGAAGGCACCTTCCCCAGACCAGACAACTTTCTAATTTCTTTTCATTTGGACTGGAGATGTCAGACACCCCACCGCCCCCTGAAGTGTTAGGTAGCAATTGATCAAAGGGAACACTGGAGACCTGGAGCATCTTAGGTTGCACACCCCCTAGAAGTCCCCTGACCACCACACTCTTCCTCACTCCAAGGGGCTCTGAGACCTCTGGTGGCTTGAGGTCTGGTCTCTGGGATTTTCATGGGACCTCCATAACTGTTGTTGGGTATTCACCAAGGAAGACTGCTTGGATAGGGGCTTAAGCCAACAGAAAGTCTTTATTAGCCTGCCAGCAACTACACTGGGTGATCAGGATCCCAGTGTAGCCCCGAGCCTTTCTCAGGGTTAACTTTTAAGCACAAAAACCATGTCCTGGGTTGACACACTTCAGTTAACAAGAACAGTTAGCTAGAAGTGGAACTACAGAAGACAAAAAACAAAGTTAGTACATTCGGAGACTTTCCCAGAACAATGGACTCTGACCGATTGGGTCTTTGTTTTCATTTTTAGCAGGTGGTGCTGTCTGTGTGCTGAGTTTTACAACCTAAATGGCACTTCTAACATGGGGTCAGTTATGCTAAGGTCTGGGGGGTGGGGCTATTAAGGTTTGGGGCCTTGTTATAGTATGAGCATGAACACACATACACACACATACACACACACACACACACAGAGAGAGAGAGAGAGAGAGAGAGAGAGAGAGAAACAATTTAACTACATATCCATTTAGCAAAACAGATGCTCCAGGAGGGCCTTGGACTTTCCTAGCTTTCAACCAGTTCCACAGTGCCAGGCATTAAGGACTTTCCCAGAACTATGGACTTTGATGTGTTAGAACCGTGGTTCTCAACCTTCTTAATGCTGAAAACCCCTTAATGTGGTTCTCTATGTTGTAGTGACCCCCAACAATAAAATTATTTTTTTCTTGCTTCACAACTGTAATTCTGCTGTTATGAATTGTCATGTAACAATCTGTGCTTTCCTATAATCTTAAGTGGCCCCTGTGAAAGGGTCATTTGACTCTGACATGGATCTCAACCCACAGGTTGAGAACCACAGGACTTTATTCTGGTTTAGCAGGTGGTGCTGCCTACATGGTGGGTCCCCTGAATGGCACTTCCGTCCTGGTGTCTACCTGTGAGTGCTTGGGAATTCAGGCTAAAGTTAACTTGAGCCTGTTCTCAAGTGCATGTCACTTCATTTTGCAGCATTTTTCATCTATGATTTTATTTTCTCCTTTACACTCACTCTCTCTACTGAGGCCCAACCACTAGCAATCCCTTGTGGAATGAACTGAAGATATCAGATATTGGGAAAACTACCTGGGTGCCGAATAAAGCTATAGTCCTTATGTATGCCGCGTGAAACAGTATTAACAGTCAACCCTCCGTCCATATGTGAATGCTGTTATTGGTCCCAGTGCTGTGCATTAAAGCTCTTCTACTGCATTCTTCAGCCCAGGATGCAACTCTGAACCATGAACATCTTATGGCCATGATCCTTCAATCTCCTTTAGTCCTTGGGTTTTTCAGCACTCAGATAGCTATTTAGTAGTAGTTGATCCAATGTTTTCTCCTGAGATTTGACCATGCACTTTGTTTTTGGGGGTTGGGGGCTGGTGATGGTGGTGCTGAGGATGAGACTCGGAACTTTAGGAGTGCTAGGCATGAGCTCTGTCAATAACACAGCAGCCACACGGAAGCGATGTGTACCCTGTAGTGTAGCTTATTGGGAAGCATGTGATCTCTGCTTGACCTACTGAGGAGAGGTTGACATTGGTTGTCTTGATTAATTTGTTCTGCTGGACCAAGAAGTTGTAACAATACCAGTTTTGCATTGTGGTGACTAATTGGTGAAAGACATCTCTGTGTAAATACCCTGTTTAGTTTCCCCACTCCTGAACTTCCAATTCCTATTTACTACTTGCTGTTTTACTAAAAGGAGAGGTTAGAAGTTTCTCTTCTCCTTGCTTATTCTTTTCTTTCTTTCCTGCATGTGCTTTGTTTTTGTGTGCATGAGTATTTTGTCTGCATGTATGTCTATATACCATGTGCATGCCTGGTGACCTTGGAAGCCAGAAGAAGACATCAGATCCCTTGGAACTGGAGTTACATGTGGTTGTGTGCTGCCATGTGAGTGCTAAGAATTGAACCCAGGCCCCATGGAAGAACAAGCAGTGCTCTTAACCATTGAGCCAGCTTTTGAGGCAGTATCTGTAGCTCAGCTGACCTTGAATTCATAATTCTCTTGCCTCAGCCTCTCAAGCCCTGAGATTATGGCCACCACAGGCAGTTTTTACTCCTCTCTCTCTCTCTCTCTCTCTCTCTCTCTCTCTCTCTCTCTCTCTGTCTCTGTATGTAGTATATGAACATGTGGGTGTGGTTGCACATGCACTAGCACATATGTTCATAGGAAGAGGTCGAAACTCAGGTTTCTTTAGAGGAGTCATCTACATTAATAGTAGCAGTAGTTTTTCAAGACAAGGTTTCTATGTATAGCCCTGGTTGTCCTGGAACTTGCTCTGTAGACCAGAATGGCCTTGAACTCACTGAGATCCACCTGTCTCTGCCTTCTGAGTGCTGGGATCAAAGATGTGTGCCACCACTGCCCGGCTCAGAGGATGATTTTTGGGAGTCATTTCTCTCCTTCCATTATGAGTTCCAGGCATCAGGGTTGGTTCTTTGGGCTTGTTTAGCAAGTGCTTTTGCTGGCTGAGCCATCCCACCAGCCCTTCATTATCTTTCAACAGAGCCTTCTCAGTGATATCACACCAGCTAGCCAGCAGACTCCGGGGATCAGCCTTCCTCTGCTTTCCCCAGTCCTAGCACTACAAGCAAGAGCCACTAAAGACTGAAATCACGATTGATGAGCTATCTCTCCAGTCCCTTTATTTGCTTCTCTATGTCACTAAAAACTCATGGATTTTCTTGCTGGTTCCTGGCTCCTGAAAGGCAAGCTGTCTTGTTCTACCTTGCCCTCCCTGCCATGACATACTTGAACCTCTGAAACAAAAGTTTGGAGATTAAAGTCTTAAAGAAGATGCAGTTGGTGAGACAAGCACAGTATCCGGAAGAGAAGGTAGTATCCTGAAGCAGGAGAGTGTGGTAGCGCAGTAGTTAAGAGCACTCCTGTTCTCCCAGAATTGGGTTCAATTTCCAACACTCACATGGCAACTCACAGCCATGTGTAATTCAGGTCTAGGGGATCTGATGCCCTCTTCTGGACTCCATGGGTACTGCAGCTAAGCATGCAGGCAAATGCCCATACACCCATGATGCTTGTTGTTGTTTTGGGTTTTTGTTTCGCTTTGCTGTGGGTTTTTTGTTTTTTGTTTTTTGGGGGTTTTTTTGAAACAAGGTTTCCCTGCATAGCCATGACTATCCTGGAACTCGCTCTGTAGACCAGGCTGGTCTTTAACTTAGTGAACTGCCTGCCTCTGTCTCTGGAGTGCTGAAATTAAAGGTGTGCTCCACAACTTGGCATAAGACAAAACTTAAGAAGTAAGGGGGGGAGGGAGGGTTGGAGAGAAGGGGGAGGGGACAAGGGGGGAGGGGAGAGAGAGAGAGAGAGAATATGAACTGCCCAAGCTATTTGCCAGACTTTTATCATAGCACAGTCAGGAATGTATGTGGGGGTAGGAACAGATTTGTCTCTGCACAAAATAATGGCCACCATTGTTCATATTGTTGTGGGGTCCACTTAGATCCAACATAACTCAAATACGGAGTCAGTGCAGATGACACAAATTTATTGTAACCAAGCTGCTACTGACCCATCAGGGCCACAGAACAGTCTTGGGAGGTGAACTTCGACCTTGAAGGAAAATTGTACAGCATATTTAAAGGATGAATCCATAAAGTGACAGGGAGCAGGGTGGGCTGGAGCATTGTCTAATCATATTTTGACATAAGGGGTTGATCAAGGGAGCTTCCAACAATCAGGATAGGAGTTGGTTCCTGGGCCTAGGAACATGAACTTAGTTTGACCCTGCCAGGAAGATGGAGAAGTTGTCCTTGAGATGGCTTAACTCAGACAACTGTCTCCTTACAAGTTGTCTCTGAGATGGGTGGACTCAGACAACTGTCTCCTAACAACAGAAGCTGTGCTGCTATTGGAAAGTCCCCAGCTCCCCTACCACCTGGGTTCTTGAACTTAGTTTCCCCTGTGATTAAATGGAGTCTGAAAACAAATGGCATTACTTAGGACAAGTTTCTTGTCCTTAACATTCTGTGCTAAGAATATGGATGGATGGCAACATGCAATGGAGGCATGGGGAGAAAGCGCCGGTGAGTCAGGCTATACACGAAGGGACACCTCTCTCCAGGCTGTTGTTATGACGTCACAGGGGAAAAGTAACTGTTGAAACACAAGGTGATTGGTGGAGACGCCGGTGGTGCTAAGTAATGATGTTATGGTGGCATCTGGGATGAGAGAGTTCCACACGCAGCTGAGAACACTGAGTCCCCTCCATGAGCCCAAGTTCCAAGGAAAGAAACCTCCAGGCTGAATGGACAGCTGGAGGAGAAAACAAACCACTGTACAGAAGTGAAGCTAGAGCTGATGGCTGCAAGAGTGACCAGGACACTCACTTGGAGCGAGTTCAGATGTCAGAGCTGCAGGTTTCTGATTATGTGATGATGTTGTATCAGGAAACACAGATCAAGAACAAGCTCAGAATCAGATTCCAGAACACAGTAAAAGCCTTCCTCTTTGCTACAGTCTCAAAGACGGGACTTCTGAGGGCCAGGCCACTGCCAGCCTCATACTGGGAGCAAAAGTGTCAAGTACTTACAGACTCAGTACTGAAGCTTGTGTTGCTCAGTAGGTGAAAACCAGGACATAGGTCCTAGCAGTTGGAACTGCTGGCAAAGTGTAAGCACAACCCCAAGTCATCAGCAGGGGCTTCAGGTTTCTTGTGGCCTGCAGTACCTCAGTGATTAGAATAGCCAGAAGTCCCCAGAAGGATTCTGAGGAGTCCTAGGTACCTCCAGCAAACCAGTCCACTGCTTATTGAGGCCTTTTACTAGCTCCAGGGACAAGGTAGGCACTCTCAGATCTTGTCCTGACTCAGCCTGGTAAACTGTACTGGGATCAAAGGCTCCTCCAATGTAACAGGAGATAACAACAATAGCAACAACAACAAAAGATACATCAAGATTAACATGGAAAGGAAGTCAGTTTGTAGAGAAGGGGGGGGGGGCTGTAAGAGACCATACACCTGTATGGTGGATACTTTTTAGGTTCTTTGCTCAGCTTACTAGCCCATTTCCATTTTTTGGGAGTGTGTTTTGGTTGTTGTTTTTTTTTTTTTTTGGTGTGTGTGTGTGTGTGTG
>JADRCH010000051.1:7619317-7846026 GCA_019843965.1 Rhynchomys soricoides | reverse complement strand
GTGTGTGTGTGTGTGTGTGTGTGTGTGTGTGTGTAGTGTATGGGTATTTTGCCTAAAAGCATGTATAGGCACATGTTCATGCAGCACCCAGAGAGGCCAGAAGAGGGCGCAAGATCCCATGAAACTAGAGTTAGGTAAGGTTGTGTATCACAGTGGTTCCTTGGAAACCGGGGTTCTCTGGTCCCGTCTTAACATCTGAGCCATCTCTTCAGCCCCAGTTTTTTCCCTCTCTTCCTCCCTCCCTCCTTCCCTCCCTTCCTCCCCACCCCCACCCCCCCGCCCCCCAGACTGGGTTTCTCTGTGTAGCCCTGGCTGTCCTGAATTTGCTCTTTCCACCAGGCTGGCCTCGAACTCACAAAGATCTGCCTGCCTCTGCCTCCCGAGTGCTGGGATCAAAGGCGTGCACCACTACCACCTGGCCTTTTCCATGTTTTGATAAGTTGTCTAATTCTATTCCATGCCTAGTTTAAAAGACGGGACTTCTTCTCCATCTCCTGGCAGCTGTTGGAAAAGCCTTTACTGCTTCTCAAACTGTAATACAGCTGTCCTAGAAATTCCTTTGAGTCCCTTCTAAACTCTTGTATCAATGATACCAAGGACCCCCAAGAGAATCTTACTTTTTCCAGGAACAAAAGGAGAGGAGTATTCTGATCGATCCCTGGGGTCCTCCAGGTGGAGCTAGGGCCAGAGACTGATAAGGTCAAGAACTCCGGGGCGAGGACACAAGCTCACCTGCCATATGGCATCTGGGCTTTCACGCTGCCAAGCGGAAGCTGAAAGCCATCCAGTGAAGGATACTTCAAGGCCGGTGCCAATCCCACCTCAGCTTGCACACAGGGATACTACAACTCCTTCTCGTCCAAGACCAGGGTGGAAGTCCCCTCCTGTTCTACAGAATGAGGTGTGCCTGCTCTCTGCCCACCCTGTGCACCAGCACAGCTGCCCAGTTTTGTAGGGGTTGTACAGCAAAGTCATTCACCTGCACTCAACACTGCTGCACTGGACTAACATTCTTTTATATATCAAAAGCAAAACATCAATTTTTCTAATCACTTTTAAAATATAATAAATGCACTTGCTACTGTAAAAGAAAACAATCCCTCATTAGTCACAAGTTCATCTAATTAGTTTTAAAATAAAATAGTTTTAAAATAAATTACCATGTACTTATGAAGTGTATCTGTATACATGTGAAGATCTGGTGACAACTTGCCAGATCCTTTCCTTCCACCGGCAGGTTTCAGGGAATTGAACTAGAGTTAACAGGCTTGGCAGCAAGCATCTCTACCTGCTGAACCATCTCACTGGCTCCAATTAGTTATACTCTTACTATCTTTATTATTTTAATATTCACGGATTTGGATAGTCTTCAAGAGAGCTCCTGGGTCATTTTACACATTCCCATTCATCACCACTGTCAGCATTCCTTCTAGGCTCCGCACCACAGTTACCTGGCAACAGCCAGGAATGCCGGCTTACTATAAAAAGGGCTGTTCTCCCCTTCTCTCCCTGACCCCTTTCTCCCCTTTCCCCTCCTCCCTCTCTCTCCACGTGTTCCTGGCCGACCTCTCCTCTCCCCCATCCCCTCCTCTCTCCCTACTCCCGTCCCAACTCCACTCGCCATGCCCTCAATAAACTTTATTCCATTCTATAACCCTATAACCGGTAGTATGGCTGGTACCTCATGGGGTAGGGATGCCTCAGCATGGGCCCACTGCGGCATCCTTCCCACCTCACCATACCGCGCCGCTACCAAAATATGAGATATATATATATATCAGAACAACCACTGTCCTTACATTCGAGTACAAGGTATTCCGAGCTGGTATTTCTAGGACTGGCTTTTTCATAAAGGAAGCCCTTTCCGCCTATTATTTTTGCGACACGGTCTCATGTATTCCAAGCCTGCTCCGAAAACGACATTGAAATTCTGATCCACCACCCGAGTGAATGATGTGATTAACTGGCGTGTACACACACATTTATTCCCACGTCCTCACGCGGGAGAAGCAAGCACGCCCGTCCACTGAGCTACCTTCCCTCCTCTTCAAGCTCTAGGGAACACTACCAAAGTCCAGAAGCCCTCTGCTTCCTGTCCCGGGGCGGAACTTACGAGCTCTCCGCCTGGGCCGGAGAGCAGCGCGGCACACCAGCTTTTTCCGGCTGTAACCGGAAGTTGTTCTAATAGAGGCGGCTCCGTGTCAGGTGACTAAGGTCCGGGTAGGAGGGGTCGGAGGTTCAATCTTTCTGACTGACGCGTCTCTAAGACTGGCTTGTCCACTGTGGGACAGGAGAACGGACTGGTGGCGTCGCTGGCGCTCGCTCCACGGCGGCAGGTACGTGACGAGCTGGGGCGGGTGGTCCAGGAGGCGTGAGACCCCCTTCCGGGGCTCAGGGACTGAGGGACCTAAAACTAAGGGCCCGGAGACAGCCAGTCTGGCTCTGTCCAGGTCCCAGAAGAAAGGTCAGACTGGCATCCTTGGGTACAGATTGGGCAAACTAAGGTCCCAGAAAAGGGAAGGGCGCGCACAAGCTCCTTTCTAGACAGGGGCTGGCCCTGACTCCCTCTTAACCTCGGGGGCGGGACTGTCTCTCACGTGGGTTGTGATTTGGTTGAGTGGAGAGATGAGGAGTGTGGTGAACAGACTTGGGGTGAAGCGTAGGAGACCTGGACTTGAGTTCGCTGCCCGCAGCTAATTGTGTGTTCTAAGCCAAGTCCTTTACCTTGCTGAACCTAGTTTCCACACTTGTACAACCGGGCACGGCTTTCTCAAACCATGGTCCTTCACAGCACCTGCTCTGAAACTCTCCCGGATTCGGGCTCTACAGCCCTGGACATTTCCAACAGCTTGTTTCGAATCTGGGTTTGGATCCTAGGAAACCTTTTGAACGTTCTCCTCGGGAGTCCTTTACCTACTGGTGTTTGAAGCCTGTTCTTCTGAAATGCTGTCCCGCTGTGAATGCGGTATTCGATTCGAGGCAGCTGGAACCGGTTCGATTCTCTGAAACTTCTAGCTTAGGAAAGAACGCTGGAGAATAACTTATCTTTAAAAGCTGGCGCGGGGTGGGGGTGGGGGGTGGGGAAAGAGGGCTCCCGCTTAATCTTTGCAGCTGAAAGAGGTACAACTAGGATTAGTAGGTGGGTTCTAGGGAAGACAAATGTGTACTTAATATTAAGAATTTAACGGAAGAATTATCAGAGGTGACCACTGATGGAATTGACTGTCTCCTTGTGAAAGGAAGAATATAGGAAGCGGTCCTTTCCAATTTGAAAGGCTCGTATTAGTATTTGTTGTGACTCTATCTTTCCATTGATAACTGTCTTCAAAGTGTATGTGACACTTTTTTTGTGATCTGAGACAGAGTCTCAAGGATCTCAGGCTGTCCCCTCAAGCTCCTTTTGTAGTTTGTAGTTCAAGTTGGCCTTGAACTTCCGATCCTCCCGCTTCAGTCTTGGAGTGCTAGGATCTCTCGTTACTTAGTACCAGTATGCTTGTTGAATATGACATTTCTTTGTCTTCCTTTCTTGCGCTCTCCTCTCTAGTCTATATCTCCTGTCAATAAGGCCAGCACATTTGATCTTATGTAATCTTTTCCTGGTTGTCACATTTGTCATCCTTCTTTTCAAGGACTTTGGAATGACCCATTATCTGATAAAAAGTATCCGAAATGTATGTTGTTTTAATAAGCAGGGATCCATTACATTGGTTAGTTAGTAATTTTTTAGCATTTAAGTTTTTAAAATTTGTTTTAAGTCAGGGTCTCACTCTTGACACTCAGCACAGTCTGAGAACAATTTAGAAAGTCAGTGTCTGTCTTGTCCGTGTGTCTCTCTGTCTCTGCCTGCCTGCCTCCTCCCATCTCTCCCCTCTCCCTCCATCTCTCTCTTCCTTTTCCAGAGTATCATTATGTAGCCCAGGGTGACTTCAAACTCGTGGTCTTCCTGCCTTAGCCTCCCAAGTGCTGGGACTGCTTGTGTTCCCCAAGGCTCTGCTTGCCAGTGGCTCCGAACGGAGGGCTGATTGCAGTTGTTTGGGTCAGTCTTCTTCCTGGTTTATGAACTGAACTTAATTCTTTCTCTAGCAGTGTGTGTATAGATGTGAGAGAACATTGCAGTTTGTAAGCTAGCTATCCATCCAGCATATATGACCAATTCTTCTATGGCCCTGACGTGTATACCTGTAGTTTTCTAATCAAACATTAGATTTCCTTATTTTGCACTTTACCAAACACTAAGTAGATCACTTTTCCACCTCCTGTTAGAGTGCTTAAGAATGCTTATGTTGTCTGGAGAAGCGAAGATTCCATATTATGACCCAATTCTGCTGACACTTCCTCCACAAAACAAAAGGCTGGAGTTGAACCAAAAGTTCCGGCCTGCTTTCCTGTTGTTTATGTTTCTCAAGATTTTAAACAAAAGTTGTGAAATGGTCATTCAGGTCTTACCTGACATTCAAGATACCACGGCTTTAGATTCTGTTGTCATCTCAGTGGTGAGGGAAATGCTCTTAATTTGTTAGATTTTTAAGAACTTATTAATTTGGGAGTTTCTTTTACAGGGATACTTGATTGATGTGTGTTCTACTGGTCTGTGAGAAGGGGATTTGATGGTAAAAGTAAGTTCAGGATAAGCTGCTTACCATCACCTTTTTAGCGTTTTAATGCAAGTACCACATTAAAGGCACTGAGAGTTCTCCCAGTAAAATCCGGCTTTCTAATAAGCTGGCACAACACAATGCTTTGCTTGCTTGGTGTTAACAAACTTATTGGGATGAAGCCTCTTTTTTATCCTTAGCTCAGGGCCTTGCCCTGTAGAGTCCAGAGGGCTTCAAACGTCCTCTCCTGCCCCAGCCTTCCAAGTACTGGGAATACTGGTGTGTGCTCCCACATAGGGTTGTTTTTATGTTTTGTTTTGCTTTGCTTTGCTTTGTTTTTGTGTGTGTTTTCCATACAAGAGTTTTTCTATGCAACAGCCCAGGCTGTCCTGGAACTCTCTTTGTAGACAACGCTGGCCTCAAACTCATAAAGATCTGTTTATCTCGGTCTTGTCAGTGCCAGAATTAAAGGCATGCGTCACCAAGCCCAGCTCTGTATTTTTAATTGAAAAACGAATTGGCAAATTCTGACCCAAAACTTTGGTTTGTAGTTCAAATCTAGCCTTATGGCTGTTTTTTGTTTGTTTGTTTTTTGTTTTGTTTTGGCATATCCTCAGAGCTAAGAATGACAGTCCCCCAGCCTCCCGCATACCCCGTTCAGGCTGACCTCAAATTTGTGGTGACCCTCGTGTCCAAGTGCTAAGATTACAGGAATGTATCACGCTTTTGTGGCTTTAAATTTCTTGTGTTTGAGGGAGGCTGTGTATGTGTGTACAGGCGTTTGTTTTCTTTCTGATTTATTCAGTTATTTTCTTTTTTTTCTTTTTTTATTTTAAGCCAGAGTCACTCATTGAGCCTAACGAGGCTGGCTGGCCATCGAGCTCCCAGGATCTACCTGTCTCCCAGTCCTCAGTGCTCAGGTTACAGATATGTGTTGTAGTGCCCAACTTTTACCTGTGTGCTGGGAATCTGCACTCAGATCCTAATGCTTGTGCCGCAGCACTTACCACTGAGCCATCTTCCCATCCTGGCTTTATATTTCTAATGGGGAACTAAATCTAAATAATAATCCCAGCACTTGGGAGGCAGAGTCAGGTGGATTTCTAGAGGCCAGTCTGGTCTTTTGAGTTTCAGGGCAGCCAGAACTACATAGTAAAACCTTGTTTCAAAATCTCAAAACTGGGCTGGAGAGATGGCTCAGCGGTTAAGAGCACTGACTGCTCTCAGAGGTCCTGAGTTCAATTCCCAGCAACCACATGGTGGCTCACAGCCATCTGTAATGGCATCTGATGTCCTCTTCTGGTGTGTCTGAAGAGAGCGATGTACTCAAATAAATAAATAAATAAATACATCTTTTTTAAAAAAAAATCTCAAAACCAACAAAACAAAACATACATGCATGCATACAGACATATATATATATATATATATCCTCTCATATTATTGATTTGCATTTCCTTCATGACTGACAGTATTGAGCATATTTTCATGTGCTTGCCATCATCTGTGCATCTTGTAAGTTTTTTAAATTTTGTTTGCTTGTTTTTGTTTGTGTTATGTCCATGTTCTATAAATGCATATGTGGAGGTCAGACATTGTCAGGCTTGACAGCAAGCACCTTTAGGGTCAAAGCTATCTCTCTGATCTGCTCATCTGTATTTCTTAGTGAGAGAATATTCATTCGGTTCCTTTTCTCATTCTGTAATTGGGTTATTTGTCCACATGTACAATTTGGGGTATAAATCTTCAGAGTGCTTCTAGGATCCCTGCGATCCCTAGACGTAACTCAGAATGAGCTGAATGGCACAATGGGACATGCCAGTAACTTGCTTACCTGAATGAAACTGGATGTAGACATGCTAAAGCACACAATAACGTGTCCATTGTAGACTGCTGGTCATGCAGGGTTAGCATAACCCTGACCACTGCTGATGTGATGTCGTCTTCCTGTGAAAGGGATACTACTTGTGCCCCGAAAACAGTATCATCTAAGATGCGGTAAGAGCACGTGGAAATCCTCGTGTCTGGAAGAATTCGGTGCCTGCCTGTCACAGAGAGAGGAGGGGTACATGGCACTGTGGAGAACTTAGGGTCACAGAACTGCTGGCTCACCGTGCTGCTTCTGACTCCACAGCCTTTGGCCCTAACCACACCGTCTTGAATCAATCTATCTTCCTTTCTTTCTCTCTTTCTCTCTCTCTCTCTCTCTCTCTCTCTCGCTCTCTCTCTCTCTCTCTCTCGCTCTCTCGCTCTCTCGCTCTCTCTCTCTCTCTCTCTCTCTCTCTTTCAGAGACAGGGTTTCTCTGTGTAGCCCTGGCTGTCCTGGAACTCACTCTGTAGACCAGGCTGGCCTCAAACTCAGAAATTCACCTGCCTCTGCCTCCCAAGTGCTGGGATTAAAGGTGTGCACCACCACTGCCCGGCTGAGACAGAGTTTCTTTGTGTAGCCTTGGCTGTCCCTAAAACTAGCTCTGTAGACCAGACTGGCCTTGAACTCACAGAGATCCACCTGCCTCTGCCTCCCAAGTGCTGGAATTAAAGGCATGTGCCACTACTGTCCAGCTGCACCATTTTGAATATTAAAACAAATACTCCAGTCATTTAAATTGTTAAAGGTTACTTACTTTGGAAATTTTAGAAAAGTATCCCTCTTACCCACACTGCCATCTCTGTATTAACTCAAGATAACCTTTGTTACAGTTGCTTTTATTTCCTTGTTTCTTGTCACTGGGTATAGAGCGTGTGTGTGTGTGTGTGTGTGTGTGTGTGTGTGTGCGTGCGCGCGCGTGTGCGCCTGCCTGCCTGCCTGCCTGTCTGAGAGAGAGTGCATGCCAAGTGTGCATGTGGAAATCAGAGGACAACCCTTGTCAGTTCTCTCCTTAATACCTGGCTTGTTTTCCACTATCTGTGTCAGGCTAGGTGGCCCATGAGTTTCCAGAAATCCTCCTGTCTTTGTCTCCCATCTCCCTGTAAGAGTGCTAGGATTTTGTACACTTTCCTTACAGTGTCTGCTCTTCCCTGGATTCTAGGGATTCAAACTTGGGTTGTAGTGCTTACTCAGCAAAGGCTTTTACCTGTTTAGCCATCTCCCCAACTCACCCTTAGGTACTTTTTTATGGTTGAACCAGTTGGTATACACAGTTTTTTCTTAATTGTTTTTTAAGATTGGGTCTTACTAGGTTGCCTAGACTAGTCTCAAACTCCTGACCTCAATGGATCTTCCTGCTTCAGTCTCCTAAGTAGCTGGGACTACTGGTATCTGCCATTATTAGCAGGTAGCCTGTTAACATATTAGTGTTAATGTCTTTGTGTTCTTGACAGTTTTTATGTAAGCATTAGTTGTAATGTCTGAATGACTTTCCATTTCTTTAACTGTTTACGTTGGTAAACTGTTGTACAGACATAACAGCTGATAACCACTCAGCATGCAATCAGTAGGGTAGAACTGTGGTTTGGGTTTGTTTATAATAATAGATGTTTGTTTGTTTGTTTTGAGATAGGGCCTCATAGCAAAGGTTGGCCTGGAACTCCTTATACTTCCAAGAGCTGGGATTACAGGTATGATCTACCATACTTAACAGGTTTCTTTTTAAAAAGATTTCTTTTTTTTATTCATGAACAAATAATAAATGTGTGTGTACGTGCACACAGTGCCTCGGGCTGGAGTTGCATATGGTTGGTCGTGATCCACTCAACCATGGGTGCTGGGAACTGAACCCAGATCTTTTGCAAGAGTAGTGTGCTCTTAACTCCTGAACCATGTCTCCAATCCTACTAAAAACAGATTTAAAAAAACAAAACAAAAACTCTTTTGAATTGTGGTAAATACATATAAGATGTGACCATTTTACTGGCTTTGAGGTATCTAAGTAATTGCTATTACGTACCTTTAGAGTATTATCTGACAACTATCACTATATATCTCTAAAGCTTAGTCACCTCACATAGAAGCTCTGTGCTCACTGAGCACCAACAGCAGTGTTCTCCCTCCTAGTAACTTCCAGTATCCCGTCTGTCTCTGAATTTGGTTGTCTCAGGTATTTTCTATTCATACAACATGTGACTTTTCATGGAAATATAAGTATTTCCCTGAGTGCTGGGATTATAGACATAGACTACCATTCTTGGTTTATGCAATGCCAGGGGCCGAAGTGAGCACTACTAACTAAGCCACATGCCTAGCCCCAGCTTTTTCTTTTTTAAGTTATACTAAAACACATATAATTGCCATCTTAGTCCTTTTTGATACATTGATACTGTAGAAGCATCATCACAGCTTCTCTCAGGACTTTTCACTTAGCACACAGACCCTGCTTCTCCTTTTTCACATCTGGATAAGACATGGGCCCACCTCTCCATTTTGTTGATGCACACATAGTACTTGGGTGTTGAACCTTGTCTTCCAGGTGACCGTGGGACACACGGAAGTGGCATTTCTGTGGTTATTGTTCGGAGCGGGCTGTTCTATTCTACGACCAGCTGCCAGGTTGATTCCTGTGATGGTCTCTGTAGTTCCCACTCCACTAGCTGTTCTTCAGAAGTACCTGGTGACATGGGTGTAGTGGGCCTGTACAGATAGACAGCTCTTTGAATGTGAAAGTGGTCCAAGATGCATTGCAGTGTGAGGAAATTTGTTACTGCTACATAACAGTTGAGTTCTGGCTTGGCCATAGACTCTATGGGCCCAGGAAACAGATCTCATCATGTTTATCTTTTATCATTGAGCCTAGTTGGCATTTTCTAACTGTTTGATGGATGTCGGCAGTAAACACAGTGATTGAGACTCTTTAGGGTGCAAGCCTAACTTGTAAAAGTTGATGTTATAGACTTTCCAAGTGATACCTGGCATTATTTTGTGTATGTGTGTATATGCCTATGTGCACAGGTGCTCATGTCCATCTGTGTTTGAAGGCCAGAGGGCAGCTTCAGGGACCACTCCTCAGCTGCCATTATCTGTTTTCTTTGAGACAGGGTCTCACTGACCTCTGACTTACCATGTAGACAAAGATGGGGAGCCAGTGTGTCCTGGGATTTGTCTTTCTTGCCTCCACATGGCATCATGCCTAGCTTTCTTTTGGGGGGAAGATTAGAGAGAGTATTTCTGGGGATTTAACCTGGATCCTTAACCTACAAAGCAAACATTTTACCAACTGATCTGTCTCCTCATCTCTGGCTTTATTGTTTTTGATCACAATTCCTCAGGAACTACTATTGAAATCAAAAATGAGACCATTATTTTGTCAGGTATTTGCTGTGTGGTATTAAACTCTTAGAAAGTCTTCTTAATTGGCTAACTCTTGTCAACCCCACTCATTCTTCTTCAATAGTTTAGAGTATTTTAGAGGCCAGGGAAAACCTGGATTAATGAAGTTCTGCTGACTTGCATAACACTCCTTATTTTATAAGCTTTCCTTGTAACAAAAGGAGGGCGGGCACAGTCATCACTGTTTGCAGGTGAGGGGCACCAGCTGAGTGATGGGGAAGATGAGCTGCAGCCCAAGCCCTTGGGGTTGAGTGCTTTTTTTCTCAATTGTGTTTTACTTAGAAGTGACAGCTCTTACCTGGGATCTCTCCCAAGCTGAAGAGCCTTCCTCTGGTGCAGCATTGCCCAGCTAAATTGATTTGAGTTAAAATTGCCAAATTCCTATTATTCATTCACATATACTATTTGATATCCTCTCCTGTCAGGTTTGCTGTTGAACTTGTAAGTTGGATCTTACAAGAGTACAATAAACAACATAGTCTTGAGTATGAACAAATACACACACACACCAGTCATAAATCATAAATGCCAACCTGGACTGTTTTCTGAGTGTAGATCTATGAAATCTCTTATTTCTTTCCCCTGCACCTACCCCTTTTTAGTTAGAGATTGGACTAAGGTTGGGAGTGTGGGACTTAGTGGAAATACTTGTCTACCTTTTCAAGAGCTTGGACCCTTTGAAGCAACATTCCTTGAAAAACAAGGAATGAGTCAGCTATATAATCGTTCTAGGTCTCAAAAAGAATTACTGCTCTTGAAGAATATTGATTTTCCAAAACTTTAGTTGACTAGATCGACTTGTATTCAGTACTGCAGTTTGAATGCTCTTGGACATCAGCTTTGACAAGCCATCCAATTTATAAGGTGTTCCTAGGGTGCCAAGCCTTGTTCTGAGTAATGCATCTGGAAGCTAGGACAGATGTGAGTAAATACCCAAGCACAAGTCATTGAAGTACCATCTGTGATGCACGTGACTTGGGGTTGTGAAGCTTTGCCACTGACTGGCTCTGTGACCAACCACGGCATGAGCGAGTGACCAAACCACTCAGCCTAATTTAGCATTCCAGGAGATGCTAACAGTGTTGTAGTAGTGTTTGCCTCAAAGCAGGCTGGGAAGATTAAATGAAATAATTCATACAGAAAAGATTAGCAGGGTGTTAGCAGATGTTATGGCAAGAAATGCAAATGCCCTTAACTTCATCACTTTAGGTAGAAATCTTAATTCTCTGGGTCAAGCTTTGTTCCATACTACGTTTCCTATCAGTGCATAGACAGTTACCCAGGCTGCCTTCAAGGAAGAATGCTCATTCAGAAAGGGAAGTAATGACTCATTTACAGTGTAACCACCTTCTGATTTCGTTGCTCTTTGGGGGAGTGTAAACTTACCTGGACGGAGCTTCCTTACTGTTTTCTGTCAGACTGTGACAACTATTTTGTATAGAGGTAATGACCTATTCTACAGACAGGCATGGAGAGGAGATAACTCGTGCAAAATTACAGACTAAGTAAGAACTGAAAGTCACACTCAGGTCATCAGGTGTCTGTGTGCCATGCTTTTTAAAAAATTATATTTATGGGCTGGAGAGATGGCTCAATAGTTAAGAGCACTGACTGCTCTTCCAGAGGTCCTGAGTTCAATTCCCAGCAACCACATGGTGGCTCACAACCATCTGTAATGGCATCTAATGCCCTCTTCTGGTGTGTCTGAAGAAAGCTACAGTGTCCTCACATACATAAATAAGTCTTTTAAAAAATTGTATGTATTTATTTATTTATTTACTTTACAATACTGGGTATTGAACATCTCTTCCCCACTGTGAAAGCTCTCTATCATTGAGTTATTCTCCAGCCATTTTTTTCCTTTCAGTTAAAAAAATGTTTTGGGGCCTGGAGAGATGGCTTAGCAGTTAAGAGCACTTGATCTTGCAGAGGACCTGGGCTTGATTCCCAGAACTCACATGGTGGCTCACAGCCATCATAACTCTAGTCCTAGAGAATCTGACACTCTCTTTTGACTTGCTTGGGCACCAGATGCACATGCAATACAAGGACCTATGTGCAGGCAAAACACTTAAATAATTTAAAAAAATATGTGTATGGGTATTGTCTTAGGGTTTCTGTGATCAATACCATGTCAAAGGCAGCTTGAGGAGGGAGGATTTAATTTCAGGTTGTGACTCTGAGGTCACGTTTTATCACTGAAGGAAATCAGGGCAAGAACTCAAGCAGGGCAGGAGCCATGGAGAAGTGCTGCTTACTGGCTTATTTAGCCTGCCTTCTATACTATCCAGGACCGCTTGCCCAGGGTTGGCACTGCCCCCAGCAGGCTAGGCCATCATACATCAATCATTAATCAAGGAATGTCCCACAGACTTGCCATAGGCCAGTGTGATGGTTTGTATATGCTTAGCCCAGGGAGTGGCACTATTAGGAGGTGTGGCCTTGTTGCAGTAGGTTTGTCGATGTGGATCTGGGCTTTAAGACCCTCATCCTGTCTGCTTGGAAGCCATTCTCTTCTAGCAGCCTTCAGATGAAGATGTAGAACTCTCAGCTCCTCCTGCACTGTGCCTGCCTGGACACTGCCATGCTCCTGCTCTGATGATATGGACTGAACCTCTGAACCTGTAAGCCAGCCCCAACTGAATGTGTCCTTCTAAGAGATTCCCTCTTAAATGACTCTAGCTTATGTCAAGTTGACAAAACTCTAGCCAGTAATACGAGTTCTGTGCATGCAGAGTTGGTGTGTGTGTGTGTGTGTGTGTGTGTGTGTGTGAAGTGCTAAAATTTTACCTGATATAGTAGCTCATGCCTCTAATCCTAGACAGGCAGGTGTCTATGAGAGACTAGATTTAGTCTGGCCCACTTAGTTTCAGGCCAGCCAGGGCTACACAGACCTGTCTTTAAAAACAAACAACAACAACAACAAACCCTCTAAAATTTCATTCAGAATTTCCTGTGAATGATTCTTAGTCTGCTTGTTTTTTGTTTTTTGGTTTTTTTTGCCCTTTGTTGAAATATGAAGATACAGAACTTTGAACAAATTCCCTTATTTTTCTGAATATTAATAATAAGTGGGCTGTTGAGATGGATCAGTGTATAAAAGTGCCTACTACCAAGCTTATGACCCCGATTCAATCCCCAGGTCCCCTGTGCTGGCTTCCACAAGTCACTTGTGGCAGGCGTACCACACACTCACATACATACTTAAGTAAATAAGTATAAACAGAAAATTTCAAATATAGTATTTACTGTGGACAGAGTGGGAAGTTCAAGTGAGTGGGGTGGGGGCACCCTATGGCCATCAAGATGACCTAGCTGGTAAAGGCATCTGTCACCAGTCCTGATGACCTGAGTTCAGTTCTCTACACCCGTGTGGTAAAAGGAAAGAACTGACTCCTAAAAGTTGTCTTCTGACTTTCCCCTGCATCATGCTATGGCATGGACTCCACACACATCCATAAAATAAGCAAAATGTAATTTTAAAACGCTTTGACTAGGTGTGGTAGTATACATTTTTTTGTTCTAGCACTTGGGAGGCAGAGGCATGTGGAGTCCTGTGAGTTCAAGGCCAGCCAGGGCTACCATAGTGAAATCCTGTTTCAAACATTTTTTGAGTTTTTATTTTATGTGTATAAGTGTTTGCCCACAAGTATGTCTGTGTACCACATGTGTGCAGTGCCTTCAGAGGTCAGAAGAGAAGCACAGGATCCTCTGAGCCAGTGTGTGGGTGCTGGGGATTGAACCTCTGGCTCTTAAAGAACAGCCGTGTTTTAGTAGCTGAAACATCTCTTTAGTATACCAATTTTTTTTTTTTAAAAGCTTAAGAATTCTGAGAGTGTTAGCTCCCCCAGTAGAGGAGAATGCCAAGGAGGGAAGACAAGAGTGGGTGGGTGGGAGGGTGGGTGGGGGAATACCCCTATAGTGGCAAGAGGAGGGAGAGGAAATGGAGAGGTTCCAAAGGGGAGATCTGGAAAGGGGGAAACATTTGAAATGTAAATAAAGTAGGAAAAAATTTAAAAAATAAAAATTTAAAAAAAAAAAATTCTGAACATAATTCTATTTTTCTGAGACCACCATGGGTAATATTTTTGTCTTTTTTTTTTTGGTTTTTTGAGACAGGGTTTCACTGTATATAGTCCTGGCTGTCCTGGAACTCACTCTGTAGACCAGGCTGGCCTTGAACTCAGAAATCCGCCTGTCTCTGCCTCCCGAGTGCTGGGGTTAAAGGCGTGCACCACCACAGCCCAGCCTTTTTTTTTTTTTCTTTTTTTTCTTATATGGTTTCACCTTTTCTAATCATAGAGTGTGTTCAACTTTGTATACAGTGTTCTTTATATTTTATTTTGAGACAGGGCCTCATGTAGGGAGGGGTTGGCCTCAAACCTGCTTTGAAGTTGAAGATAATCTTGAAAAAAATATAATGCTTCTATCTTTTAAGAACTGTGAAGTTTCAGGCATATGCCACCATTCCTGACTTTTATACAGTTTTGCTTATGACAAAGAGTTTTGTGTAGACTTAGGCTCCTGCCTCCTTAGTCAGCTTATAGGCTTATTCTTCCACACCAAGTCTGTGTGTTTTGTTTTGTTATAATCATTTATTTTTACGTCATGTGCATTGGTGTTTTGCCTGCATTTATGTCTGTGTGACAATGTCAGATTCCCTGGAACTGGAGTTATAGGCTGTAACTGCAGTGTGGTTACTGGGAATTGAACCCAGGTTCTCTAGAAGAACAGCCAGTGCTCTTAACTGCTGAGCCATCTCTCTAGCCCCATACCAGCTCTTTGTGTACAGTTTTGCATCTTATTTTTTAACTTACTATTATATCATATAAGTAAAATTCTCATGTAATTAAAATCTCTGTGGAAATATAATCTATGTTTAACAGACTGGAATCATATAGGGAGTTTAGGAGTTCAGTGGCCAATCACTTTTTTCCATGTGTGAGGCTCTAGGTCAGTGACCCTGGGTAAAGCCCAACATCATATAATAAAATTGTTTGTCTTTAGTGCTCATGGATGCGTGTATAGCCGTGTGTGTTCCTGTGTGTGTAGGTGTATATGCTTGCATCTGGAGGCCAGATAACAACCTTGGGGGTCATTCTCAGGAATATCATCTACCACCTTTTATACAGGGACTCTCATCAACCTAGAGCTCATCAAATAGGCCAGACTAACTGGCCAGAGAGCCTAAGGGATCCCTCTATCTCACCCTGTTCAGTGCAGGAATTGCATGTGTATAGTACCATTTCTTCCCAGCATTTCTATGTAGTTTTTAGGGATCAAACTAAGGCCCTCAAATTTGTGAAGCAAACACTCTGTCAATTGAAGTACTCCCCAGATGTCCCTCACTCACTTCCTTTTTAAATAAAGTGTGATGGACTGGCTCTGGTGGCACATGCTTATAATTCTAGTACTCAAGAGGCAAGAACAGGAGGATCACTGCGAGTTCCAGGCCAAACAGGGTAATATAGCAAGACCTTGTCCCAAACAGAAGAAAAGATAGTGTAATGGATAGTGTTATATCACATAGTATAATCTACCATTTGAGTGTACCCATTTACTTACCAGAGAGTAGGAGGGAGCTAGATAGGGAGAGAACCATTAAAATAATGGGCATTTTGGAAGGTTGGGTGAGGGGTTCAGGTTATGGACCCCAATTTGGAATATGAGCAAGGCAAGGGGTCTGGGGAATCTAAGGTCTTCTTCCCTGCTCTTTCCTAGCTCTTGGTTCCTTGCCATTCCTAGGCTCCTCCTACACTGAACCTGTCTGTTGTGCTGTGTCTGTATCCTCCTCTGCCTCACATGTTCTGCAGACCTTTCAATCAATGTCAAGCAGACTGTGTTGCCTTGTTTGTTTACTTGTCATTGTCACCCTTAGGTTGAAACCCTTATATCTGTATCCACAATGCCTGGCAAATAATGAGACCTTTTTTTCTAAACCTGACAAGGTAAGGTAGACTGACTGCGTAGGAGAGTATGAGAACTCAGGACAGGGTCAGTGCATCCCCACGAAAAGAAAGCTTCCTGCCAGCTTCCTCTGTCCCTCTGGAGCTAAAAGATCATGCGTGTCTTTGTTCCTGTATTTGGGGCTTAAACATCGCTTAGACTCTTGGATTTTATAGCTGGTTAATGTGTATCCCAAATTCCACTCAACCTACTTATTTCTTTCCACTGCAGCCTTCCGTGCATGTGATGTAGACATTCTTGGAATGTGAGTCTCATCTCTCTCTCCACGTGGTCTATCAGCAGCCTAAGCATCTGTGTAGACAGGCTCAGACATGCCAAGGCTTCTTGCAGAAAGTTCCCATGTAAACAAGTATGTGCCACAGGAACAAACCCTTTGCTGGGAGCATGTCCAGATTTGTAATTTTCGTAATGAAGTTGGGACTTTTTTAGGTCTGTACATACACCCTGGCCTGAGGAGACTTAGAGTTGTAAGAGGTATAGGAAGTGGGATGGAGTCGGTGGTAGAGTGCTTGCCTGGCGTGCCGGGAGCTGGGTTTCATCCTCAGAAACAGTGGGAGTGGGGAATTAAAGGGGAAGCATAAGCCAGGCATGGTTGTCCATGCCTTTAATCCCCAAATTTAGGAGGCAGAGGACAGTCGGATCTCCGAGTCTGGTCTTCAGATCAACTTCCAGAACAACCAGGGTTATACAGAGAAAACCTGTCTCAAACAAACAAACAACAACAAAGGGAGTGCATAAGACAGATGATGGATTCTAGAATGCCTCCAGTTCTCTAAAACCTAAAAACTGAACACAAGAATGAGAGTCAGTTCATTGGTGGTTGCTGCAAGGATACTCAACTTTGATATTCTCTCACTGTTCAGTTCCTCGGGGTGAGCAGGTGAGAACTGGGGGAACAGGCTTTGTCACCTTTGAGCTCTGCATTCCTAGCTGTATTACAGATCAGCCTTGGTCTCGAAGCACCACTGTGTCACCCTAGACATCTCTGACTGAGAAGCACTTTTCTAAACGTGCTGTGTACTTGTTAATAAATGATCATTTGGGAAAAGGTTATCTTAGTTCAGGTTTCTTTTGTTGTGATGAAGTACCTTGACCAAAAGCAACTTGGAGAGTAAAAGGGTTTTTTTAAGCCTCACTTCTACATCACAGTTCATCATTAAAGGAAGTTGAGGCAGCATCAGTCACTGATTAAGAAAATGCCCTACAAGGTTGTCTATAATCTGTTACTGGAACATTTTCTCAATTGAGGTTCTCTCTGGTTAAATGACTCTAACATTTGTCAAATTAACATTAAAATAAGCAAACCGGCAAACAAACAAAAACGGCCAGTACAGAGGTGCTGCGTGTTGTTATTTTGTTTTTATTATTGTTGGTTTTTGTTGGTTTTAAGAAAAGCAGTACAACTCAGGTGATTTTGATGGAGCCCCTTATTAAGGATTCTTACAATTTTACATGTACTTTTAGCTCATCTGCTAAATTCCAGAACCTCAGCTTGGTACTGCTCTTCTTTGTGTAACCTCCACTCAGTAGCAATAAATGTGGCATGCAGTTGTCAGTGGAGAATTGTTAGCTGCACTAATGGGTAAGTGAATGGTGGGTTTGCTCCATATTTCATTAAGAAAGCACAAAAATTATAGCACTGAGTTTGGGGGCAGACTATCTCTCATAAAGCTGCATGTTAGTGAGGCAGTATAAAACATGTAGAGTGATGGAACTGGATAGATGGTTCAGTGGTTAAGAGCACTGGCCTCTCCTCCAGAGGGCCTAGGCCTGATTCCCTACTACCCATATGGCAGCCCATGCCCTCTTCTGTCCTCTGCAGACACCAGGCAGACAGACATATATTCAGGCAAAATACATACATAAAATTTAAATTTAAATGTAGAGTGGGCTTGGAGAGATGTGTCTATGGTCAATAGCACTTGCTGTTCTTCCAGAAGACCCAGGTTTGGTTCCCTGCACCCAGTACTGCAGCTCACAACTGTCTATAAGAATGTAAAATGTGTTTATATTGTGTTGGAAACTCTGAATTTGGCTCTATGTGGTAGCCTGGCTTTAGGCAAGTCCTTTAACTTCCCTGATTTGATGCTCTTATCTGTAAAATGGAGTGAGGGTCAGAAGCAGTAATAGATTTGAACCTGCAGTATGCTTCAGGTGAAGAATAAAGAATGGCTGTGTACAGTGGTACATGCCTTTAGTCCCAGCACTGAGGAAGTGAAGTAGAAGGATCACTTAAGCCCAGAAGTTCCAGGCCACCCACAATGAGGTTGCTATATTAGTTAGGTCAGAGTCTATAGGTTCTTTAGGGACCAAGATTGATTTTAGCAGCTCAGCAAGGCTCAGACACTATTTCCTTCTTATTCTAGGTAGAAGTCTAGTGTCTGAGCCAACCAGGACCTATATTATTTGGCCACTGTCCTAGTCCTACAAGTCCCACGAGGCTGTGGCTACATTTTTTTGTTGTGTAGGTGCTCAGCAGATAGCCCCAAAGGGATGCTACTCATCTCTTTTTGCACACGGGGTTAGGGAGGAGGTAGAGAAGAAGCTTCTTAGGTGAGTATGTGGCTTTGGAACCCAGAATTGCAAAGGGGTTTGTGAGCAGGCAACCTGGCAGTTGACCATAACCAGTCATGCACACTTGTACTCACTCATTCAGCAGTTATCTGAGTGCCTACTGGGATGAGGCCTGGAGAAGGGAATCAGGATAAGAGTGGTGTGGTATGTTCAGAGTTGTCATGTATAAGCCTGTCCCAGTATTTGGGTTACTGCTTGGCTGTTACACCCTGCAAACTCTCAGCTGGCCTGTTGCTGTCTCCTGACTATTCCTACCTTAACACCTACCTTTACCCCAGTTTTTCCAACATGCCTGTGAGTGGTAGCATGAGCCATGCAGAGCCTTGTTGGATACAGGTAGGATGGGTTCATCATAAGTGGCGCATATGTGGCAGTAGCCCCTCCCACATTGGTTTGCCCTAGATCACTGATCTGGGTAGCCCTGTGTTTACTTTTCAGGGGACAAAAGAAATTAATTAGTTTTTATAACCTGGGTTGATCTCAGACTTGCTTGTAGCCAAGAATGTCCTTGAACTTCAGATCCTCCTGCTTCTACCTCCCAGGTTTTGAGATTAATAGGTGTATGCCACTATGCCTGACTTTAGGTGGTGCTGGAAATCCAGTGTTTCATTCGTGCTTGGCAGACACTCTGCAAACTGTGCTACATCCTAGTTGTAGAGAAAAGAAATTTATACCATGACCAATCAGTATTAGAGTTGAAGCTTGAATTTAGAACTTTTCGGGATTGGGGAAAATGTAGACATTATAGGCACTGCTGTACTGGCCTGATTGCAAAAGCAATATATTAAAAATGTGACACATCTGGGCATGGTGATACATACCTTTAATCCCAGCACTGAGGAGGCAGGGGCAGGTGGGTCTGTGAGTTTGAGGCTGGCCTGGTCTACATATCATGACTTCCAGGACAGCCAGAGATGTGTAGTAAGACCTTGTCTAAAACAAATTAATTCATTAAAACTTTTAAAGAAACTTTATATTAATTATATAAATTAACTATATAACTTTGGAGGATTTAGGAAATACTACCAAGCCCATATGTAGAAACTTAGGTATATACATGTGTATGTTTTTTTCACATCTAAAGATTTCTAGGGGCTGGAGAGATAGCATGGTGGTTAAGAGCACCTGCTGCTCTTTCAGAGGATCTGAGTTCAATTCCCAGTAGCTGGAATGTAGCTCACAACCGTCTGTAACTCATGTCCCAGGGGATCTATCACCCTCTTCTTCAGACATTGCATGCATGTGGGTGGACACACAAACAAAAATAAAAATTAATTAAAAATTTTTTGAAGATACTTCCTAAAATTTATGATTGTAACGTGTATAAACACATTTTACAGCTTCCTTTTTAAAAAGTTATTGTACAAGTAATAACAAGCTTGTTATACAACATTAAAATAAGATAAAAGTTCAAAGTTCTTAGTCCTCTTAGTAGCAGAAGTACTTGATACGTTAGTGTTGCCTTCTAGACATTTTATGTGTGTATATGTGTATAAATTTTAAAAAGTTCATAGGTATATTTCCAAAATATACATAAAAATAGAATACAACATAATCCTAACACATCATTTATTTCTAATGGTCAACTTGTTTGTTCTTGTTCCATCTTTTACTCCCCTGACCCCTACCCAGTGTGCGCACACCTACATGCATCTTGCCTGTGAGGGGAGGCTCTAGTTGAATCTTCCTTGTTCATTCTCCACTTTATGTTTTTGAGACAGAACTCACAAATTCATCTAGATTAGTCTGGCCAGGGAGCTCTGGGGATCTGCCACACTGGGACACATCACCACACCTACCTTTTTATGTGGGAACCCAAGCTTAGATCTTCAGATTTGAACAAGAAACATTTTACTGACTGAACCATCTCCCTAGCCTCATTCTGGAATATTTTAAAGTAAATCCCAAACATCCTATTCTTTAATAAAAATCTTCTCTCTGTGTTCTCTGTGTGTGCATTTTATGTGAGTGTCCTTCCTCTGGAGCGATCTACCTTGCTGTTTTGGTTAAGAGTCTGTCCTCGGTTGGCCCAGGGCTGGCCCAGGGTTGGCCCGACCAGGCTGTTGACGGCCAACAAGCCCCAGGTACCCCTCTCGGCATTAGAATTACAAGTGTACCCCACTATGCCTGACCTTTTTATGTGGGGTCTGCATATCAAACTCTGGCCTCAATGCTTGCATAGCAGCACTTTTCTGACTGAGCCATTTCTCCAGCCCGGATGGTAATTTTTTTTAAAGTTACATAATAAGATCATACCAAAAAAAAATTAACAGTAATTCTGCCAACATTAAACAAAATAGATGAGCATTAGTAGTACACATACAATGAAGTAAATCTCAGAAAGAATTTTTTTTTTCAACAAGGAAACACTGGGGCTTGGGGATGTGTATAGCTCGGTGAACTAGCATTGTGAGGACCTACATTTACTCTTTAGCAATACACACACACACACAGAGAGAGAGAGAGAGAGAGAGAGAGAGAGAGAGAGAGAGAGAGAGAGAAAGAGAAAGAAGAAAAGGAGGAAGCTCTCCACCATGAAGAAGGTCTTAGAACTGAGGCTAGCAAGACACTGCTACTGTCAGCAACCAGCTGCCCTTCTGGGACATCACGTAAAATGATGTAACTGAGTGAAAAAGTGGCGGAGAGCTGTCCTCTCTCCCTGCTCAAGTCGCTAAGCTGCAGTTGTGGTGAGAGATGCTCATGAGTCCCAAGCTCAGTCTGTCCTGTGAAGACCAAGTGGAAGGCTTCTAGGTCTGAGAAAACCAGCTTTGGGAATTTGATTGTTTTTTTTACTTGGAAGCTGAAATCAAGGTGATCTGGTGTCCCCAGTGGTGAGTCGTCATTTTATACATGAGAAAAGCATGGCCAGGAAAAGTGTGCTTTCTAGCAGGCTGGAGGTTCAGCAGAGTCTAAGCCTTCAGTTCTCTTTGGTAGCTACCCAGTGTTTCTGCTCCTAATTCCTGAGCTAATGAGAGTAATCAGCTGAGGGTCCTGACAGGTTCTTAATGTGCACTCAGAATTCCTGGGTATGCCTTGTATGGCCCTCATTGTCTTTGCTTGGTTTCTGTGATTTGGAAGTGGTGTTCAAAAGTGATATGTTTTCACTTGCAATCGACGACCAGCTTTATCTGTGGTGATGTAGTGATTTGAATACAAATAGTGTGCCTTGAGTCCTGGTCTCAAACCCGCACTAATCCCTTAGCCAGCTAACTCAGTCTGCGGTTTCCTAAAGTGATCAGGGCTGCCCAGAGCATGAGTGTGCCAGATGACTTTGAGATGTATGGGATGGACAACTTTTCCTTCACTGGTATAAATTCCTTTTTAAATGTGTTGATAAATTTAGACAAAAAAAAGGTAAGTGGTATCCAGCTGGCAGAAAGTACCAAAGACCATCATCTGGCTGCTTCAAGCTTCCTAACCTTTTCCAATCACAAGAATTTCTTTATATTCTGCCATATCAGTCATAGTCTTGAGTACATTCTGTTCTCCTAGTCGACATAAATTGTCCAAAATTAAAAGATAGCGTGGCAGTTCAATTTAATATTTAATGGAGCATATATTTATTATCTGGTGTGGTTAATACAGGAAAGTATAAATGGGAGAGCTGTGTTGAGAACCTTCTAGTGGTTGCTCTGTATTTTTGCAGTTTGCATTTTATGAGATGTGTTTTGGGCCATGTCCATGAGCAACTCATGAGGAGTGCATAGCCCCACAGCTTCTCTCCCTGCAGCCTTCTGGGAAATCTGCTCCCACATTCAATCATAGAGTTTATAGCTGAGAGAAGGTGGAGATCCTGGCTTGGAAGTTGAGGGAAGTAGGCTACAGCAGTAGACAATCAAGTGCTTTCTGCCTTCCAGGGTTGTCTTGAGAATCTTCGCTGAAAGCTTTGCTGGCAAGCAGCCATGGCAAGTAAAGGGCCATCGGCCTCTGCATCCACTGAGAATTCCAGTGCAGGGGGGCCCAGTGGCAGCAGCAATGGCACTGGTGAGAGTGGAGGGCAAGACAGCACCTTCGAATGCAACATATGTCTGGACACAGCCAAAGATGCTGTCATCAGCCTGTGTGGCCACCTCTTCTGGTGAGTACCCTTCCTGCTATCTCTGTGGACACCCTACCTAGTTTGAAAGCCCGTGGCCCTGGGCAGATGTTTCACTTTGGGCAGAAGATGTTTGGGGTAGATGTTGCCCTCATCTTGACTCCTGATACACTCAGACCCAAGGGACAAGAAGCCTCAGTTTCCATCCCAGCTCTACTACTGAAGGTCTGGGTAACCTTGGGAAAATCCAGTTTTTACCTTGGCCATCTTCCCATCTCTCCAGGAGTAAGGCCATTTTGTGAGCATGTACAGCTACTTGAGCAAGGCTTGCTTGCTGTGCTGAGCCTACAGACAGTATTGCATAGTGGTTTTGAGCAAGGACTGTGGAGCCAGACTTCCTCCTCTCAGATCTTGACTCCACCACTTCCCTAGTGGATGACCTTAGACAGGGTGTGTGAATGCACTCTGCCTCATTTTACAGGCTTATTTCTATTAAATGACCCCTTGCTTAAATAGTAAGCATGTTGAAAGAGCAATCTATGATTGTAATCGTTCTATCTTTTATGTGTATGTTGTGAAATGAAGCAGCAAGGTCAGTGTCCTAATCTCAGTGCTTACAGAAACCAGCCATCTCTGAGAACCTAGATGGATGTGGAGTAGTGGTGGTTTTTCTTTCGAGATGGTAGACTAACTTTGAAGGGTAGAGAGAAACTTTGAATGTAGAGGGGAAATAACGGCAATGCCACCCTAGAGCAGGCAGTTTGTAGAGATTGGCATGTGTGCTGTCAGTTTGTCTGAGTCCCTGAGGCGATTGTCCCCCTCTCAAGAAAACCCCAGATGGGATGTTAGGAAACAAGAATAGCTGTGCAGGGCCGGGCATGGTGGCGCACGACATTAATCCCAGCACTCGGGAGGCTGAAACCCTGTCTCAAAAAACAAAAAGCAAAACAAAACAAACAAAAAAAGTTGTGCAGGAATATGGTGAAGAAAGCAAATTTGAAAGAATTTAAATTTTCAGCAATATAAAAGGTAAATTTATTGATGAATTAATAAACTAGAGCAGAGGTTTTTGTTTTTGAGATTTTTTGCCCTAATTGTTGTTTTGTATAGACAGACGAAAGTGACAGAATTAAGAGAGGCAGAGTACTGTTGAGAAGAACAGATTTAAAGCAGTATGCGTCTAGACTGCAGTGTCTTTAACAAATCTGTTTTTTTCTCTGCATGTCAGCTTCCTCTGTTCCACAGAGGTGGTTATACCTCCTGGTGGCCACCCAGCAACAAGAGATATACAAATCAACTCAGCCACACCAACAAATAGTAACTGCTTCACAGGGAGGAATCTTCATCATTATTTCTGTTGTTTGGGTTTCGAGACAGGGTCACTGTGTAGACCCAGCTGACCTTAAAATTTCAACACTTCTCTTGCCTCTGCCTCTGGAATCTCACCTTCATTACAATCCTAAGGCTTGCTCTGAAGGTCATTTATTCACTTACACTTTTAACCTATAGCATTTGATCGAGCTATAGTGGAGTCCTGTTGTTATTTGAGATGCCCTCTGGAGAGGTCACAGTGGCCCCAGAAACCAGTGTTGGGTTCAGATATGAACATTTCCTGTATTTAGGACCCTGCATTTGTGTGTAAAGCTAACCTTGTTCTGGGATTGAGAGAAGTACTGCCGCCTTTTATTTTTTCTTTTCTTTTTTCTTTTTTGGTTTTTCCAGACAAGGTTTCTCTGTGTAGCCCCAGCTGTCCTGGAACTCACTCTGTAGACCAGGCTGGCCTCGAACTCAGAAATCCACCTGCCCCTGCCTCCCAAGTGCTGGGATTAAAGGCGTCCGCCACCACTGCCCGGCTGAAGCACTGTCTTCTTAGGCCATGGTTTTATTCATCTAGAAAAGACACATGATGTGTGAGAGGTGCTGTGACTGCCACATAGTAAGTTGTAGTAGATTTTTGTTGAAAAAAATCTGGGATTGAATACTTTTCCTTCTGTGCTATAATGCCATGTTTTTTATGCAGCAGTAGATATTGAAAAGACAGTAGAGAGTTTTTAGTCCTGATGTAAGTTACATGTTTCTGAACCTTGGCTTCCTCCTTTGAAAAACAAGACACTGGAACCAGGGGTATGGTTCCATCTGTAATTCTAGCACCTGGAAGGGAGCTGAGGAGGTAACTCAGGGTTAGGAGCACTACTTGCCCTTCCAGAGGACCCAGGTTTGATCCTTAGAACCCACATGGTAGCTTACAACTATCTGTAACTCCAGTTTCAGGGGATACAACACCCTATGGCTTCTGTGGGCAACTGGTACACATGTGATCCATAGACATATGCATAAGAAACACTCTTACCCATAAAAATAAGCAAATAAACCTAATACCCTGAAGTCTGAGGCAGAGGATCAGGAGTCTGAAGCCAGTTTAGGCTATATGGTGAAACCCTGTATTTAAATAAATAAATAATTTAATTTAAAAAGAAAAAAAAAAAGGAAGAAGTATTGGGCAGCAGCTCTACAAGATGGAGGTAACCTTTCCCGAGTAGCCTCTCCATCTTTCCCATTACAAAGGTATTTTGAGTAAGCCTGGTCTCTTAAACCACTTCCTGCTAGAAGAGCAGTTTGTTAAATTGGATCTGAAATAATATAATATCCATTTATCACTTGTGAGCCTGAGGAGGCTGTGAACCCATCTGATACGGTGCATATTGTATGTGTGTGTGTGTTTATGTTGTCATGTGTTACATGACAGTGCTGACTTTTCCTGCAGAGAATACTTGATTTATTTAGATTCCTTCAGACCCTATAATATCTGAAAGACTAATTTACAGATAAATTGTGCTTGGTTGGTCTGTTTTTTGTTTTTTGTTTTTTTTTTAAGGGGGGGTTCAGGCTGGAGACTGGAGTCATGTCTCTCTCTACTCTTTTTTTCCTGTGGATTTAGCTTTTTCTTGTCTGTTTTATTCTTTCATTTTGTTGTTGTTTTAAGTCAGGGTCTTCTATAGCCTACGCTGTAAACTCAATTTCACTGTGTAGTTGGGGATGACCTTGAACTCCTGATCCTCTCCTGCCCTTGCCTCCCAAGTGCTGGGATAAGTTATAGATGTGTGCTTCTATACCTTTTCCTATATGTGATGCCAATAATTGGTGTGAAGCCTCACTGGGGTTACAGTACTCCAGTTACCCCCTTCCCATGTCCCTTCCCTACTCATGGAGTGTTCTGCTAATGAAAGCATTTTTCTCCTTCTTCCCGATTTCCTTCCTGATGTTGGCCGCCCTGGGGACTCTGTAGTTGGCCGTGTTTACATCAGGTAAGATGTACTTCATTTTACTTTGTCTTTCATCAGCTAGAGTTGCACAAGACAGCCCTCATCTCAGGGGACTACTGTCAGAAACTGCAATCTCCCTTGCTTCTGGGCTCAGTTGCCCTTTTTATATACCTGCCCAATGACCAGTATCTGATGTAATAAAGAGGTCTTTTCATGTCTGAATTAGGCCTGATTCTGCCAATAATGGCCATATGGGCTTGGATGGCCACCACTTTTCTACTTCTCAATGACTCATTGATAATAGATAACGTTAGCTCCCCTTTTTTTTTGTTTGTTTGTTTGTTTGTTTCAAGACAAGATTGAATGTGTCCCAAGCTATATCCTCAAACTTACAATGTAGTTGAGGATGACCTTGAAATCCTCCTGCCTCAAAGTGCTGGGGTTATAGATGCGCATCACAATGCCTACTTCATGTAATGCTGGAAACCCAGGATGTCTTGCTTGCTAAGCAATTGATCTGTTAACTAAGTCACATCCTCACCTATTAGATCATTTTTTGTTTCTGAGCTCTTATATTTATAAAAGATTACTCCTAGGCTGGAAAGACAGCTCACTTAGTTGTTCGGAATACATACTGCTCTCTCAAAGGCCAATTTCAGTTCCTAACACCTGTAATTCTAGCACCAGAGGCTCCAGTACTTGTGGATATGCACACACACGAATGAACACACACACACACACACACACACACACACAAGATAAAAATAAATCTTGAAATACAAAGGTAGCTCCTTTCATATCAGTGCACCTCTTTCCTGAAAGGTCTTGAGATTGTTGAGAAGAGGTAAGCTTTTTTTTGGTGTGAATAGATAGCTTTTGCAGAGGAGGAAAGACTTGTTTTAATTTATTATGAAAACCAGTCAGTATTCACTAAGAACTGAGCCTGGCATTGGCAGCTGGATGTGAACAGTCACAGCCAGGTAGCCATTTCCAAGGGTCAGAAGTCCAGCATCACACTCCTAAGTGGCTTAGGGGGTTTTGGGGGAGGACAGGGACTAGACTGCTCTGTTTCCTCCTAGGGATGAAGAAAGAACTAGGAATGAGCAGTCTGAACTGGAAAGAATAGATTTGGCACAACATATTAGTGTGAGCTTCAGGAGATATGTAACTTAGATTATGGAGCGATTGGCAGGTAGGGAATATAGGATATAAAGTCATGAAATGCCGCAGTTTCTGTATTTCTGAAGTTTTTGGCTCATATTCAGTTAATAAACTTTTTATCTTCATATCTAGAGATGCAGTTTACATCCAAAAATAATATTGAGGGGCTGAGGCATAATTCATCCATAGTGTGTATACTGGCAATGTGCAAGGCTCTGAGTTTAATCCCTAATACTGAAAATAAATAAAGGTTGAGAAAATATACATCAGAAACCCTCCGCTGCCCAGAAACAGGTCACAAGTTAGGTGTGGTAGCATGCTTCTGTAACCCTTGTACTTAGGAAGCAAGGGCGTGAGGATTAAGAGTTCAGCGTCATCTTCAGATACATGAGACTCTGCTTCAGAAAGAAAAGGAAAAAAATATAGTATAACACTTTAAAAATAAAGTTTAGGTAATGAGCAAACACTGTTTCATAACACAATATTAAGTGACCCAAAAATGACTAACACATCTAGGTGCTGATGTCAAGTTATACCATTTTTGGGGAAAATGTTGTAAAAATGAACAATTGGGGATGGAGGGACAGCTCAGCAGTTAAGAGCATATAGTGCTCTTCCCAAGGGACCCAAGTTCAGTTCCCAGTCCCCATATTCACTACTACCTGTAACTTCAGCTCTAGCTGCTTCTTCAGGCCTCTCAAGGGCACATATATTTGTTTGCATATACCCTCGCCTTCCACTGACATATACATAATTAAAAATAAGATATGTATTTTAAGAAAACTGAGAATCACAGAAAGAAAAATGAGATAATGATAATTTGATCCTGAAAGAAAGGTTCTGTTCATACCAGGAGCCTGCCAGGAGGCCTCAGGCTTGCAGCGCCTTCTGTACTGTCCCCAGAGAGTAAACAGAGAAAGAAGCTTGTTTAATTACTGGTATTTAAAGGCAATTTTGATTTTATCCCCAGTAAATATTTTTCAATGCTAAAAACACATTAGATTATGGTTCCTAAATGTCCCAGCTCAGGCTACTCCAGCTGGTGTTTCCCACATGAAGGACTCTGACTTCACAGTCAGATGCTGTACTTGACTAAAGACAGGGCAGCTTTGGTTCATTCTTTGTTTTTCTCTCACTTGTAGTGGTTGGAGACTAGACCTAACAGACAAGTATGTCCAGTTTGCAAAGCTGGAATCAGCCGGGACAAGGTCATCCCACTCTATGGCAGAGGCAGCACTGGGCAGCAGGATCCCAGGTAAAGACTTGCTTCATCTGATACCCATGTCCCCACTTGGAAGTTATTCACATTACTTGGCACTCTAATCCTACCTTTAGCTTGGTGTTTGTTGATAGCTATTTGGCTCTGAGGCATTTTTATGGAAATGAGAGTCACTGGGAAGGGTAGGGCCTGAGAGAAGAAGAGCTAGGCTACCACTTGCTGGCCCCAGTTCAGTAGTTGCTGAGTGTCATCTGCTTGCAGGCAAACAGTTGTGCAGTGTTTTGAAAACACTTCTCTGCAGCCTGGGAAGCAGGAGTGTGCCTAAGGACTGGGTTTACTGCACCAGTGAATATGAGTCTAGGGAGGGGGGAAATCAGAAATCTGATGGCTTTGTGGGTACTGGGATTTCAGAAATGGAGATGTAGGTGGCCCTTTTGACCTGGCACCAGGACCTTGCCAGAACAATGTCTTACTGTCTAGCATTTCACCTGACTCCACATCTCCTGTCTACCAGACATACAGAACTTCCCTTAAAGAGTTTGTCCTTGTCGAACTTGTGTTTGCTCTGAGAGCAGAAGTACTCTCCCTGGTCCTACTCAGATTACACCCTGATTCCTGCCCTTATATTATGATGCCTTAAAGTCCCCTCCCTGAGGTGATCTCTCTTCTCCATATGAATTGCCCTTACCCATATTTTTCCATCACACACACACACACACACACACACACACACACACACATGAATCCTCCCACCCTATATTGTGACTTCTTGTATTTCTCTTGAAATCGTCATCATCTCAAGAGTGGGAACTGTCACCAGTACCAGTATTGATTGCATCCTATGCCTTGTGCCTAATGTGAAATAAATGCTCAGTCAAACTGTTGGGAGGGTCTGAGGCCTAGCAGCAAAAGTAAAAGATAGATAGCATGGGGTACTAGCCTAAGCGTAATGGAAGCCAAACTGAAATTAGTAAGGAAGATTAGAGAGGCCTTGAACCTTAACCCTATCAAATAAGCCGTCCTTGGTTTTAGTCTGGCTTAGGATTTCTGGTACCCATGAACTCATATCATGCAGGCATAGGGAAGGCAAAACTGGCCATTTTTTGAGGTAGAATGGAGTTAGAATTTTGTTAAACCAACACAGTTTTGTGTGTTGAACAGGAGAGTGACCCAGGCACTGTTGAACAGTCCTCAAGGGAAACAACTTACAACATTTAGTGATGGCCTTACTTTGTTTCTTTTCAGAGAGAAGACTCCTCCTCGTCCTCAAGGCCAGAGGCCAGAGCCAGAAAATAGAGGGGTGAGGAACATTCTAGGAAAAGCTTCTAGAAGTGTGCCTGTGGCTTTGAATTTTTACTGTTGACCCTTCCAGTTTTTCCCCTTCATCCTAAAAGTAAAGGAAATTTTATAAAGTTCAGAAAAGAGACAGGCAGGAAAAAATCCTAGAACCACTCATCCTGAGATAGCCATTGGGAACATTTGGGCCTGTCTTCTTATTTTCCTTTACTCTGTCTGTGTGTGTGTGTGTGTGTGTGTGTGTGTGTGTTTTATTAATTTACACATGTATGTTTATTGATTATGCATTTACATATTTCATATATTTTTAAATTTAATCTTTATTATTATTGTGTGCATATGGTGAGGGGTCTATGTGTAGTCGTGAGAGGACACTTTGGGGAGTCAGTTCCTCTTCCAACATGGACTCTAGAGATGGAACTTAGCATGTTAGGCTTCATGTCAACCCTCTTTACTGCCAGATTGTCTTACCAGCCTGATTTCTTGGATTTTTGAGATAGGGTCTCACTATGTATCCCAAGCTGATCTAGAACTCATGATCTTCCTGACTCAGTCTTCTACTGCTGGTATTTTAGATATAAGCTCCCATGCCTAGACAGTCCTCCTGCCTCAGACTTCCTAATGCTGGCATTAGGAAGACATAGGTCATTATGCCTAGCTTACTTTTGTTTTTTACTTGTTTACAATATGTGGCTCTTGTTTTGTAATTCTTAAATTTTCATCTGTTCTACAGATACTAAGTGCCTTACTGTGTTCTGGTAATTTAACAACTAACCTAGTAAATGCTTCATTTATTTCCTGCTTCATGGATGTGCCCATGAGAATTGGAGAATTTCAGCAGTGCAGTTTAAGATGTCACTGAGGTCTGTAGTCCTGACATTTAACAGTGGCTGCTGAGTTGTACAGACGTAATGCAATAGCATCCTTTGTATTGCAGGGCACTTACCTACTACCTTTGCTGTCTGAAACATACTCAGATGAACTTACAGTTTTGTGCAGAAACACCATTATTTTATTATGATAAATTCTTAGAATTACTGGCTCAAAGTATGTACATATTCAAATAAAATACTAGTCTTTTTTCAAGTAGCAATTTCTTATTAAAATATTAATGAGGGCTGAGAATGTAACTCATGGCCAAGAACATAGTAGCAGTCAGGCAGGCATGGTGCTGGAGCAGTAACTTTGAACTTACATCCTTATCTACAAGCAGAAAGCACAGAGAGCTAACTGGAAATGTCTCAAGTCTTTTGAAACCTCAAAGCCTACCCCCAGTGACACACCTCCTGCAGCAAGGCCACACCTCCTTATCCTTCCCAAACAGTTCCACCAACTAGGAACTAAGCATTCAAATATGACCCATTCTCATTCAGACCTCTACAGCTACCTAGTGAATTAAGTGCCAGTCTGGAATATATGAAACTGTCTCAAATTAATTAAAAATGAAAAAAAATACACATTAATGAAAATTATTTACCTGAACTGTTAGAATCTTAGAACCAAATATATGCTAATTTCTACAGTTCTCTTCATTTGTATACATTGTTTTTAATTCTATCAGAAATTATGTGTATGTGTTTGCAGTGGTATATGCATGATTGTAAAAAGTTAGAGGCATCATATTCCACTGAAGCTAGAGTGGAAGGCAACTTTGAGCTACTCAACATGGGTGCTGGGAACTGAACTCGGGTCCTCTGAAGAACAGTGGGTCCTCTGAAGAACAATATGTCCTCTGAATCATGGAGCCATGGCTCCAGCCTATATATTCTTATTTTTTATGACCCTCTCACTGTTCTGTTAACTGGTTTCAAATTTAATTTTGGCAGTATGTTTCATGATGTACTAAACAAAGTATCTTTAAAATGTCATTGTGTCTTTTTAATCTTGTGTTTTAGAGAGTTGTTTGTTCATATTCTAGTTTTTTATTGTTTCATCATTTATTTATGTCTATGTGTGGGTGTTCCCTGTGGAGGCTGGAATCTCTAGAATCTGGAGTTATGAGTGATTGTGAGCTGCCCAAGTGCATGCTGGGAACTGAATGCTGGTCTCTGAAGGAGCCAGAAATGCTCTTAACTATTAAGCCATTCTTTTATTTTTGAGAAAGGGTCTCCACCTATAGCTGTATGTGGGGGGCCTTGAACTTAGCTCTCAAGTGCTTGGGCTATAAACATGTGCCACCACTCTTGGCTTCTTTTTTGTTGTTTATTCCTTTATTTTCCTTTATTTTATACTTTTGAGTAAGAGTCTCACATATCTCACGTCACCACAGCCTGGCAATAGGGAGCACTTCTTGAATGACATTATAGACAAACTATGTAGTAATTGTTTTGCCAGGTGGTAATGGTGCACACCTTTAACCCCCAGCACTCAGGGGACAGAGGCAGGTGAGTTCCAGGACAGCCAGGGCTACACAGAGAAACTCCGTCTCAAAACAAACAAACAGAGTTAATGTGCCCAATCTCCTTTAAGCCTCATATAAATCCATGTAAAGGACGTAGCTGAGGGACAGATATGTGTAGTGCACCTGTCCGGGGGGACAGACAGAACCAAAACCCAATCTGGGTGCTGCTGAAGTCCTGCTCTTGACTGCTTGATGGCCTCTCTTTACCTTTATCTTAGGCTCTGCTAGATCAAGTGGCATTAGTAAGCAACAGAAATCAGAGACCTCAGGAAGCCAGAGACTTTGGCCATGATGGCTGAGGACACACCTCTGGGTTCTAAGCACCTGCAGCTGCTACTAGTCTAGTTTGCTTGCTTCCTCCCTCCCTCTCTCCCTCCCTTCTTAATTTCTTTCATCTCACTATGAAGCCCTGTCTTTGCTAGCTAGCGCTTGATATATAGATTGGGGTGGCTGTGCTGGGATTAAAGGTATGTGCCACAATGGCTGCCTGCCCTCCACCCCAATCTTTCCATTATTTCATCATTTGTTCTAAAGAACTCACCAGAGGTCCAAAAAAAGGTAAAGAACTTGTAAGTTGTACACAGTGATTAACAGTCTGAGTGTTCAGAGCCAGCAAGTCGGCTCTATGGATAAATGCTCTTCATGTGAGCCTGGTGACTCTTGTTCAGTCCCCAGAACCTACATAAGTGAAAAGAGAACTGACTCCGCAAAGTCAGCCTCTGACCACATATGTACTGTGACACATGTGTAATATACATAGGAACACCTACATGCAGTCTGCTAAGTCCACTCCTAGGAAAGACAGTGGGTGGGAGTACATCTGGGGAGAAACCAAGGCTGGGATACAAACTGCTGACTGTGGCTATTTAGAAAGACTTCTGACTTACTTTATTTTTTTTTTTTTCCGAGACAGGGTTTCTCTGTGTAGCCCTGGCTGTCCTGGAACTTACTCTGTAGACCAGGCTGGCCTTGAACTCAGAAATCCACCTGTCTCTGCCTCCTGAGTGTGGGATTAAAGGCATGCGCCACCATTGCCCGGCCTGACTTACTTTCTAATGACAAATGTATATTACTCTCCTCTTCCTCCTTCTCTTCCTCCTCTTCTTCCTCTTCCCCTTCCTCTTTCTCCTCTTTTTCCTCCTCCTCCTGTCCCCATTTCCCAAGAGCTGGGACCACAGTACCATACCCAGGTTTTATAGTAATCTGAAGAAATTAAACTGTTTTAAATATTCAGAACTTTATGTAACATGAAAAACTTATGTGTATATATTTTGTTTCTGTTTTTATTTGGGTTTGTGTTTTGTTTGTTTGGGAGTCTTGTTAGAAGTTTTGTTATATAGACCAGGCTGATAGGGAACTAATTATCCAACTACCACCACTTAGCTAAATTAATGCAGTTCTTTGGACCAAACTCAGAGCTTCATGAATGCTAGGCAAGTGCTCAGCTAGCTCAGCTACATCCACAGCCCCTGAAGTTTTTAGGAAAAATACTCATATCTTGACAACATGTTTATGTATTGTCATTGTACGGGAGTTTAAACAGTCGACGTCTAAGTAACAACAGATTTTCTGTCTGGTACATAATGAGCACCAGGTTCCTTAGAGAACGTGTTACAAGATTTTGTCTGACTGATCTGTTGACCAGTCAGAGTTCTTTTTTTTTTTGTATTGCAGACAGTCTGTATCCTATTATGGTGTTCCATTGCATTTGGCCATGGGACTGATTGCCAGCCATGTATTATAAATAACATGTAGGAAATTTGACTGGCTAGTATGGAACCCTGGAAAATGATCTAACACTATAAATCCTGATAGCAATGTTTTTCACTTTGGGTCAGAGCCATATCTTTTTGGACCATTTATAGTTCCTTAGCTAAAAGCTATGGGTAGAAGAAGGTCAGAGGTGCCTCCAGAGATTCTTTACTTTGTGGCATGGCAGGGAGGAAGAGCAGAGGCCTTAGCCTTTGGCAGAGGGACAAGAAGAAACATGAATACCATATTTGTGCTGTGATGTAAGACACTGAGAGATTTGGAATAAATCTGCTTATTTTTCTTAATTGCTTTTCTTCTCCACAGGGATTTCAAGGATTTGGATTTGGAGATGGTGGCTTTCAGATGTCTTTTGGAATTGGAGCATTTCCATTTGGGATATTTGCCACAGCATTTAACATAAATGATGGACGGCCTCCTCCAGGTAAGTCCGATTTCCTCAAATCAGGAACATATCCTACTAGAAAATTGCTTGGAATTCAGCAGTATAGAAGTTGCAGATCATTATCACTGCATGCATATCAGACTTCCCAAAATCTCTTTAAGTTCTTTGCAGATTGCCACACTTATCCAATGATCTGAGCACTTAACCATGCATTAGGTACATGAGGGATGTGTTATGTTCTATTACAAACAGAGGTGCTCATTACCTGCACTGCAAGTAGTGATTCTAAGACATAGCCCATGACCATTAAATTAAAAATTATAAACAATACTTGGCTAATAAAAGCTTAATCATACACATGTATGTACATACATGCACGCGCATACACACACACATACGCACACACTTTGACCATTTTAGATCAGAGAGGAGTGAAATGTTAGGACTTCCTGTTCCCTGGCATTTCTCAGAACACAAAATGGGTCTGATGCCAAACCTCAGAATTTTGAGAACTGTGTTTGTATCTGTCATCTCTATTTCTCCTTTAGCCTCTAGTCTGTAACAGCTGTATTCAGAATAGAGCAAGGCAGCAGGGTGTGTGCTTGGACTCAGTTACATTGTGACACCTAAGCCACAACCCATATTATGGAGCCTATAAAAGATGCCAGAGTTGGTTGAGCCCTGCTTATAGTAATGGAGCCTTCTGGGCACTGGGTACAGTGTGAGGAACAGAAGTGACTAGTGTAGGTCAGGTTAGGAACTTAGTGCTCTACATATGGTAACCAGTTCAGAAGTCATCAGAGCTGTTCCCTGCCTCATCCAATTCCTTGTACATAATAAGCAATAAACCTCTTGGTTGCCTGCCTGCATGAGTTTATCAGAGCAGCCAACTGTGAGGGAGTGACATGCTAACCCCACAGTGTACTGAGGCACTACTCCATTATCTTCGTCTGCCTAGACTATCTCTCTGTAGTTTGCACATTGTTTTCTCAGGGGAAGGGAACCCCAAATGGCAGGATGTGATCTGCCTTAAAGGAAAGGCAGATCCCTGTAGAAGCAGCAGAACTTTTGACTAGCTTGCTGCTTTCTACCCTGGTCCAGCTTTCAGACTGGATCGCCTCCAGCTCATTCTGCAGCCAGGCTGGACTCTTGATCAGTTTTCCTTTGTCATGTTTAGTACAGTTGGCACAGCCTAGACGTGGATTCAGTTGCCTTCCTGCCTCTACAATACTCTGACTAGCAGCTTTTCTAAAAGCAGAGGTTCTCACTCAGTCACTCAGTTCTCCCTCTACCTTGCCATGTGATTTCTGGGTCCTGGTTCTAATAAAAACAGGCATACAGGATAGGTTTAGAGCCATCCAGAGCAGTTTGCAGAGAGGCAGGAGAGTACCGGTGCTTGTGTATGAGCCCTTATGGTCTCAGAGGGCCCATACTCTGCGTCTCATGCTGCCTTTTAAAAATGAGACCCACCAAGGAGTACCATGCGTGGGGCACAGTGTAGGGAAGACAGGTAAGAGGGGCTCTGCTCCCTTGGGTGTTTCCTGATATTCCCTGGCTCATTTGCATATGTAGGACAACTCTTTGGGAGATCAAAGCCTTATTGTAGTATCTAGCTTATATTTGTTTTGGTTCCTTTTATTTGAAGTTTGGGAGTCTTTTTATTTTGCAGTATTCTGTTTGTATGAAGAAATGAAGATTCATCCTCTCCAGTTCTGGCCATAATGGGCCGCATGCACAGCTATGGCCTTCTGACAAAGTCTCTTCCTCCTGTTTCTCTAGCTGTCCCTGGGACACCTCAGTATGTGGATGAACAGTTCCTGTCACGCCTCTTCCTGTTTGTCGCCCTGGTGATCATGTTCTGGCTCCTGATCGCCTAATACAGGACCCTGTTTACATCTACAGCAGCACCTCTTGACTGGTGATATGCCGCACCCACTCCTGTGTTTGATTTGTTTAATCCCAACCCCTGGAATCAAGGGTCAGAAACACATCAAGGAGTCATGCTTCTTCATTAGAGCTTTGGAACTCAAAACCAGTTGGCGAGGAACCCCTTTGACCACTGCTGTAAACACTCTTCTATAACCTCAGGTCTTGTGTTGAATCACCTCTCATGGGTGGCAATGTGAAGTCCTGTTCCGGCTTCTCAGCAGGTCCCAGCTCTACACAGGGAAGAGATGGGAAGAAAGAAACAGTTTATTTCACGAGAAGTTTAAATTACAAAAATGAAGGAATGAACCAAATGGTATTTACAGAAACTTACTTTCATCTTTTTACATACTCCTTGGTAAGTGGTCTCCACTCCCTGTCCTGACAGACTCCCTTCCACATCTCAGTACAGCTCCTCCCGCCTTCTCCTTCCTCTGCAAAGACATACGAATTACTGCCCAAGAAGGTCGATTGTAGCAGCAGAAACTGAAGATGTGCATGACCTTACCAGAGACTCTGGGCTTTGATTGGCTCTGTGCCTTCAGTGTCTTGGCTCTAGAAAGCAGCTTGAATGGCCTGCTGGCTTCCTGGTATAGATTGTCCCTGATGTCACTTCTCCTCTAGACTGCTGCCGAATTCAGACTGACTACTCTGCTTCAGGGCCAGTACAGGAACAGCAGGACAGATAGCCCCTGCCCCTAGCCTGTAGAAGCCTGAGTCATCCTCTCCCAGAACTTGCCCAGAGAAACTGGAGGCTTTCTCAGGTCCACCCAGCTGCATGTAGAACACTGTTGCCCTCAGAAGCCATTGTCCTTTTTAAAAGAGGCTCTGGTTCCATCTGATATTGGTTTAGTTTTGTGGATTTACCTGAAAACTCCTTGAATGTGTGCTGAACCCAGGGACACATGAGGCTCCTGAGCAAGCAACCCCTGGTGACATGTAATGTAAGGACCGCAGAGATACAGTGTGGTCGTCATTCTTACTCTTCTTCACATTGATTTGTTCTTGAACTTATAAGCTGTTTCCTCTGAATCTGATTATGGGATTGTGGTGCCAGGCAGGAGAACAGTTCACCTGCTGAGACGGTTCTTGCCCTGCCTGTCAGGCCTCATGTTAGAAATGTCACCTCTTCCTGGAGACCTCAGCAGGGCAGCAAGATGAGCTTCTACTGGGCCCTTTTGTTCACTTCTTCAGCACCCACTGCCCCAGCAATGACAGAAACTGGAGAAAGCCTTGCCTGGTGGTTTTTCTACATGTAATTCTGTATAATCTATGGAACCCTAGACCTTGAGGATGGTGAAAGAGCCCTCCTCACTGCACAGTCCTCACCTGCCAATGCCAGTGTTAGTGTTGAAATGAAAACAGTATGAAGTATTGTGTAGGGAGTGGTTTGACAACTCTAGCTGGTAACAATAAGCCACCAACTTTATGGTGTGCCCGACAGATTTTAAATATTCTTTGTCACTTGGAAATCCCCAGTCACAGGGGCCCCCTGGAGTGTCTCTGTTCTAGAGAGAATGATAGAAGCCCTCAGTGTAGCATGGCCCTAAGTAATAGAGGGAAAACTTAAGCCAGTGAACGCAAAGGAGACAAGAGAGGGGTTGTGAGTAGTGGAGTAAACCATTTGGAATCTGATGAAATGGATGACCCAGGCGTGCACCAGCAACGTCATCCCAGGGCATGCAGTAGTAGCACAGCTGTGGCCGTGTACCCTTTGTGAACATTACAGGGCTGTACACTTGCCAGCAGCTGAGGCAAGACAGCCAGCGTGGGCTTTATGGGCCATTCCTCTTCAGGCTCCTCACTCATCCCATGGCCAAGGCAGCTTTCCCTTCTGTGTTTTCTGTGTCCTCAGCCTCCACCTTTCTGCCACCCCCATGGACAAGGACAGTCAGAAAATGGGAACATGTAAGGCAGCATACCTTGACCAGCCACTGATTTTCACTGTTGTGAAAGTGATTTGATTTAGAATTAAATGGTTCTACATTACTGTGGGTGTGGTGCTTGTGTCTTGGGGTATTAGTTGGCTGGGGAGTGGACACACTGGTTTGGCCCCTGGAAAGTACCTGTCTAGTAATGTTTATGTCTTTAAACACGCACTGAGAGGTCTAGCTGCCTGTGACCGGCAGCTCTGGTCCTGACAATTGCATGGAATTTCTACGTTATCAAGCACCAAACTGCCACAATGAAGCTTGGCTTGTCTTGCCTTGACTATGCCATTTAGAAGAGTTACAGATTACTCAGTGTTAAAATGTCTCCCTGTGTTCAGGTATAGAGCAGGAGGGCCCACAGGCCAGTCCTTCCTGGAGCAGAGAGTGTGCCCTCCTTGAGGTTTCTCGGTAGTATATGACATGGGATGGAGAAAGTTGATGAGGTTATGCATTTGTCCCAGCTATAGGCTCCAAAACACCAAAGCTATAGGCCACTCCCTCTGAAAGGAGCACATTTCTTCCTCTTAGGTTTTGACCTAACAAGGGTCAAGTTGAACAGTGCCAGGATACAGCAGGAGAATAGGGAGGTAAGGGAGCTTCAGAGTAAGTCTGTTGGCAAAAGCCTACAACCCCAGCTACTCGAGAAACTAAGGCAGGAGGGTAAAAAGTCTGATGAGGCCTTAGGCTGGTGAAATGTTTTAGCCTGGTAAAGGCGCTTGCCACCAAGCCCGACGACTTGAGCTTGACCTCTGGGACCCACAGAGTAGGTGAAAAGAGAACTAACTCCCCAAAGTTGTGCTCTTACCTCGACTCTTGGGCCAGATCATGTGCATGCCCTGACTACCCTGCCACATCATACAAAATAATACATTTAAAAGTTAGGGACTGGACAGAGGGGTCAGTGCTTAAGAGGAGGGATGACACTCTTGCAGAAGACCTGTTTTCAATGAGCAACACAGTGGCTCACAACTGTCTGGTTCCAGGGGACTCAACATCCTGCTGTGACTGTTAAGAGCATTGCGTTCACATGGTGCATACAGATACATGCCAGCAAAACATATATACACAAAGTGAAAATCTTCTAAAAATAAATGTTATGTTTTTAAAGCAAAAAACAAGGCTGAAGATATAATTTAGTGGTAGAGCAGGGATGATGTTCTGGGCAGCCCCACGGCCGTCACGCCACAGCTTTGCAGAGGGGCCATCCACAGTTTTCTGAGGGGCAGTGATGGCATGGACCGTGGTCATGAGCCCTTCCTCGATGCCAAAGTTGTCATGGATGACCTTGGCCGGGGGTGGGGGGTGTTGCTAAGCAGTCGGTGGTACAGGAAGCATGCTAATAATCTTGAGTGAGTTGTCATATTTCTCATGGTTCACATCCATCACAAACAAGGGGGTATTGGCAGAAGGGGCGGAGATGATGGCCCTTTTGGCCCCACCCTTCAAGTGGGTCCCGGCCTTCTCCATGGTGGTGAAGACACCAGTAGACTCCACGACATACTCAGCACCAGCATCACCCCATTTGATGTTAGTGGGATCTCACTCCTGGAAGATGGTGATGGGCTTCCCGTTGATGACAAGCTTCCCATTCTCAGCCTTGACTGTGCCGTTGAACTTGCCATGAGTGGAGTCGTACTGGAACATGTAGACCATGTAGTTGAGGTCAATGAAGGGGTCATTGATGGCAACAATCTCCACTTTGCCAGCTGCAGAGCAGAAGGCAGTCCTGGTAACCAGGCGCACAATATGGCCAAGTCCGTTCACACCAACCTTCACCATTTTGTCTACAGGACGAGGATGCGGCTGTCTCTGGAACAGGGAGGAGCAGAGAGCTTTTGTTTTTTAAAATAGGATACAAAATGTATAGAACAAGGGCTAGAAAAATGATTAGTAGGCATGAGAACCAAACATAGGAGTTTGGATTCCCAGCACTCACGTAAAAAGCTTGATGTGCAGGTCTGTAATCCTACTGCCAAGGAAGCAGAGACAGGAAGATCCCTGAAGCTCGCCAAAGGTTAGAACAATAATAATAAAAGCCCTCTTCCTCTTACATTGACCTCTAGTGTACATATGCACATGTGTATAAATGCAGACATACACATGCATATACCACACATAAACCCATAAAGAATAGAATAGGACAAGAAAGCCTTCATGTATTATCCCAACCAGCCAACTCCAGCAATCATCAACTCAGGTCCAGCCCTATTGGATCCACCTCACCCTAACATGCTCCTCCTACCTAGACTGCCTGAAACAAGCCCCAGTCAGTCACCTACTATCTCAATATGCATCCCAGATCTGTGCATTTTAGTTTTTACTTTATGTGAGTGTTCTGCCTGTACATATAAGAATACTGTGTGCCTGGTGTCTGCAGAGGCCAGAAGGCTCTGGACCTGGAATTACAGATGGTTGTGAGCCACCATGTGGGTTCTGGGAACCAAATGTTGGTCCTCAGCCAGAACTCTTAACTGCTTAGCCATCTCTCCAGCCCCACATTTAAATTTTTTAGCTCAGGCTAAACTTTAAAAAGTATTTATTATTTTATGTGCCTTAAGTTACTTTCTTATTGCTATGAAGAGACACCATGACTAAGGCAGTTTATAAAAGAAAGCATTTAACTTGGGTTCTCAGGGTTACAGAGGATTAGAGTCCATGACCATCATAACATCAGGCAGGCCTGGCACTGGAGCAGTAGCTGTGAGCTAGCTTACATCTGATCCACAAGCATGAGGCAGAAAAGAGGCAACTGGAAATCCCATGGGCTTTTTTTGTTGTTGTTTGTTTGTTTGTTTTTGGTTTTTGGTTTTTGGTTTTTCTAGACAGGTTTCTCTATGTAGCCCTGGCTGTCCTGGAATTCACTCTGTAGACCAGGCTGGCCTCGAACTCTGAAATCCGCCTGCCTCTGCCTCCCAAGTGCTGGGATTAAAGGCATGTGCCACCACTGCCCGGCCCCATGGGCTTTTGAAACTTCAAAGCCAGCCCCCATGACACTCTTCTTTCAACAAGGCCACACCTCCTAATCCTTCCCAAACAGTTCTACCAACTGGAAACTAAGCTTTCAAATTTATGATCCTATAAGAGACCATTCTCATTCATACCATCACAATGTGCATGGGTATTTTGTCTACATATATGTCTGTGCACCACATGCATGCCTGGTACCCACAGAGGTCCAAAGATGTTAGATCCCCCTGGAACTGAAGTTAACAAATGCCATTTCCTTAACTTTTAACTCCTTTATGTATTTTGGGTAGGGGATGGCACTGTGGTGCATGACTATACTCTCACACTAAGAATAATCAAGTTTGAAGCTAACATGGGCAGAAAAGAGGTGTCATTTAAAAAAAAAAAATGTATGTGTGGGCTGGGTGTGGTGGCACATGCCTTTAATCCCAGCACTCTGGAGGCAGAGGCAATGGAATTTCTGTTTGAGGCCAGCCTGGTATATATAGAGTTCCAGGGTAGCCAGGAATATAATATAGAGATCCTATTTCAAAAAACAATGTGTGTGTGTGTGTGTGTGTGTGTGTGTGTGTGTATTATGGTCCAAATAAGCTTAGTAAGTTTCTGGGGCAGGGGACACAGGGTTGAGACCCTTGCTGGCCTTTAACTCTTACTATCCCACATCTGTCCTTTAAAGAGACCCTGTCATGATGCTGGCCTAGTGTCTTAATGGGAAAGGAACCAAATCACTCCTGTTGAGGTTAAGTTCCATAAGTGCATAATATTGTTAAGCCTAATGGTTTCACCAGATTCATCTTGAGATGTACACACGTGGGAAAACATGTATAGAACTAAAACTTCCTACCATGCTGGAAATGTTCCGTATTGATAGCATGCAGCAGTAGCCACTAGCCATATGTGGCTGTGAAGCACAGGAAGTGTCACTAGTGGAACACGAGAGCAACTGTATTTTTCTATTCCTGTTCTGTAACTCCATTTCATTTTTACTTTTTCCCATCTTTATTTTTTATTTTAATTTTTTATATGTGTGTATGTGTGTGTACTGGTCCCTAAGGAGGCCAGAAGAGGCATCAGATTCCCTGGAACTGGACTTACAAGGTATGATTGTGAGCCACCTGACATGAGTGCTGGTAACCGAACTCTGGGCTTCTGGAAAAACAGTATATTCTAACCAGTGAGACATTTCTCCAGCCACACCCCCAATCCTAGTTTAAACAGCCACATCTGACTATCATATAGCCCAGTGCAGATTTAGATTAACTCAAGGGTTGTAAAATGATATGATGAACTGTTTTCAGAATTGAGAAGAATCAGGCATAAAATTACAGAGACAATGGAAAGATGCTTAGTGTAGGACTAACGTGGTCTGCAAAGACAATCTGTGTTTATGAGAGAGTCCCAGGTTGAGGGGAACAGGAGACAGTTGCAAAGTGAACTGTGTAAGTGAGGACCTGGCTTGGGTTTTATCTTGTAAGCAATGGGGATCTAGTCAAGGTTTTTAGCAAGGAACTGACAAGATCAGAAATGTTTTTGGAGCTAAATCTGTCCGTCTTCGGTGATGAAACTCAGGAAGGAAGAGTCTAGAAGCCAACGGCTGGCTCAGCTTGAAGCCATCACAAGTGGCAAAGACAAAATCCAGGTGGGCACAAACAAGATGGCAGAGTGAGAGCTGCTTTGCTTATTCGTTTTGGAATATGGCTCTGAAGCAGAGTTAGAGGAACATAGATGGGTAGGCAGAAGAAGCTAAGGCAGGCTCCCTAAGATGGTAGCTGCTGCTTCTTCCCAGAAGACTCTTCAAGGAGAAACTGCAGGAAAGCACTGGGCTGGCTCAGTATCTAGACAGGACCAATAGGGGAAAGGGAAGAGCCAGTAAAATACCCAAGACAGCATATCTTGACTCTATAAAGGTGTTACTTTACTCTGCAGCTGAGTCTTCTGTCTTTCTCAGTAGTTCAATTCTTTGTTCTTGACAGGGAGCAAACTAAGCAATTCCCTTTAAAACCACTGTCACCCCAATTGTAGTTCTTCCATATTCCTCAGCCTAACCCTGAACTACTAGGCTCAGTCTGACCTCCTGCCTCAGCTTCCCAAGTGTCTGGGAATACAGACATGAGCCATCAAGACCAATTTGAGGTAGTTGTAAGGTTCAAGTCTTCAGGAACCTAAAGACTAGATTGTGCTTCAGCCAGTACAATCTAGTCTTAGGTACTAACTAGGTCTGATAGCTAAATAAACTGTTGAGGTGGGTGCTTTCTAGAAACTTAGCAGATGTAGTCCTTGCCCAGCTCCTCCTTCCTCTCTAAACCTTCCTGGTTACTCTTATGGTTCTGGGTGCACTTTGGAATGCTGCCTCTGAGTTTTATCATTCCTCAGAGAACTATTTCCTTCCTTTACAATGTTTTGCATTTTTTTCCCTCTGTTACATGGACTTTACAGGAAGTGATCTTAAAGGGAGATGGGGTGGGAAGAAAAGGCAATCAGCAAAAACTGGGAAGAGGATAGATGTGGTGCTCAGTTGTGGAGGGGAGGGACGAAGAAGCAAGCCCTTCCCCATTCCTCTGTGCCCGGGAAAATACAGCAGGGCCTCTCTGCTAATCACGCAGTAGCTTGTCAGAAGAGCCCTAAGAATTCTTTCACTTTAATTCCGTATACAATCTAGTGTTCCCTGTACATCAGATATTTCCTCAGAGGGAAACCAGCAGCTCAAGTGGGTTCCCAGGAGGGAAGTCAGACACAGCCCCCCCACCCTAGCACTTTGTGCACCCTAGGTCATATGGAGACGCCACAGAAGAAACATCTAACTAGCAGCCACTTTTGTTAAAAGGCCATGGTAGGAAGACAGGGAATTGTGCAGTTTTGTTTACCTAAGTGGTGGAGCCAGGGGCAGCTAGTGGGAGAGTTGGAGGCAGGATTGGTTTCCTTGGGCTCCATTCCTACCCATTTCCTGGTCCTCTGGACACTTTTCCCATGTACATAAATCTGAGGGAAGTAGCAATTGTCTAAAACTGAGTGTCATAGTTAGGTTCTATTGCTGGTAAGCGGCATCATGCCCACTCTTATAAAGGACATTAAATTAGGGCTGGCTTACAGTTTCAGAAGTTTAGTCCATTATCATCATGGTGAGAAGCATGGTAGCATTCAGGTAGACATGGCAGTGGAGAAGGAGCTGGGAGTTCTACATCTTAATCCAAAGGCAGCCAGAAGAGTGAGTCAGATCCCCTGGAACTGGAGTTACGGATGGTTGTGATCCGTATCATGTAGGTTCTGGGAGTCAAACCTGGGTCCTCTGAAAGAGTAGCCAGTGCTCTTGACCACTGGACCCTCATTCCCCTTATCAACATTCAAAGTAGGTTAATAAAATAGCTGGATCGGGTGCTTGTTTTGAACCATTTGGAGGCGTGGGGATGCAGGGCTGCACTCAATCCAGCTGCAAGCTGCTCCTGTTTTCCCAGTGGGGCATCTGAACTCTGCAGTACGTTGTAGCACAACTCTGCATTCATGGGTTCAGTGGACCCAGAACTATTAGGGCGATGGTTGCGGTGGCATGTGTGTATAACTCTAGCATTTTCAAAACAGAGGTAGGAGCACCAAGAATTCAAAGCCATCTTTGACCACACAAGTTTGAGGCCAGCTGGGGCTATGTGTGACCAAGAACCACTCCCAGCTAATATTTTTGTTTTATGAGTATGAGTGTTTTGCTTGCATGTACGTATGTGAGCCTGGTATCCACGGAGGCATTGGATTCCCTGGAACGTGAGCTGTCCTGTGGTTGCTGGGAACTGAATCCAGATCCTCTTTTGAGAGCAGCCTGTTTTTTTTTTTTTTTTCTGAGACAGGGTTTCACTGTATAGCCTTGGCTGTCCTGGAACTTACTCTGTAGACCAGGCTGGCCTCGAACTCAGAAATCTGCCTCCCAAGTGCTGGGATTAAAGGCATGTGCCACCACTGCTGGCCAGCCTGTATTCTTAACCACTAAGCCATCTCTCCAGGCCTTCCTCCCCCCTCCCCCATAAGGTCTTTTGTTTCCTGTGCTGACCTTCAGCTTGATATGCAGCTGAGGATAAATTTGAACTCTGGTCTTGCCACCTCATACTGGCATCCCAAATTGACTCTCTCATGGTGTTCAGAGGCAAACCCAGGAGTTTGCTAGGACAGTACTCTCTCAACTGAGCCATAGACCCAGTGCCCAGAATAAGATAACTGTGTTAGAACACCTAGATTGTTTTGGGTTTGATAAGCAATCTAAAGATGATTTAAAGCAAGAATATCTCAGCACTCTCAAGAAGCTGAGGCAAGAGGCTGGCAGGTTCAATATCAGTCTGGCTGCATATTAAGACCCTGTGGCAAAACAAAAGAAAAAAATAAAGCATATGAGGACTATGCATGGATCATAGACAAAGTTTATGCCATTTTCTATGAGACTTGAACAACCAGGGATTTTATATAGGGAGTGGGAGTCCTGGACTCAGTATTCCAGATACCCAAAGTAGACAGTATTTATTTGGCCTCCATAATCTGCTCTAGGGAGCCTCATTCCATATTACCTTTGACACGCAAAAGTGGTTTCTCTTAGCTAGGAGCTTCTTCGTGTTCACATTGCCGATTACAAACTGGGAGTCAAAAGACCTGGGATACCCACTCTCTGCACCTGAAAAGCAGAGCCATTTTCAGGTAGTGTAGAAGGGAAACTGGGCTATCCTGAGCGCTGAGGGTCTCCTGTGTTGTGACCTCCAGCCTACATAGAAATCACCCTGGTCAGTCCGAACGCCTCTAGAGGTCGCCACTCGCCAGCGGGCGCCAGGGACTCGGAGGAGTTCGCGCCGGAGGCGGGGCGGGGCGGCAACCTAAGTGGGCGGGGCTTCGGGCGGGTCCTGGTGCCAGGTGTGGTTTGGTCCTCCCCGGGCGCCGTAGGCGGTGCATCCTTCCCGCTTCAGAGACGACCTCCTCTCTAGACCGCAAGCGGGCGCGGACCTAGGGCGCTGCTGCCGGGTGGTCCTTCCTGTGTTGTCCGCGCCCTGGACCATGGCGGCGCTGGCGGGTAAGAAGGGCCCACTCCGCCCTACCCGCCGCTCGCGGGTTTCTGGCTGTCTGATTTCTCTTGGGTCCGGGATCCTCAGCGAGAGCCTGGCAGGGTGGGGAGGATCGAACACTGTAGTTCCCCCTCCTCCCCCCGGGACTTGGAGGTCTTGGGACTCTGGAAGTAGGAGTGAGTCGTCCTAAGACTGAGGGCTCCTTGCGGCCGTCACGTGGGGCAACTTCCCGCGATGTGGTTTCCCGGGTCTGCAGACAGAGGAAGTCTCCTGGTTAAGGAAGCAGGCACCTGAGATTCTCTGTGGTCGGAGATTCTGGAATATGGGAAGTACAGGGTCTTCCAGAGTACGGGACTTGAGATTCCGAGTTATCCTGGGTTCTAGGTCTTCTGTAGATCGAAAGTTCTCGAAAGTGTCTCTGGACCTTAGTATTTGGGGGTGTGGTTCCTAGAAAGAAAGTATGGGTGTGGATTTTATGATGTGGATAAGGAGAGAAACGACCGTTCTTCCTGAGGCTCAAAGACCTCTGCCTCATGTGGAGAACAGTTTCAAGTCTTCCTAGGGACTGGTTGAGTCTTCTCTGATACCAGTGGGGATAATAGCTTGGCACCTTGAGGGGAAGAGTTGAATGAAGGTAATTTCAGAATTGGCTTACTGGGCCTGTAAGCCCCTTCACGTATCATTTTACAGCTTCCTGCCCCGCGGCACCATGAACCTTCTGCCGCCTGATTCCCAGCCACCTGTGTGAGTGGCTCAGTTTCGGGTCTACCAGGGTCGACTTCCAAAAGCTTTCTAGAGAGGCCAAGGGAGAATTTTAGGGGTGGGGGAGGAACTGAATATGTGCCTCCACTTCCTGGCTTTGGGCCGGTGGACAGTCACTTCCTCCATCCTGAATTCAAGGACTGGGCCGCCAGTGGGTCACTTCCTCACTATGGGAGCATGGGATTTCTGTCCTTATTGGTGAAAATATGTTCTGGAGAAAGAAAGCACGGGGTGGAAATGCCTGTCTCTTCGCTTAATTTTTTCCTGGCTGGTAGTGGTGATGCGTACCTGTAATCCCAGACTAGATAGAATCAGAATTGCTTGGTCTACGTGTGGAGTACTAACTAGGTCAGCCTGGATTACAGAATAAGACCCTGTCTCTAAATAATAATTTTTAAAAAATTGAGTTGGGGAATGGGATGTGGTTCAGTTGGTAGGCGGCTTTCCCAGCGTGCACAAAGCCAGGGATTTCATCCCCAGCACTACCTTTACCTGCTGCATGCCTGCAATCCCAATTCGAAGGGAAGTCAGGATTCAAGGTCATCCTCTGCTATGTAGGGAACTTGAGGCCCGCCTCAGTTACATGAGAGGTACAGTCTGTTTCTTTTTCTATGAGGCTGGGGAGGTAACTCAGAGGTTAAGGGCGTGCTGCTCTTACAGAGGCCCCTTCTGGTTTCTGACTCCCAACTGCTTCTCAGTTTCCTATTCCTCCAGTCCAAGAGACTTCTTCAACCCTCTACAGGTACCTACCTGCACTCTTCGTGCCCGTGCACACAGACACACATACACATAAATAAAATCTTTTTTTAAAAATTAAAAATGTGGCTCAGTGGTTAAGAGCATTGACTGCTCTTCCAGAGGTCCTGAGTTCAATTCCCAGCAACCACATGGTGGCTCACAACCATCTGTAATGGGATCTGATGCCCTCTTCTGGTGTGTCTCTGAAGACAGCTACAGTGTACTCACATAAATAAAAATAAATAAATCTTTTTAAAAAAATTAAAGACATGGCTTTTAGAGTTCTTTAACCGATTTCCAATGGTTTTTTTCTTTTTCATTTATTTATTTAATTATTTAATTATTTTTGAGACAGGGTTTCTCTGTGTAGCCCTGGCTGTCCTGGATCTCCTGAGTGAAGGTGTGCATCCCTACACCCTGCTTGGTGACTTTTTCTAACCACTATTGGTTCTCAACTTTGAACCTTGATTATCAGAAATTTGTGCATGAGTTTAGTCATTTTTTGATAGGGGTGTGTGTGGTGCTAAGGTTCAGTACAGGGCCTCACACCAGCTAGATAAGCACTCCATCTCTGAGCTACATCCTTGGAACCTTTTAAACTTACTTTAATTTTAACTCATTTAAAAAACAAAAACCATTTTTATACGTATATCTGCATGTACACATGTACAACGTGCATGCCTGCAGAATGCAGAGGCCGGAAGATGCTCTTGAACTGGAGTTACTGATAGGTATAAGCCACCATCTGGGTGCTGGTGCAACAAATGCTATCATTATTATCATTATTATTGTTATTGTTATTATTATTATTTATTAGGACAGCACCCCATTGTTAGTTGCTTAGGTTGGTCCTGTACTTCTGGACTCAATACTTCCTCAATCTCCTGCATAGACCTATGTACTACACCTGGCCAAAATGGCGGTTTTTTGTTTGTTTTTTGATGGGCAAGGATGAAACCTGAGGCTTTGCACATGCCAGACTGTTACTCTACTACTGAACTATATCCTCAGCCCTAGAGCTGTGACTTTTTTTTTTTTGGTTGAGGAGACTTAAGACCTGAAGTAACTTGTTCACAGGTTTATGACTGAACCCATGGGGCTCAGACTTTATATTTTCCAGCCTCCCTTTAGAGTCTTGTCCTTCTTGGGTCACAAACAGAGTAAGTCACTTGGCAAGTCAGAGAAGGAAGTGGGGCTTGGAATTTACTTGTTCTGTTCAGACATGGTTCTCGGACACCTCAGATTCCTGTGTAACAAGAGAATCAATAACAAGGAAATCAAATATTTACTGAGTGCCTGTGATGTCTCTGGAACTGGGCTGGGCCAAGTTTTACCTCTTACAAATTTTAAGAGATGCTGGAGCCAAGAAAGCTATTTGAGATTATGTGTAGTCTCCTTGTTTAACATCTGAAGAAACTGAGGTTCCGGGAGGAAAAGAGGCTTGTCTAGAGTCAGAGCCAGGACTCATGTAGGACTAATGCTAGAACATACAGACCTTAGAAAATACCTGTGGAGTGGCTGAGGGGATGGCTTGGTTGGTGAAGTGCTGGAGGCATCAGGACCTGGGCTTAATCCCCAGCCCCAGATATGGTGGCTTGCACTTGTAAGCCTCGTGCTAGGGAGGTGGATCTCTAGGCTTGCTTGTTGTCTAGCAAGCCTAACTGAGCTGGTAGCCCTAGAATGCAGGATGGGAGTTTGACTACCATAACCCAAGCTAACTTCTGCTAAGTTCTCCTCTGACATATCCTTCCCCCTAGTAAATAAATAAACAAATAAGTGTAAACAAAACCAAAATGAATGGTTCCAGAGTCAAGACACCCAAGGTTGACCCCACCTGCACCGGTGCACACACACTAAAGTAGCCATGGACATGAATAATCCAGGGTTTATGCTTTTGAGAAACTTGCTGTCTGATTAGGGTAATTAAGAAACAAAGATTTAGCCCCGTGTGATGGTTCACACCTTTAATCTCAGCACTCGGAAGGCAGAGGCAAGTGGATCTCTACAGAGAGAGTTCTAGGACAGCCAGGGCTGCACAAGAAACCCCATGTGGAAAAACAAAAGGATGAAAATCAAGATAAGTTGTCGAAACGCCTATGTGTGACAGCAGAGTATCAAAGATTGTATTGATGTGTGTAGCCCTGAGTGATGAAGCAGGAGACAAAAACATAGGATAAAACCCTTCCTTCCTGGAGAGTGTTTTGATGGAGAGAGAGGCAGTAAATGTGAACATCACGGGACAGATGCTTTGAAGAGGAAGTTAGATAAGGGGCTGGGAGCATCGGGTGGTCAGCAGATGTACTCAGGACAGTTGAAAGTTGAAACAAATAGCAGTGTACTGAGTGGCTACCAGCCTTGATCAAGGGGAAGGAGAGAGAGAAGAGAGTTGGAACTGATCACAATGCTAAGATCCCATTGAGCTGTTCTTTTAGCTCCAGAGAATACTTCCCACAGAAGGCAAACTTTGAGAAATTGTAGATACTCTTTATGTTTTTAGATTTTTTAATGTGAGAGGAGTAAGAACAGCAGCAGAGCCGGGCAGTGGTGGTGCACGTCTTTAATCCCAGCACTTGGGAGGCAGAGACAGGCAGATTTCTGAGTTTGAGGCCAGCCTGGTCTACAGAGTGAGTTCCAGGACAGCCAGGGCTATACAGAGAAACCCTGTCTCGAAAACCTAAAAAACAAACAAACAAAAAAAGAACAGCAACAGAGAAGCATCCAACTGTAGAGTAGGATGCACAGTCCATGAGTCTCAGTCCCCAGCAGGAGTGCTACATTACTGTGTGTGGTAGAGCAAGGAATGGGAGGTGGGGACACCATGAAGCAGAGGGTTGGGATTGGGAAATTGTAGAGCGGCCCTTCTTAGCCATGACCCTTTAGTACAGTTCCTCGGGCTGTGGTGACCCCCAGCCATCAAATTACAGCATGGCTACTTTATAGGGATAGTTCCTCTACTGTTGTGAATCCTGATGTAAATAGCTGATATACGACCCTGACCCACAGCAGCCACTTTAAGTTTAGAAGCATAAATGTCATGATATGGGTACAGGACACCCAATCGGCAGGAAGCTACAGTGGGTCCTGACATAAGGTGTTAGTAGCAATGGGAAGACAGCGCAGACCAGGAGGTGCCTCATGCAGGCAGGGCAGAGTGACTTGGGTGGCCTTGGATGTGGGGTGAAGGCATCAGGTGTAGGATCTAAGACAACCACAAGATATCTAAGTTCACTAAAAACCCATTATGCTTTGGGTTTTTGGCCCTCTACATTCATGGTGGGTTTTCTGCATATTCTGGTGATTCTCATGCGGGGTCGCTCTGGCTCAGTGCGACCTGGGAGAGGGCTGGTGTTTGTGGGGTTTAGTAGGGAAGGATAGGGACTGCCTATATGTCATTGATTTAGCATTTCACTGCGGACTATAGCAGCAGGAACCAGATCCTTTATCAATTTACACCTGCTACCAGCTAGAATATGAGACCATCACCTACTTCACGAGAATGTCCCTTGAACTTCACCTTGGGAGTCTATTTGATGAGGTCTTGCCTCCTCTCATCCACTGGACCAGGAAAAAAAAGCCAGCCATAGTGGCACAGGCCTTTAATTTCAGCACTCTGGAGGCAGAGGCAGGTGGATCTCTGTGAGTTTGAGGCCAGCCTGGTCTACAGAGTGAGTTCTAGGACAGCCAGGGCTACACATAGAAAAAAAGAGAAGTTTTGGAGTCCAGCAGTGCTGGCCTGACCTCTTTGTAGTTGGTCAGGTCACACTTGAATAGTGCTTAGGACACTGTGACATCTAGTGAGAACTCACAGTCATTTCTGTCATTGGTAAAGAGCAGCTGAATGAAGAGTGTGGAGTTGAGTAGCTTCGGTTCTCTGATAGCAGATCCATTGCAGGCCTCCCCAGATAAAGAACTGCTGACTCCCAGGGAATGAAGAGGGAGCCCTACAGCCACAGGAACCGTCCGTCCCACTTGTCTACCTTGCAGCCTGTTACTGTGTGTAGCTCCCTATGTCCCCAGAACCTGACTTGTCTCTGACTTACATGTCCTTGTCTTCCACCCAGTGAGCACTCACCAACGCCTCACTTGCTTTCAGCCTGGTCTGTCCCTCAAACTTGGGCACATAAGCCAAGTTTGTAGGATTTGTTTTGGAACTATTATCTTTGGGTTTTGAAAGGAAGTCTACTCAACTCAACATTTCCCCCTGCTAACCTCCTAGATGTGCTTGCAGGAAGTAACACAAGCAGGTCCAGCTTAGGGCCAGGCACCCAGGAGGACTTCACAGCCATTACTTGTTTTAATCTTCTGGTTAATCCTGTAAAGTGGTAACTTTAGCCTCTTTAAAAATGAGCAAATGAGTGGGGGCTGCTGTGGCAGTACACATCTTCAATCCCAGTGCTCGGGAGGCAGAGGTGGGCTGAATTTTCAGCCAGCCTGGTCTACATGGTGAATTGCAGGACAGCCAGGACTACACAGTGTGGCTGTCTTGGAAAAAAAAGAACAAAGCAGGCTGGAGGGAAGTTGTGAGCCACCAGGATGCTGGGAATCAAACCCAGTACTTTTAACTGCTGAGCCATCTCTCCAGCCCTGTTTAAATTACATTAATGTTTAATGTTTTTGATGGGGGTGGTGGTGGCGATGGCTCATGTGCTATGACCCTGGTGTGGAGAGGTCAGAGGACAGCTTGTGGGAATCAGTTCTGTCTTTTACCATGTAGACTGCAGGGCTCAAATTCAGGTGGTCAGGCTTAGCATCGAGCACCTTTTCTAGCTTAACCATCTTGCTGGCCCTTTTTTTTTTTTTTTTTTTTTTTCTTTTAATTTAAATGGGGCTGGAGAGATGGTTCAGTGGTTAAGAGCCCTGTTGCTCTTCCAGAGGACCCAGTTTCAGTTCCCAGCAGCTTGTGATGGTTTACAACCATCAGTAACTACAATACCGGAGGATCCAGTGCCCTATTCAGTTGAAGTATTTAGAGGAGGTTCCATGCCCCCTTTTACTTCCAGATATCTGCAGGGCATTTCTACACCCACTTTAGCCCATAATAACTCCTAAATAAAAGACACAATGAGCTGGTATTTTTATTAATAAGCTGCTGGCACTTGCTGGGCAGGTTCTGAGCTATTCTAACCCTCTAAGCTGCTAATACCCAGCCAGATAAATGCCCCATTACGTGCCATCTGCATCCTGCTCTGGCTCGTTTTGCTCCATATGTGTCCTCATGGCTCCTCTCTCATCATGACCTCATGGTGAATCCTCCTGGTCACCATGTGGTCCCTCTCCTCCTCTTTCTACCTGGGACCCTGTGTCCCACCTCTACTGTCCTCTCCTGCCTAGTTGTATGTTGATCAATCAGCTCTTTATTAACCCATCAGAGATAATGAAAAACAATTTTTACATAACATTGAGACCAGAGATGCTTGACCAGGTCATCCTTATCCAGATAGGATGTCTGGGCACAAAAATCAGCATCTGAATATACAGTACAGTACACAAGACCAACCCCCCGAATTCTTTGACCTTCATGGGCATCGGACACACACGGTACACATACGTACATGCAGGCAAAACATTCATATACACAAAATAAATATTTTTAAAAACTCATGTGTATATGTGTATGTCTATGCCATATGCATATGGGTGCCTGTGGAGACAAGATGTTGGATCCCTGAGAACTGCAGTTACAGGCAGGTGAGCCACCTGGGGTCTGCTGAGAACCAAACCCAAGTCCTCTGGAAGAGCTGCAAGTGCTTTGAACCACTAAGCCACCTCTCCAGCCCTTGGTTCTTATCCCTGACCCTCTCAAATAAACTAAAAAGAGAAAGAAAGGGACCACAGCCAAGAATGACACCCAGCCTGGAGGTGAGAGGCCAGGTTTGGCTTCACAGGCTCTTTGGGCTGGAAGGAATCATCAGAACCTTGCTTGTACAGAAAGGAGCCTAAGGTCTAGAAAGACACAGAGGCTCCTTTAAATTCATCTCACCTTGTATACTGAACCCCTCCCTTTAATGATACTCTGAGAACAAAGGCTTGGGGTGCAGGGAGAATATCAGAAGATGTTGGTCGAAGAGTTGGTTGTTAATATAGTTACTTCATTACAATGTTAGACGGGCAGTGGTGGTGCACGCCTTTAATTCCAGCACTCGGGAGCCAGAGGCAGGCGGATTTCTGAGTTCGAGGCCAGCCTGGTCTACAGAGTGAGTTCCAGGACAGCCAGGGCTACACAGAGAAACCTTGTCTCGAAAAAACAAAAAACAAAAACAATGTTACCTTTTGCCTTTGGTTGTCCTCCACAGCTGCTGTCCTGCCCTTCAGCTTCCTGCTTTGCCCCATACAAGCAGGATTTATACACCCGATCTGTCAGTTCCCAAGAGGCCAGCAGTTGCCATACTTGTTTCAAGCTGCCCTGAACTGACTGCATTATGTTCCTGGTTCTCATTGTCAGGTGGAACATGAGCCGATTCAAAGGGTTTTGGTTTTTTTTTTTGTTTTTGTTTTTCCTTTGGTCTTCCCTCCCCTCTCCCTATTTTTCTTTTTTTCAAACAAAAGGCTGGGCTGGGCTGGGCTTTTAAAGCATGGGGGTTCGGGCATCAGGGCCTCCTGAGGTCCCTTTGCCTTGTGGATTTCTCACTACTCTAAAGCCTGAGATCCAGTCTGAAGAGACCCAGCTTAGACCAAATTTGAGCCAAGGTCAATCAGTTGCTGGGGACCAGGGTACCCCAACCTTCTGAGCCTTCCACTGACCGCTGTGGTCCAAGGAAGTCTCAGATTGTCTGAAGCTTTGTAAGATAATAAAAATGCAACTGGTGGTCTTGGGTTCAGGTCCAGGTTTGGGGTTCAGGTTCCTGTGGGACCTGCTTTTGGGAGCTTTGTGATGTGATGGCTAGGCTACTAACTGCCTTTTCTCCCAAGTCCATGTGTCTTTTAGAAAAATTAAATGATTAGATTATTTTAAAATTTCTCTAAGCCTGGCATGGCACATGCCTGTATTCCCAGCTATTTGAGAGGTTGAAGCCGGGGTATTGTGAGTACTATGCCAGCCAAGGCAATGTAGCAAGACCTTGTGTCTAAGGAAACAAAGTCCCTCCAGCCTCAGGCATCCTGTTGTCCTAGTTCCTGCTCTCCTGGAGTCAGATTGTTTGAGTCACATTACCAATGAAGGGGGGTCGGTGGGGAGGAAAGAAACCCCTTAAAGAGCAAAAATACAAGCCAGGCTGTGTTGGTTTACACCTTTGATCCCAACATTCAGAAGACAGAGAGGCAGGCAGATCTTCATGTTCAAGGCCAGCCTGGTCTACAGAGGGAGTTCTAGGACAGCCAGGGCTACATAGAGAAACCCTGTCTTGAAAAACCACAAACAAAACAAAACAGCAAGACTATTTTATAGCAAGACTGAAAAAGTCCTGAAGGTGAGAACCCTTATAAGCCTCTTGCCTTCTCAGCAGCAACCTCTCCTTTTGTTTTGTGTTCTTTGAGATAGAGTTTGTTTTGGGAGGTTTTTGGGGGGTGTTTGTTTGGCAAGAGGCAGGTAGATTTATTTCAAGGCGAACCAAGTCTCCATAGGGAGATCTAGGGCTCACTGGGCTACATAGTAAGTGCCCTCCCTCAATATATGAGTGTGTGTGCTCGTGTGTGCGCACATGTTTTGTTACCATCATATATGTACTGGGAATAGAACCCTGGTCCTCTGGAAGAGCAGCCAGTGCTCTTAACCACTGAGCCATCTCTCCAGCCCCTAGCTCCTGCTTTAAAAGGGGCTGGAGAGAGAGCTCAGCTAGAGCACTACCTGTTCTTCTGGAGGACCCAAGTGCAGTTACATGGTGCCTCTCATCAATCTGTAACTCCAGTTCCAGGGAATCTGTCTCTTCTGGCCTCCGTGGGCAATTCACACACTTGGTGCACATACGTATATGCAGGCAAATATCTGTACACATAACAAATTCACACACTTGGTGCACATACGTATATGCAGGTAAAATATCTGTACACATAACAAATTCACACACTTGGTGCACATACGTATATGCAGGCAAATATCTATACACATAACAAATTCACACACTTGGTGCACATACATATATGCAGGCAAATATCTGTACACATAACAAAGAAAGTGCAAACACAAAGGACTTCCTCTAGGGTCCAATAACATTTTAAAAGAAGGAGGGCAATAAATCCAGTAAAAGTTGAAGTTATGGTTATATTTATTGCACCCTAATAAGGGCCCATTGTTTGAGGCACCTGTAGATGTTTACTTAGCCAGGCTCCTCTTTAGACTCTGGCCAGTAACTGCTGCTGATATAAGCAGATGTGAGCAATAAATACTGTAGAGAGGGGGACCAGCCTGCAGAGCAGAAGAACTTCCTGGGTGTGACTGGCCTTGAGATTGCTCTTCCATTGGGCTTTCACGGGATTCCCCAAACTTCACACTCTTCTATTTCCTGAATTAAAGGTTTCAGGAGAATCGGGATTGTTGGTTTGCAGGATTTTAAGGGGGCAAAAAAGGCCAAGAGAGTTCTGTACAGTGAGGACCCTAGAAGGAAGGGACAGAGGAAGGGAGATGGCCAGGCATCTGGGGTGTATATGTTTATTCAAATACTATCTAATGGAAAAGTGTGTGTGTGTGTGTGTGTGTGTGTGTGTGTGTGTGTGTGTGTGAGAGAGAGAGAGAGAGAGAGAGAGAGAGAGAGAGAGAGAGAACGAGAGAGCTCTTGCATGCCTCAGTACAGAGTGTGGGGATCAGAGTGCTGTTCTGAGGCAGGGTCTCTTGTTTCTGTGGCTGAGATGCACATGCTTTCTGTCTCACCAGAGGAGCCCTGGGTTTTTATCTGCTGAGCCATCTGCATCCCCAGTGTCATGAATCAGAGGTCAGGTTCATGTATAGGAGACTTTTCAGTAGGCGGCTGTCCTGTGAGCCAGGATACTGTTCCAGTACAGCTGTCCTGCTTGCCTTTGGAGTCCACTTAGTGATTTTGTAGGTGGCAGTTACATCCGACCTTCCATCTGGATTTGCTGTTCTGTGACAGGCCTATGCTGGACCCTGGAAGAAAGAAGATCAAGATGCAGCCATTTAGAGCTGGGAGTAAGGGACTCAAATCGACAGGATTGTACAGTTGTATAATTAAAGAACAGATTGTATCAGATGATTGCAGACAAAATGAAACCAGCCGTGCCTTTGAGGGCATCAAGAAAGACATCTGATTAAGTGAAAAGACGGAAAAAGTGTGCCAAACAGAAACAGTAGCTTAGGTGTGAGCAGTGAGGTGCTAGGGTGTGAGCATGGGGCAGGAATTGAGTGTCCTGTCACTAGAGCCCTCCTTATAAGGAACAGCGAGGCCTCCAGGTTCTTTGGGGTCTCTTGGTGAAAGCCTCTGTTTTGAGACTTGAGCTCAGTATTCTAAGTTGGGTCCCTGTGTAGTTAAGAATGATTTGAACTTCTGACCCTGTTGGCTCCAGTCAAGGTTACAGGCACAACATTCCAAGCGTGCGCGCTTGCACACACACACGTCCAGTTTTATGTGGGGGGCTTTGATGTGCTTGACAGGAATTCCGTCAGCTGAATTATATATACCCCCAGCCCCATTCACTCTTTACATAAATGCTTATTGAAGACCTAGGCTTGGTTGATTCCCCAGTCCTTTAAAGTCAACAGTAGTCAACATGGTTATAATTTAATCATGTGTAAGTTTTGTGCCTCCTATCTTTAATGTCGTCCCTTCCCCCCCCCTTAGGGGGGAAAAAATCTCTCTTTACAAGGAAAGATGAGACACCCTGAATTCCTGCCCCATGCTCATAGAAATGTTCCCTCAGAGCTCACTTTGGAAATTACTTCTTCAAGGAGTCCTCCTTTGCCCTGCCCCTGTTTTCCCAGTTCTGAATTCATTACGCCTCCACGCCACTGCCCCAGTTATAAAAACAATCATGCCATTTGAGGGCTGGAGGTGTGGCTGGCATGGGATAAATATGTGTTCAAAGAATGGCCTGAAAGGTGTCTATTGAATTTAACAATACACGACGGCCCCTTGGTGAGGCAGTTTCAGAGAAATGACGGGTGGAAGGTGGATTGCAGTGGAGCGTGAAGCAGCCGGGAAAAGAGGAGCTAAGTGCTGTGTGGTGTGGACGCTTTCCCTGTAGATGCAGCTGTGGGGGAGAAGCCAGAATGGCGGCTGGTGTTGTTAGGAGAGACTCGCTTATTTAAATGACAATGGAAAGCCTCAGTGCCAGGGTTCAGAGTGGGGCAATAACAGAAACAAAATATCTTCAAAGAAGCAGGACAGGGATTCAGAGGCAGGGCGATGTCAGACAGCCGGCTTTTGTCCTGCATACGCTGAGAAATCTAACCTGGAATAGAGATAGCCTGGACTATGAGTGAGCCGGCAATAGACTGCACAAAGGGTAAAGCCAAGGAAGGACTGGGACACAGAACAGAGCCTGTGTCTGGGAAAGGAGGGTGTTAGGGGTGGAGCTTTAACTCCGAGCAGGTGCTAGCCTAAGTGTTCACATGGAGAGACTAGGGTGAAGTAAGGATATGCAGTAAATGGGAAGTGTTGGTAGTCTGAGTTCTAGCCACGGTCTTGAATTGTTCAGTAAGTGGGTGGCCAGGTTAAACCCTCTTTTTCTTGGGTTATAAAGTAAAAGCAAGAAAGTTGGGAGATAGGAGAATCAGGAGTTCAAGGTCACCCTCTGTTATATAGTATATTAGAGGCTAAATATGAGTCCTTGTTTCAAAAAACAAGGTGTGGCTTCAAAATAATGAGATGTTAGATGGAAGTGGAGGTGGACATTCTGTGTAGGTTTATTTGGGGGCGGGGCAAGGAGGCCAGAGGAGGGTTTGGATCCGCTGGGGCTGAAGCTGCAGTTCTGAGGAGCCTGATGTGGGTGTGGGGAAGCAGGTGTTTAACTAAGAAGATTCCTTTGGCTCTGGCTCATCCCATACCCTCTCATTTTGATCCTTGGAACCCATAGTGGAAGGACAGAACTACTTCCAAACGTTGTCCTCTGACGTTCATAAACACACTGTTCACATGCGTCTCATCCCCTGCCATTCACACACGTGCAAGTGCACACACACACACACACACACACAGTCATTTAAGACCCTCTCATTAAGTAGGAGTATAGCTCAGTCATAGGACACTTCTCTAGCATTCATGGGACCCTGGGTTTGATCCTCACCACACCACAGAACACACATTCATTCTCATTCTCTCTCTCTCTCTCTCTCTCTCTCTCTGTCTGTCTGGTTCATCATCTTGCTCAGTGTCTAACCTGGCCTGAGCCTAGTTTAAAAGAGTAAAGTAAAACCTTTTTACTTTATATTTTTGAAGAACGACAATGTATGTCCACCGAATACCACTATTCTGACGCATAAAAACACAATGCATATACATCATACACACACACATAATAATAATAAATAAAAGTATTTTAGTGTACTCCTTTAATCCCAGCATTCAGGATGCAGATAGAGGAAGAGCTCTGTGAATTTTAGGGCATCTTGGTCTACATTTCAACTTCCAGGCCAGTCAGTGTCACATATAGAGATCCTATCTCAAACAAGACAAAAATTATTTTAAAAGAAGGGGGGGAAGACCTTCAGATTCGGGAAGACTGGTTGAAAAACCAACCTGGCAGCATAGGCCCTTGAGCCTGGCTGCTGGTGAGGCAGAGAGGCAGGTGGACGGGCAAGTTCAAGACTCATGGAACAGAGTGAGTTGGAGACCAGTTTGGACGACGGAGTAAGATTCCATCTAAAAAGAGAAGGGCTAGAGTGTTTCCTTATTGTGCACAAGACCTTGGATTCAACCCCAGGACCACAAGAAAAGAAAGGAAAAGGACTGATGGCATTCACATGTCCCAACCCTGAGGAAGCAGTGGAGAGGAGCCAGCTTGAAGTGCTGACAGCTCATTTAACTTCCTCTGGGATACAAAGAAGAACCCCCCCCACACACACACACTGGCTGCCCCTATAGTGCTGAGCAATCTTGTAGTCCCCTGAGCTGTGCTTTGTCTATTCATTCCCCTGTGCCTGTGGCAGTCTAGAGTTACCCAGAGAGAACAAAGCTGCATACAGAGTGTACAAGGGAGTCTTGTACCAACCTTGTCCCTGTTTGTAGGGTAGAGTTAGGTACCACAGCTTGATTTCAGCCTGCCTATTTTTCTTGAAGAAGTTGGCATTTGAGCCACACCAAGAGCACTGCTTTGTTTGGGTTTCCTGTTTCAGAGGGTCATAAACTGCCTGTACCGACAGCCCGGGAGCATCCTCTCTCCACCTTTGCAAATTTCCAGCTTCAAGGCTCAAAGCTCTGCTTCTCTGCGGAGACTTTTCTGCCCTTATTTGAAGTAACAGTATTAGCATGGAGAAGAGAGAGTAGAGGCTAGACCTCTGTTTAGTCAGTTTGCCGCTCACACATGCTTGTACACCCAGCCCTCAGCATTAATCCTTTCATCCATTAAAAGACTGCAAGATTATTGGAGACAGAAACTCGTTGGATCTGTGAAAGCAGCAGTAGTTGTTGGCATAGGAGACAGGAAACATTCATTAAATGCTTAAGTTAAGATCTGCCTCTGAAGCAAAAAGCGCTTCTTTTCCAATGGGCTTGCTCTTTAAGCATCAAACATGATGTAACCATCAGCCTCCATCCTGTGGCTTTGTGTGGAGAGGACCAGCTGTGTTGTTGATTGACTGAATGAGCTCCTGAACCAGGTTATGGGAAATGTGAGACAGTGTAAGCCAGAACAGAGGGATCTGGGTACTATCTGGGGACAGTCATGAGAAAGAGGGAGACCCTTTCACGTCTACTGATAAGAGCACAGGCTAAAAGCTCTGAAGAAAGTGGTAGGTTTTGTAGTTTGTTAGTAGGTTTAGGTTTTTTGTTTGTTTTGTTTTTCACATTTGTGTGTGGAGGGGATCATGTGTCTTGCACCCTGGTTGCCATGAAGGCCAGAGGACAACTTAATAAGGAAGTCGGCTGTCTCCTCCTACCATGTGGGTCACAGGGGTCACACTCGGCTCCTCAACATGGTGGCAAGTTCCTTTACCCACTGAACCCTCTTGCCAGCCTGAGTTGAGACATAATCTTGCTGTGTAGCCCAGGCTGGCCCCACAGACTCACTTAAAGGCTGGTTTTGTATTAGCTAAAAAGAGGAAGAAGGGTCACATGTGGTGGTAGGTGTCGCCTTTAGTCCCAGCTCTCAGGAGGCTGAGGTCTACCTACTGAGTTCCAGGTCAGCCACGGCTAAGTAGAGGAATCTTGTCTTGATGGAGAAGGAGAGGGAGAAAGAGAGAGAATAATCAGTTATTTTTAATTACCTTTTCATTTATTGTATGCACTTTTAGAATGGATTCAGGATTGCAGGAGAGACCACCATGACGAGAAAGGTGCTCTCCCCACTTGGGAAGGACGGGCAGCTCATTTTTTTTCTAATACAAGTGGTCACAGTGTCTTTTCACCATTGGCTGGAGGCTGGCTAGTTTTAGATATGGCAGCAATGAACGGCCGAAATGGAGTTGGCCATCGATGAAATTTTTTTTTAAGTTAAAATTGAGATTACTTTTGAAGCAGGAGTTCCCTTCCCTAGAGAGATGTTGGGATGAGGCTTGCCAAGTGTTTACCAGAGGTTTTGTGGAGGGGAAACTGAGCATAGGCAGAACCTAATTCCTTCAGTGGGAGCTTCTTTTATTTCACATGACTGAAATTCTGTCCCTTGCTTCCTGCTACTTGGGGACTCTGACCGTCTTGATTTTGTTTCAGGTGAGGAAGCCTGGAGGTGTCGTGGCTGTGGCAACTACGTTCCCCTGAGCCAGAGGCTGTACAGGACTGCCAACGAAGCCTGGCACAGCTCCTGCTTCCGGTACGTGCCTCTCCTTTCTTCCCCAGTGTGCTGTGGCCCCTGCACTACTTCCATGTTCTGAGAAGCAGAAAGCAAGCTTCTGGCTAGAGAATTTTAATCTTGGTGGGGCGTTAGGGGCAGGGAAGGAATGTGCAAGGAGGAACAGATTACAGCCCGGGAACCACAGACGGGTCTGGTGGGAGAGCGGGGGAGGGGAGGCGCTAGTCAGAGTTTCTCCAACACCCTTGCTTTCACAGCATGGAAACAGGCCAGAATTCTGGAGCGCCTTTCTTTCCCCATGGCCACACCACTGCCTAGGAAGGTGCCTTGTGGCAGCTAGGGTGGCTGGCAGTGTCATCTCTTCCCCACAGGACTCCCTATCCTGTGGCCCTCCTTTTTGTGACTGACTTTATTATTGCTTTCATATTATCACTGAGAAGTGGCTCAGTGTTTTTTGTTTTTTGAGACTGAGTTTCTTTGTGGCACCCTGGCTGTCCTGGAATTCACTATGTAGACCAGGCTGGCCTCACACTCAAGAGATCCAACTGTGTCTGCCTCTCCAAGGTCAGGAGTAAAGGTGTGTGCCACCACTGCCCAGCCAAGAATCGGCTCAGTTTCTTAATAATCACCGTTTGGGGGTGGGTGGGTGAGAAGGCACTCGCTGCCAGGCCTGGCCATCCTTGCGCCCTCGTGGTGGTAGGCGAGAACCAACTCCCGGAAGTTGTCCTCTTGCCTGCCCTTGCCACCATGGAGTGTACACCTGCACATAGACATGTACATACCAAACAAACAAACAAATAGATGATTTTTAAATTATAGGCATTAAAGCCACATTGGTTTCTGCTTTCTGAGACTCAGTTATAAGGAAAGAGAGAGGTTACTAGGGACCCCAGTGTGCAGTGTGCAGTGTGCAGTAGGCTCCCACTGAGCACTGTCTCCTTTCAAGGACGGCGCTTGCCTTTGTATACAACAGTTCTATCCATAGTCATTCCAAATGAGGTGGGGAGGCATGTGTTACCCCGTCCTCTGTCCTCTGCTCATGTCTGACAGTGAGATGGATGGTAAGAGACTGTGTGCTATGGATCCTGTACTGTGTGCTATGGATCCCGTTTCCCACACACAGCCCTCTGTGCAAACCTGCTGTCTAACAGTTGAGCTTTATGTGCTTGCCTTTCTCCACCCTCCAAGTTCAAGGTGGAGGTTGGCCTGGAGAAATTGAAAAGTCTCCACCGAAAGCTGGAGAGGGACCAATATTTTCTGCCCTTTTAGCTTCAGCCCAGACTTCTCACTTTCTCTGTGGTTCTGATGGCCTTGGATTCTCCTCCCTCTGCTCCTGGGAGAGTTGGTTCTGCTTTTCCTGTGCTGTTGTACATGACAAAGCAGTGACTATGGAGCCTTAAGAGGCCTGGAGGTAAAGCTTTGGCTAGTTCTTTCATTTCATGGCTGAGGTCAGCTTTGCTTTGGCATGGACCCACACAATCTAATGTGTTCCTGCTGTTTGCTTGGTCATATCATTATTTTCTGTTCAGATCATCGAGCCAGGGTAGAAAACCTGCCCTGGTGGTTTCCTTTCTTTGGTGGGAGGGATGGGGTTTGGAGACAGGGTTTCTTTGTGTAGCCCTGGATGTCCTAGAACTCTATAGCTCTATAGGTTATGTGCTACTACACCTGGCTGGTTCTTGCTACTTCTGATGACTAGGAAAGACTGCCTATCACATCTATAGCCCTTCACACTGAGGATTAGAAGACTGCTTAGGGTCACTCAGGCTGTGGATGCCAAGAACTGTCCTTCAAACTGATGTCCTGAACCTTTGCAGTTTTGATCAGATGTTTGCTTGTGAGGGCATGAAGAGAAATGTCTGGGTGGGGTGGCATACCTGTCATTCCAGCTCTCAGAAGACTGAGGTGGAAGATCTTGAGGTCAGCCTAAGCTACATAGCAATACCCTGCCTTTAAAAGGAAAAAGCATGCAGGTCGGTGGTGGTGGTGGTGGTGGTGGCGGAGGCAGCAGCGGCGACGGTGACGACGCACACCTTTAGTCCCAGCACTTGTGAGGAAGAAGCAGGCAGATCTCTGAGAGTTTGTGGCCAGCCTGATCTACAGAGTGAGTTCCAAGACAGCCAGGGCTACACAGAGAAAGCATGTCTCAAAAAAACAAAAAACAAACAAACAAACAAAAAAACAAAATAAAATAAATCATGTTAGCATGTGGGCACAAACTGTAGAGCGAAGTCAAGTTCTCAGGCAGAGCCTTTCAAGTGATTATGTGGCCTTAGGTGACTTCCCTGCCCGTTTAAAATGAAGGTAAGAGTAGGCCCTCACAGGCTTGTTGGGAGTAATTGATTAAATGTGGTACTCTAAAGTACTTGCAGATAATTTGCCCATGAAAAACACCTTACTTCGAGAAAAAAAGAAAAGAAAAGAAAAACACCTTACTACCAGAAGCTGTCGCTTTCTGTTGTGTGGCCAGTGTGCATTCGCACACCTGCAGGCACACACTCACACCTCTGGGTGCACATTCTTTGGGCTTCTGTTGTAGAGTCTCTGGATGGCATCTTTGAACTACTGTGGTGCAGTTAAATCAAAGATCGTGCCCATGGGGATGGGGGTAGTGGTAGAATGTCGGTTCCTGCTGACTGCTGCTTTGCCTAGATAGTTCTGTGATAGCTCTCATGAAGGAGAACATTTCTCATCTTGTGAACTTTCTCATGGTAGAAATGGGATGCTATGGTGACCTTCCACAGAGCATGCTCATTTGCCCTGAGGAGGGTGTTAGTCTTTTGGATCCAGTTTTACTTTTTGCCCAAGTCAGGGAAAGCTCTTCAGGATTAGGAAGGGCTATTTGTTTGACCTCAGGAGCAACCTGGGCTAAGGGGGATGTGGGGCTAAGGAGCCTGAATCGTCTTTTACAGTCTTTTCACCCAGCTCTCCTGCAGTTCTGGTGAAGTTTAGAGTATCTGGTACAGGCCTGCTGGGGGCAGGACCTTCCTTCTCTCTGCTGCTGAGAGAAGTTCATTCTTCATGACTTCCGTCCAGCCCTGCTCTTCCCAGCTGGGTCACAGTTAAAGAAAAGGAAGCAGCTGTCTCCCCTCGACACCTTTGTTCTCCCTGGGTGAGGCTAGATTTTGAATGAACAGATTGCTGGGATTTGGTCCAACCTCCCCCCTACCCCCCTTAACTGTGCCCATGGTGATCTAGAATGATGTCCGTAGTCCCACCTCTGAGTTCTCTGAGTTCTCTCTGAGAGTTCCCACCTCTGAGAGTTCTCTGGGTTCTCTGGTTCCCAGGACATCTTAAGACTGGAACCTGGGCCTGTTGGGTGAAGTCCAGCTCACAGGCCTCCTGGAAGTAGCTCAGGGCATTGGGCACTTGGCCAGGATTCTTCTGATCTACCAGTTACATGGCTGACCAGCTCTTGTTCCTTTTCCTCTCCTTCCCATGGGTTCCATTGAAACCGTGTGTGCCTCTGGCCTGCTCCGCTTTTCTCTTTCTTTCTTTTTCTTTTTTCTTTCAAGACAGGGTTTCTCAGTGTAACCAGCCCTGACTGTCCTGCACTCACTTTGTAGACCAGGCTGGCCTCAAACTCACAGAGATCTGACTGCCTCTGCTTCCCAAGTGCTGAAATTAAAGGCGTGTGCCACCACTCCTGGCTTTGACCTGCTTTTCTTTGAACAGTGCCATTGAGTCTAAATCTGGAGCTGTTCTCTGAAACTCCTGGCCTGGGCCCCTCTTGAAGCCAAGAACGGAACCAGAGCACATGTTCAACACAACTGAAGTTAGCCTGTGGAACTGTGAATGTTGACCTGGCTGTTCCACCTGGCTGTCTTGTTCCCCTCCCCCTCTTTTTAATAGTCTCATATCCCAGGCTGGCTTTGAACTTGTGCATGTAGCTGAGGATGAGGCTGAACTTCTGATCCTCTTTGCCTCCATCCTGAGTGCTGGGACTACAGGTGTGTACCGCCATGCCTAGCTTATGTCATGCTGCTGATTGAGCCAGAGTTTGCTGCATGGCATGCAAGCATTCTACCAACTGAACTACACTCTAGTCCTTTTTAAATTTGAAGTACAGTTTTGAAGTGTAACCCAGGCTAGCCTCAAAATCCTTCCTGTCTCAGTATCCTTAGCTTTGGGATTACAGGCATGCGTACCCTGCCCACCTAGCTTCTTGGTGATTTTGTTGTTTGCATTGTTGGGGATTGGACCCATGGCCTCACATTCTGGGCAAGGTGTTTGTTCTACCACTGGGCTGCAACTCTGGTCTTTATAGAATTTTATCTTGAGACCAAGTTGCCCAGGCTACCGGCTTCTCAGGCTAGCCTCAAGTTTGAGACTCTCCTGTCTAAGCTGTTGTCAGGATGGATCACCACAACCCAGCTTTTCCTTTCCCAGTGGTTGCCTCTTGTCACGGGAGTTCAGCCTTTTAAGCGGGGTGCTAGGAGAAGAAGAAGCTGTCCCCGTCCGTCTCCCACAGCCCTGAACTGAACTGCTATTGTTGGATCTGGTCCCTAGCTCCCTTAACAAAGGGAACCTGACCGCCTTTCTCAGGGTGACAAGCACAGACTGAACTATATCTTGTAAGAAGCGGTGGACAATGCTTGTCCCCTTGGGAAGGGCTAATGCCAGTGGAAGCCTGTGCTCATCCCATCAGACAGCACACTGTGTCTGCTCTGCTTGTGAGTCCAGAAGGATGCAGCATACAGAGACTCAGAAACTGTAGGGTCGCCATCGACTGGCAGCGGGTACCTCGGAAGTGCTAAGCCATATTAATTGTTTCATCTAGGTGTGGTATCCTAGTTACAGTTCTGGGAACCACAGATTAGCTCTCCATGCCAGATACTGTCCTTACCATTTTACAAGCTGTCGATTATTTACTCGTGAAGATAACTCAGTAAATGAATTACTTGTTTTACCTACTTCAAAAATAAACAGCCAGGATTGTTCATATGCACCTATAATTCTAACACTTGAGAGGATGCCTCAGGGGGACTGTGAGCTTGAGGCCAGCCTAGGCTATACAGCAAGATCCTGTCTCAAAAGCACATGCCAGAACCAAGCCAGGCATGGTGCTTCTGCCTGTAGCCTGAGCATCGAGGCTGCCAAGTGAGAGACCCTGCTTCAAAAGAAACAGACACACAGATGTGGATAACAGTAAGGCTAGAGAAATGAGTTACCTACTAACGTTGCAGAGGCAGCTAGACGCCTGCCTGGACTCTGAACCCAGGCTCCTGCTGCTGTGAGTCTTGGCATGTGCTCCTGAATTATGGGCATGTCATTTAACCCCATTTCAGCTTCTGCAACATGAGCCACGCACCACTAGTGTCAGATAACCTTGAAGTCTTCTGGCCTTCCCTAGTGCAAGAGTGCTGTCAACTCTGTGCCTTAGGCTCCTGGTGGCAGGCTGTGGAGCCACTCTGCCCTCTGCTGGTCACTGCTGGTGCTGGCCCAGGCTTTGACTCTGCCTGTGACGTCTCAGGAAAAAGATTGTTTACCCAGTTTATCTCTGAGGAAACCACAAGCAGGCAGGCCACTGAAGCTGGCTGCTGGCTGGGGCCTGCCTGATAGAAAGGAAGGAAGGACAGACACCTGGGCCTTCCTCTTCCCTCTGGAAACTCTGGGATGTGGTGGCATGTGACCTCAGAGTGCCTTAATCTTGCCCTTTGCTTTGTGAAGTGAGAAGCCTTGTAGCCTTCAGGCAGGCAGAATTGAAGATGTGGAGAGAGACAGGGCAGCCATCTGGTGGGCATGGTAGGAAGAGCTTTGCTCATCTGATTCAACCCTCACTCCTCTACACTACAGCAGAAAAGCTTGTTAGAAAGCTGTCTACTGCCATACAGCTAGCTGTGCGTGTGTGCGCGCGCGCATATGTGTGTGTGTGTGCGTGCTAAGCTCACACTTCATATCTACATACCACTGAGTCACTTTGAAAATTAGTTAATTTTTTAGACAAGACTCTTACAATGCTCAGATTGGCTTGAAACTCTTTTTTTTTGGCGGTCCTACTATGTACCCCTGACTGGCCTGAAATTTACTGTGTGTAGACCAGGCTATTTTTGAAGTCACAGATTGGTCTTCCTCTGCCACTGAGTGCTGGGATTAAAGGTGTGCAGCACTAGACCCAGCATACCTGGAATTTTCTAGGTAGTTAAGGATAACTGAATATCTGATCTTCCTGTGCCCCCTCCCCTTACAGGTATGAGCTGCCCTTTCTAGCTCGTAGCTGACATTGGAATTTAGTTCTCTCTGGTTCCCAAAGGACAATTTTCTCACTGGGACTCCCAGGACTTAGCTGAACAAGGCAGTGTGTACCTATGGTCTAGTTCCTTAACCCCTGTGAGCCTTGTTTCAGTGAGTTTGGAGGAAATAACCTGCCACAGGCACAGTGGCGCAGACCTATAACCAGCATTCAGAGGGCAGAGGCAAGGGGAGTTAGAGAGTGTGAGTCCAGTCTGGATTACAGTAAAAGTAAATTAACAGTAACCGCTGTCCGGAGTGATTGTAAAAATGAAGAGGGTCCTGGAGTAAGACAGCACCCTGGGCAGTAGGGGTGGGGGTGGGGGGGACGACTGTGCCGTGGGGGTGGCACGTGCCTTTAACCCTGGCATTCAGGAAACAGAAGCCAGCCTGATCTACATATCGAGTTCCAGTCCAGCTAGGGCTATGTAGTGAGACCCATTTCCAAAAATAAAAATAATAAAAAGCATTCTGAAAATTCCAGAGTGGGTACAGCATGGAGCAGCGCTTGCTTCTCCTCTGCTATAGCCAAGGCACTGAGGTTAGGCACCTCTGGGGATGCAGACGTACTGTTCTAGCCCAGGTCCATAACTGACCCAGAAAGCCAGGAACAGCAGAACCTAGCGTCCCTGACGACGCACTGCAGTCTGACGTCCATTAGTTCTGGCTCCTGTGATATGTGCTCGCAGTGATGTAGCAGAGGAGAGCCTGGTCAGTCTGTTCACAGGCTTAGCCTTTGTCCTGCATGGCCTCCCAAATGTGCTATGTGGGTACGGGCTGTGCCATCCCAGTCCAGAATCCAAACTCCCCCACATCTGAGTGCTAGCATGATTTGTATGCACATGACCTCACGTGACAGATACACTAAAAATATTTCATAAGAGTACCTTTAGACTATGTAGAATGGTGGCATTAGGTGTAAACCAACTTCACGTTTACACTTGACTCGTGTCTGTAAGATTATGTTCATATCCCCCAAAATTGAAAAACTCTGCAGCTATTCTGAGCCCAGGCATTTAGGTTCAGGGCTACTCGATTAGTGGCTGCAGTGGTCATAGTGGTAGTGGAGGAGGTGGGGGATATGGTTGTGGTATTGGCACAGAAAAGTGAATTAGTGTTCCTGGACAACTGAGAAAAACTGAGTCTGTTGGAGTCTGGTTGAATGGATTTATATCACAGCTTCCTGGCTTAGGCAAAAGGGCTGGCCCCACCGAGGATAGCTCTGCAGGTTAAAATTGGCCATACATGGGCTGGGGAGATGGCTCAGCGGTTAAGAGCACTGACTGCTCTTCCAGAGGTCCTGAGTTCAATTCCCAGCACCCACATGGTGGCTCACAACCATCTGTAATGGGATCCGATGCCCTCTTCTGGTGTGTCAAAGACAGCTACAGTGTACTCATATACATAAAATAAATAAAAATATATTTTAAAAAATTGACCACACATGTTAGGGTTTTACTGCTGTGAACAGACACCATGACTAGGGCAGGTCTTTTAAATGACACCATTTAATTGGGGCTGGCTTACAGGTTCAGAGGTTCAGTCCATTATCATCAAGGTGGGAGCATGGCAGTATCCAGGCAGCCATGGTGCAGGAGGAGCTGAGAGTTCTACATCTTCATCTGAAGACTGCTAGAATCCTGACCTCCAGGCAGCTAGGATGAGGGTCTTAAAGCCCACACCCACAATGACACACCTACTCCAACAACACCACACCTCCTAATAGTGCCATTCCCTGGGCCGAGCATATACAAACCATCACACATTCGAAGTTCCTCACAGTCCACAATCTTCAGCTTCCTTTGCCCAAACCATGACATCGGGCTTTGTCACTTTTGACTTCTTGGCTTTTATGATATCCATGCACACTCCTGTTTCCCTCCAGCCTCTCTGGTCCTTGCAGTTTCCTTTTTCTCCGAGGACTGTGGTGAGGCTCCTGTAGTGTACCCCTCTCCCTGAGCACTCTGACTTCTGCTGTGTACTGTACACAGACCCTGAAATCAGGTCCTCCTGCCCCAGCCCTCCCCTGAGCTCTAACCCAGGATGTCCTGCCAGCTACCTGACACATCTGTTTTGTTGTACTTAGGTTATCAAATGCAGTCTCACAGTGTGGCCCAGACTGTTTTCAAGCAATCGCTGTGCCTCAGCCTCCTAAGGAGCTGGAACTCCCAGGCAAACACTACCATGGCCCGCTTTGGTATACCATTCAGATTTCTTCTAGATACATTAGACTCAGCAGTGGTCTCCCTTAAGCTGGCTCCTCACCCACTTCAACCAAATTCACTGAATGTCAGAAGCCTCCATCCCTCATCCGCCTACATCACCAATGGGGAGGAGTCCTTGATGCCTCATGCTTTATAACCCAGACTGTCAGATTTTGTCTGGTTTTTTACATTTTCCTCCTCCTCCTCCTCTTCCTCCTCCTCCTCTTCTTCTTCTTCCTCTTCTTCCTCCTTTCTTTTTTAAGATTTAGTTAGTTGGGTTTTTGTTGTTGTTTTTGATTGTGGCTTTTGTTTTGTTTTGTTTTGTTTTTGAGATGGGTTTTTCTGTGTAGCCCTGGCTGTCCTGAAACTCACCCTGCAGACCAGGCTGACACTAACCTCACAGAGATCTCCTGCTCCTGCCTCCCAAGTGCTGGGATTAAAGGTGTCTACACGGAACCTGCCTGAATTTTTTATTATTTTTCTTTACGTGTGTCTGTAGTGTATGTACCACATGTGTGGGGCTGCCTTCAGAGGCCGGAAGAAGGTGTTGGATCCCTTGGAGTCAGAGTTAAAGGTGCTTGTGAGACACCTGATGAGGAGCTGGAACTGAGCTGGGTCCTCTGGAAAAGCTGGAAAAGCTCTCGCCTTCTGAATCATCTCTAGCCCGAGCCTCTCGGTTTTATCTTTGGCTTATGTTACTATGAATGTGTTCTCTTCATTCAGTTTCTTACTCTTCCTGCCTATTCCTGTCAACGGCTCTCACCTGCATGGCTGTCAGTCTCCCCTCCACTCTCCTGTCTCCCAAAACACACATTCTCTCAAGCAGCTGGGGTGTGAGGTACAAAACAGCCGAAGGGGCGAGGTGCTTTAGCAGTTAAGACTACTCCTGCCGAGGACTTGAGTTCGATTCCCAGCACCCATGTCAAGGAGTTCCCAACTGCTTGCAACCCAGTCCCAAGGGATCTGACATCTGTGCCCTCCCAGTGTGTACTATTCACATGTCCAGACCCACACAGAATTAAACGTAAGTACCCAGGCTGGGGCACACGCCTTTAATCCCAGCACTCAAGAGGCAGAGGCAGGCAGATCTCTGTGAGTTCAAGGCCAGCCTGGTCTACAAAGTGCAAGAGGGCTACACAGAGAAAACCTGTCTTGAAAAACCAAGAAAAATAGAAAGTAAAATAAATCTTTAAAAAACTCTGAGAACTGGAGAATGGTTGGGAGGTTAAGAACACTTGAGAGGACCTGAGTTCAGTTCTCAGCACCCACATGGCAACTGACAACTGTCTGTAACTCCAGTTCTAGGGGATCTGCCACCCTTTGCAGGCTTTCTCTGGCACTGCATTCTTGTGGTACATATACATTCCTAAAGGTAAATTTTAGAAACATGGGACTGAGAATGCAGCTCAGTGGTAGAATGTTTACCTAGCATAATCCAGGATAATCCCCATTGCTAAAAACAAAACAAAAAAACCAGAGTGCACATAACCATACTCCATTGCCCCCGCAGTGGCATGTGCACAGAGCCTCTTGCTGTCTGCCTGAGTCTCACTACTCTTCTTCCCTGCTGACAAGGCTTGTGTTGTTCTGAACCCTGGGCCTGGAATGCCAACTCCTCCTCTTTTTTGCTTAATTAGCCTCTGCACATAGTTCAGATGGTTCCCTGGATGGCTCAGAGATGTCGGTATTCCTCACCCTTGAAGCTCCTCTTGTCGTTTTAGGTTTATTTGTGTCCTGTTTATTTATCTCTGTTCTGATACCCCGTGACTCCTCATGGTAAAGGCCTTCAGGGACTTTCAGGGGTTTTGTCCCTCATTCTGTCTCCAGCAACACATCCTTGGCGTAGGAAGCAGAGATCGTTGAAAGAATTGCCCAAGCTGTGATGTAAGCTTGGCCTTTCCTGCACTTCCGCTTTCTGAATCTCATCCTTCCCTGAATGGCTGCAGTTCCCATAGATGGTGGGGAGGAATTGGTTTAAGACACTGGGCTTTGGAAAATTCTCTGTAAGGTCAGGTAAGAAGATAAACCTTTGTCTTCTGCTTTCAAAGAAACTGCCCTACAGTGGGGAGAAGTGAAGAGGCCCAGGGGCCTGCTCCCCAGCAGCCTTGTGCTGCATTTCTCTGAGCTACAGCCTAGACAGGAGCAAGCCCTGGGTACTCGGGACCTCTGGAAAGAAGAGCAGAGGAGGAGGAGGAATGAGTTCATCTGCCCTAGCCCACACTAATTCTGAATTGTAATAAACATGACCAAAGGCAGCCTGGGTAGGAAAGGGCTTATTTCATCTTACACTCTCACACCTAGTCCGTTAGGCGGGAAGATAGGGCTGGAACCTGGATGCAGGAACTGAAGCAGAGAGCACAGAGGAATGCTGCTTATTGGCTTGCTCCCCATGGCTTGCTCAGCCTGCTTTCTTACAGAACCAGGACCACCTGCCTAGAGGTGGCCCTTCTCACATCAGTCACTAGTCAAGAAGATGCTGCCACACTTATCTACAGGCCAATCTGATGAGGGTATTTTATCAGTACAGGTTCCAGATGCCACCCTTCTGTCAAGTTGACAACAAATAAGTAAACCAGCTAACCGTCAGGTTACAGACAGTCTCAGCTATACAGTGAGTTTGAGACCAGTCTGGGGCTGCCATGGCTTGTAGCCTAGAACCGTGGCTTGGGCATCAAGGGGATGAAGAAGTAACAGGTACATGTTCAGAAAAGCTAAGGTCTAGTGGACTGGGCTCTATGACAGAGAAGCACCTAGAAGCTCAGAATGTTTACTGTATAGAGTTGGACACAGAGGAGGTATTATATACAGCTGAACAAGGTAGTGGATTACATCTAGATCAGCGTGAGGCCTGGTTATTACATACAGATGAACAAGGAGGTGGGTTTAGCTGATCTCAGTAGGAGCAGGCTCTGTAGGGGAGCAATCTCCAGGCCAGGAACACGGGAAGAGCAATTGAAGGTGAACATTTTCCACACACACTGTCAACATTTAGGCTCAGAACAGAGGATGGCATTGCTGTCACTTGAGCCTCACTGAAGGGACAGGGGACAGTGAGCCTTTGCCAGTTTCACTTGTGTCTGAGGCGTTGTCCTCAAATGGCTGTCTCATGTTAACAATACATACCCCTCAGGACTTCACACATTCAGGGTTTCCTTCACTGCCTACACTGGGGTTCATGAGACCTTATCATAAACAAACAAAACAGAAGTAAAGACAGTAAATGAGTGGCCAGCGGTGAAATAGAAGTGACGGCCATGAAACAGAAGCATCACTGTGCCTGGGTCAGGTTGCTGAGTATAGCCTGGCTGCGACCAAGCTAGGTCGCAGTTTGGCCAAAGGAAAGATCTCTGTGGCAGTTCTCCTGATGCCCAAGTTAGCCCCTGGGTGGTGGTGGTGGTGGTGGTGGTGGTGGTGGTGGTGGTTCTCCTCCTCCTCCTCCTCCTCCTTCTTCTCTCTCTCTCTCTCTCTCTCTCTCTCTCTCTCTCTCTCTCTCTCTTTTTTCTTTTTTCTCCTGAGATAGGGTCTTACTGTGTGGCCCAGGCTGGTTTTAAACACTTAGGCTTGAGTCAGTTGATTTTCCTGCCTCAGCATCACAATTGGGTGTGCTCTAAGTGTGAGCACCATGCTGCCCAGTATAGGTCTCAAAGTCTTACCTGTGTCAGGGATTTGGCCATACCGATTTCAGTTGTCAGCCTGTAGGCAGACATCAAAGCATGTCCTCACCTCTCCAGGGAGTGTGTTTCTAGACCTGAGGTCCAAAACCCAAGCCCAGATTAAGTTGATTCACTAAGATGCCAGCCATAGACAGGCCTGTGGGTGGCTAGCCAACCCACCTTCTTCTGACTACCATTGCTTCTTTTAGCATTGACCTAATGGGTATGGAATTGTTCTCTCACCTTAATCCTTTTATCAAAGGAGAAACTGAAGCATACAGGGGTCTAAAGGCTTGGCTGAGATCACACAGTGAGCTGTTGTCAACCAGGGAAGGATCTCAGTCTCAGAGATGTGTCGGTATGGTAAAAGGATTTCTTCTTCCCAGTGCAGTCAGAAGAATGTCTGTGGGAATACAGGCTCTGACACTGAATGTCAAACATTGTTTGAGGTTGTATTGTGAGGTTTTAAATAGGGTCTGAGGGCTGGAGAGATGGCTCAGAGGTAAGGTCACTTGTGGCTCCTGTAGAAGATCTGGGTTTGGTTCAGTTCTCAGCACCCATAACTGTCTGTAACTCCAGTTCTACAGGTTACATGTAAATAACCTACATGGCTGTTTGCCTGCATGTATGTCTGCATCATGGTCATAGCTGCTGCCTGCAGAGACCAGAAAAGGCCAGTAGATCTCCTGGAACTAGATTTACAGTTGATTATCTGCTGGGATTCAAACCCAGACGTTCTGCAAGAGCCACAGGTGACCTTAACCACTGAGCCATCTCTCCAGCCCCATGCTTGTGGTGTTTTTCCTTTCGATACAGGGTACCTACCTAAGACCTCACGGGTACCAGGTAAGCATTCCACCACTAAGCCACATTTCATCCTCTGAATTTCCTAGCATTAGCATTACAAAACAATAGTGCACGATAATCTACAGGAGCCACCTTCTGATTCTTAATAAATTTAGCATTAAAATGAGCAGGTCCATAGAGATGTGGCCTTAAGACAAGGGCGTTGTCTACTAGTGGTGAACGGTGGTTGGCAAACAAACTTGGTGTGAACGTAACACAGCTAGCTAGCTGTAGACTTGAGCTAAGCCAGAACCTGAGAATGTGTATTGTCTTTGGTGTCTCAGACTTTATGTCCTAGCCATTGGGAGCCCCTGCTTGCTTCAGTGCTTCTGATATATAGCCTTCATTGCCTGTTGAGTGTCTTTAATTGCCCAATTGCCCCAGCCTGGTATACAGTAGTCTAGTACTCTTCACCATCTCTGCTTCCTCTGTGGTCACTGCTTACATGTGGGCTCCAGTAACTAATGGATATGCTCAGGGTTATGTTGTTCCTTTAAGCTCGGAGCCTCTTGTCAGCCTGGCAATCAGCCTGCTTTGTCAGCTGATACAGTGCCTCCTCTGGAGGAACCCCATCCCCACCAATCAGAGGAGAGTTTTTTCACCCTCCTGGACTAAAGCTCTGTCCCTGTCGGTATTTGTTTGCACAGCCAGCTACAGGCTTCAGGTATAGTTTTCAAGGGTGAGACGGTATCTAATCTACCTCTGTGCCCCATGGTATAGTGAACTGCCTCATGCATACTAGAGAACAGCTTCTGTGCCTGAGTTACATCTACAGCTCAGCTTGTGCAGAGCGGCCATGACATCTAAACTTGTCTCTATACAGTGTCATTGAAGAAAGGGAGACGCCACCTGGAGTTTTCTTTTCTTTCTTTTCTTTCTTTCTTTTGTATTCCAGTTGTATTTGATAACCTCCCAGTTTAATCCACATTCCTTTCTGACATACATCCATATAAATTTGAGGTCCCTTTTCTGAAAATACACTAAAATTACTCATGCTTGCCTGTAGCTTTGTAAACTGTTGATGAGAGAACACTTACAAACACACACCACTATCTAAGCATACTTACTTTTTTTTAAAGAAGCAAAGAGGCTCGAATAGGAACAAAGCCCAAAAAACTAGACAAAAACCAAGTAAGATTAAAGATGTTAACTTTATCAATCTGTTGCTCCCGTCTGTTTTTTTTTTAGACAGGGTGTCACTGTACAGCCCAGGACGGCCTGCTGGAGTCACAGGCCCACCATCACTTCCAGCTACCCTCAGAATGTCTAACTCTTCCAGTGTTAAATGGAAGGCTGCCATGGATGGAGATATTGTCACAATAAGAGTCTAGAATAGAGAGGTTTAAGGCCAGCAAACAGCACACTGGGTGCTGGTTTAGTTAGTCTAAGAATATGTAGCCACACCTCAAACTGTCTGACTCAAATGTTTTTATCCTTCTGAATATATGCCTGATTTCCACCTGCAATTATTTTAAAGATATCCAGTCAGCTGAAAAGAGGGGTGGGGTATGGGACTACGGACTGCCACCAACCTTGGGCACAGCACTGATGAGTGAGTTGCTCAATGGTGGTGGGCAGGACCAGCTAGTGAGTCTTCTCCAGGAAGGCCTTGCAGCACTTTAAGGCATTGCTGGTGCGCCACCTTGAAGTCAGAGTCATTGTCATAATAGGGATCTTTAATAATGAGTTATATAGTAATATATATATATTATATAATATACAATAATATATATAATAAATGAGTTATATAATAATAATGGATCATAGCTCCCAAGTAGCTTAATTTTAGCTTTGCAGTTTTTAACTTGATTACTTTTTCTATTCAAATCTCTCAGATTGCTTTCATCCATACATAGTACATAATCGAATGTGGCAAAGTCTTCTCTTGTAATCTGCCATGCAACATGTTGCATGTGGACACCATGTTTTCTCATACAGTTCTGCCCTCGATAGTCAGGGGCTCCCCACTTCATAGGTGGATGTAGCTACACTTCTCTCCTCCAGTTATCTTGACCTTTTCATCAGTCACCAGTTTTCTGAACACTGCTTCTGCAATGGGTGACCAGCAAAATGTCACCGAGACACGTGAACAGCACTGACTTGGACCTAACCTCTGCCATGTTTCCCGCCATGGAGTTTCAAATGAGTAATAACACACCAGGAGAATGAAGTCCCCACTACATCAAGGTTTAAGCAGCTCCAACCCTGACAGTGTCCAAGCAGCCTCCACAATAAAATGAACTATCTACCTGTGTATCCTCATCTGCAGTGAGGGTGACAATGGTTATTCTGTCCAATTCTAGGGTCACTGTGACAGTAAGAGCAAATCAAATGGAGACACGCTTGGGAAAGAGTAAGGCAGTGTCCTCAGTCTCCAGTGTGGATCAGCACCACTAGGTTTGGTGTATGGGGATGGGGGGTTGGGGGGTGGGGGGATAGCACACACCTTTCATCCCACCCAGCACCCAGGAGGCAGAGGCAGGTGGAGCTCTAAATTTGCTTATAGAGTAATAAGTTCCAGGATAGCCAGGATTACACAGAGAGACCCTGTCTCAAAACCATAACAACAACAAAGATAGAATAATATAAAGTTCCTCAGAAACTCTGGTGCTGTGTGTGTGGCTGGGTGGTGCCAGGGCTGTCTTTGTTTTCCCAGTGAATCCAGGTTCCTTAGCCACACCTTGAAAGATCCCACCGAGACCAAGTAACAAGTACAGAACAGCTGTTTGCAGCAACTTCGGTGTGTCGAACCTGGAGTTCAGACAAGAAAATTAGATACCAGCCCTGCCAATTTTTACCTGCATTTCTTCATATGGAAAAAGGAGGTGGCAACAGTGATGCACGATTTAATCCCAGCACTCAGGAGGCGGAGGCAGTCAGATTACCGAGTTCAAGGCCAGCCTGGTCTACATAGTGAGTTCCAGGACAAACCAGGGCTACACAGAGAAACCCTGTATTTAAACGAACAAACAAAAAGGAGGTAGCAGCTCTTACAGTGAGGAATATAATGAGAAGAAGAGCTTACCAAGCTTACCTCAGTGGTGCCTGTTTGGTGGAGCTCCATGTTTTCTACGCTGAAGACCAGACTCCTACTACTTCTGGAGCGCTCATCTTTTAGGGTGAGGTAATGGAGTGCAGTTATGCTGCCCAGGCTGACTGTGAGCCTGGGTTCAGGCCTTGGTTCCTCCAGCCCTGACTAAGACACCACACTAATCAGCTATCACAGGAAGAAAAGAGAATACAACTTGGCTTCTGGATAGAATGTAGGTTGAAATTAGGAATGGCAAACCCCAAAATGTTCAATGTCATCACCCAGTTATAAGCTGTGTCCTGGTTATTAATATGAGAAAGTCATTCTAATGCACTGAAATGAGCGACAGGTGCAGCCACACCCAGAGACTGGCAGTGCCACCCATGGCCTAATGACTCTCCTTCCATGTCTGTCTGATGATGAAGATCTGCTATCGAAATAGAAATAGAAGTCTCTGACTGGCCTAGTTTTGTTTTTAACAGAAAAAAAAGAGATCCCAGAAAAAGTAAATTTATGATTTTCTTTCAGTGAGTTCCTCAAAAGTTCTGTGCAGATGATGGACAGGGTGGGCAGTGAACAGCTGGGAGAGGAGCCAGTTGCTTAGGCTCTGGAGGAAGTTGATGTTTCTGGTTCTCGGGGACTTGCCAAGAATGACATTTTCTCATGGATTTCCTAAGAGTTAGATGTTCTTTCTTTCATTTTGTCCCCACCGTGTAGGCGTAGGATCCAAGACCTCAGCACATCTATCAGAGTAGCCCCTGTGCTGAAGAAGCAGAATTCCCAAATCCTTGATTGGGTTTGTATAGAGGGAAGGCCTGGAGATTCTAAATCAGCAAACATCGCTTTTACCTCAGCCCTGTACTTCCTGTCAGTGTAAATTTGGATGGCTTGCCTGGCATCTCTGTGCTGGCCTGCCCTGCCCTACAGCATGTGAGTGACTAAAATCCTCTGTGAACTGAAAATGTTATCAGTGTTAATTATCATGTCTCCTCTAGGACTGTAGTCTCTCACAGTAAGAGCCTAGGGTTATGTGGACAGGAAGGTGGCTCAGTCTCACTAGGCTGAACACATGGATAGGCTCATGTTGTGCCAAAACCTAGTACCTAGCACCTACCCTCTTGTAGTTTGATATGGCAGTGGACAGGCAGGGACAGAGAACCTTGCCTGTGTGTGATAGGCTTGGGAACATGTCAAGGAAGCCTTTCATAGAAGGGAATGGGTCCCATTATAATTGGGTGAGAGAAAAGAGAAGTCATAGGCATGATGTCAGATGAAGGCAGAGGAGGCTGTGGGAGGAGCTAAGAGCAACTGAGGGAAGCCAGATGTGGTTAGGGCAGGATATGGTCAAAGCAGCCTATCCAGTGGGGCATTAAAAGCAACAACCTTGGGTCCTGATATAGGGTCTCTGCCAGGCTTTTGGTAGGATGACAGCACTGGGGGGTGGGGGGTGGGGGGTGAGGGGGTAGGAGGAAGGGGTGTTGTGTGCAAGTGTGTGTGTGTCTGTGTGTGTGTACCTGCACGTGGTAGGGGAGTGCTAAGGGATTCTGAGAAGGTAAAGCAGTGTGTAAATGGCAGAAAGCAAAGGCTGCCTTGTTCCTGCTTCTTGAGGCACTACTCCAAAGGTGAAGCCGATAAGCATGCAGGGAGTCCTCTGGTGGTCTAGTTCGGGTTTCTGTTGCTGTGATGAAACACCATGACCAAAAATCAAGTTGGGGAGGAAAGGGTTTATTTGGCTTACACTTCCACATCATAGTCCATCACTGAAGGAAGCCAGGACAGAAACCTGGAGGGGTGCTACTTACTGGCTTGCTCCCTGTGGCTTGCTTGCTTAGCCTGTTTTCTTATAGAACCCAGGACCACCAGCCCAGGAAGGGTTGTGGTCACTGTGGGAAGGGGCCTCCCCCATTAATCACTAATTAAGAAAATGCCCTATAGGCTTACCTATAGCCTGATCTTATGGAAGTATTTTCTTTTCCTGTTTTTTTTTTTTTTTTGGCTTTGATTTGGTTTGGTTTTTGTTTGCTTTGGCTTTGGTTTTTGTTTTTTTTGAGACAGGGTTTCTTATGTAGTCCTGGCTGTCCTTGAACTCACTCTATAAACCAGGCTGGCCTTGAATTCAGAGACTCACCTGCCTCTGCCACCTGAGTGTAGAATTAAAGTCACGTGCTACCACATCTGCTTATGGCGACATCTTAATTGAGGTTCCTGCCAGGCAGTGGTGGTGCATGCCTTTAATCCCAGCAGTTGGGAGGCAGAGGCAGGCGGATTTCTGAGTTCGAGGCCAGCCTGGTCTACAGAGTGAATTCCAGGACAGCTAGGGCTACACAGAGAAACACTGTCTCGAAAAACCAAAAAATAAAAGAGAGTTCCAGATATAGAAGCCAGTGGTGGGGTGTTTGCCTGGCATGCTCAAGTAGTTCCCAGCACGGTCTAAAGTGTGGAGTCCTCCTCACCAACAGAGAGCCTCAGGCAGCAAACACAGGTCCCTGTGCCTCAGATCATTTGTCCAGAGCTTCTGTACCGGTTGAGGATGGGGTGATTCATTCATTCACCACTGCTCTCAAGGATGATCACTTGGAGCTGTCATCTCTGAATGCTGTTCTCCAGCCGATCCTAAATGCAGGCACCTTGGAGTGTCATCTGGTTCTGGTTAATTGTTTCCAACTTTCTGAAATGTACCGGAGATTAGCACCATCTTGCTGTTTTATCCCAGCTATCATAGTCAGCCCCGGGGTCCCTGCAGTTGTCCTGGGCACGTGTGACTGTTGCACCTGTCAGAGCACCTCTCTTTCCTGGGGCAGAAGGGGAAAGTATACCCACGGTGTGACTTTCACCTCCAGGTTCTGAGTGAGGGTTTGGACCCTTTGAAGTTGGCCTGAAGGAATAGCACCATCTGAGTAGCCAGTTGAGTAGCTGTTCCTTATCTATGGGGATCAATCCTTAAAGGTACCTCCTGGAAGCCAGACATACAGACATATAGGGGTCAGACAGATTCCACCTGGGAGGGGCTTCCGCTTCAGCTCAGAACTTGGGGAGATGGCTGCTGTGCTGGGGGGGTGCACTCACATGGTGCTGAGAAATCCTCTTATTAGTCCCCCACTAGTCCACTGACCAAATCCTTTGTAAGAAGAGTGGGAAGAGAAAGCCTGCAGCCTCCTGCCTGCATTCCTAGACACCGACTCACTGCTGCCCGAAGCCACTGGAGCAGCAGAGCTGTGTGAAATGTCAAAAGGAGTTATGCTCAGGGGCTCCTGGCCCCGCGCTGTGCCTTGCATTTTCTTCCATGTACACTCTGTTCATGGGTATCAAAGGGTGCAATTAGATGCTAGATCCAGATTTAAACATGGGCTCCCTCCTTGCCTGATCGAATTACAGGGGAGCATAAGTACATCAGGCTCTGTTGCTGGGACAGAGCTTCCAGCAAGCCAGCCTGTGGCAGCTCTCTCAGTGTCTTCTGTGTTACCTCCCTTCCACTGTGTCTCAGTCCCCTGTGACTCTTGCATGGCCCCCAGCCAAGATCCCGATTCCTTCAAGGCTGGCTCAAAAGACTCAGTCTCAACTTGAGACCCAAGGAAAACAGGGAGCCCATCAGCACCTCATAGGAATGAAAAGTGTTGAAGCTGGAAGCTATTTAGAGACCTAACCCAAAGCCCAGGGTTTGGGTTAGACAGGCAGGAGCTTTCTAAGGGACACGTAGCTAGCACAGAAGTTGAACAGTAGTCTTAATGATATTAACAGCTAACATTTAACAACTCTTAATGTGTTCCAGATTCAGTGCCAAGGGCTTAAGGGCAGTGCATCGTTGCATTCAAACCCAGACAGTCTGGCTCTAGACCTAGGCTGCACTCCCCAGTACAGCCTGATAGAGCACAACCTATACTGTCTAGCTTAGGTTCAAATCCTGGCTTCCCATCTTGTTTGTTCAGTGAGATGACTTCAGGTAAGCTAACCTCTCTGTGTACCTCAGTTCCTTCCTCTGCAAAGAAAAGGGTGTGAGGGGGCTACAGCACTGTCGAATAGTGTGGGGTTAAATGTCATTCACATACAATGTTGCAAGCAGTTGAGGTGCAGGCTAAGTGCCTACCTGGTGCTCACTCCCCTGCTCCTGGAACTAGAGTGTGGTCTGAAGTAGTGTTTAGAGAGACCTGAATTCAGCATCCAGTACAGACGCCAAATGTTTATTTTATTTTATTTTGAAGACAGTTTCTTAATATATTATGCAGCCTGGCTGGCCTGGAACTAGAGCCATCAGTCTGCCTTCAAACTAACAGAGATCCACCTGTCTCTGCTAGGATACCACACCCAGCACTCAAAGCCACTTTTAAACCATGTTTCTGTACTGCCTTTGATTTTTACATTTTTTTAAAAAAATTCATTTATTTATGTATATGGGTATTTTGCCTGCATGTACATTTGCATACCAGAAGAGGTTATCGGATCCCATTACAGATGGCTGTGAGCCACCATGTGAATTCTGGGAATTGAACTCAGGACCTCTGGAAGAGCAGCCGGTGCTCTTAACCACTGAGCTGATTTTTACATTTTTAAATGGTTGACGGGGTAGACAAATAAAAAAGCCAAAGACAATTTCATGACACATGAAAAGTATATCAGTTGTCCACAAATAAAGTTTTATTGGAACATAGCCAAATCTATTTGTTTCTATTTTACTGAGGATGCTGTGATGATGAAATATTGAGTAATTGTGACAGGGTCTATGTGACCTATAGAACCTAAAATGTTTGCCCTGTAACTCTTTACAGAAAGTGTTCTCACCCCTGATATGGAGTTATTCTTACTGAGGTAGAAATCCACCTTCACTGCTGACAAGATGTTTGTTTTTAAGCTGTCAGCAACCCCCTCAGAACCTTGGTTCTGACATCTCTTCAGTGGGTGCAACATGTATGCTGAACAAAGGCAATTTAAAAATGATAGTGACTGTGTGGTGAGCAGTTAACAGGGGCTGGAACATACCACATGCTCCCTCATCGAACTCATGGTCTCTGTGCACAGCTGAAGGAAAAAACCTTCCCCTGTAACCCATGAGTCACTTCTGTCGTGGACTCTAATGTCACACTTTACAGTGATAGATAGCAGCTGCCGGGTGACTTCCGGTTTTTTGTAGTGGGAAGGTTTGTATACCTGGCAGGGAAACAGCCTGTGTCACAACCTTTTGTCCATCAAGGTCTGGGGGGTGGAGAGGTCTTTAATCTCTTCCAGTATAACCCTGTGGACTGGGGGTTTCGTCAGCCCACAGCTGGGGCTCTTCAGGCATGCTCCCATTCCAGATATCTAGGCCTGGGCTCTCCCTGGCACCTCAGGTAATTATCACCTCCACCTGCTGGGTTCTCAGGAAGCATGGTTACTATTGGATACTATCGTTGTTTCCTTTCTGTTGCTGTGATAAACACCATGACCAAAAGCAACTTGGGAAGGATTTATTTCAGCTTACACTTATAGGTAAGAGTCCATCACTGAGAGAGTCAGGGAAGGAGCTCAAAGAACCTGGAGCTGAAACAATGCAGGCTGGTTAGTACTTGCTCATTTTCTGCTAGCTTTTCTTTTTCTTTTTTTCTTTTTCCTTTTGTTTTGTTTTTTTCGAGACAGAGTTTCTCTGTGTAGCCCTAGGTGTCCTGGAACTCACTCTGTAGACCAGGCTGGCCTCGAACTCAGAAATCTGCCTGCCTCTGCCTCCCAAGTGCTGGGATTAAAGGCTTGCGCCACCATGGCCTGGCTTCTTTTTTTCTTTTTCTGTTTTGGTTTTTTTTTTTTAAAAAAAAGACAGGTCTTGCTTGGGGGGGGGGGGGGGGGGTGCACACCTTTAATCCCAGCACTTGAGGGGACAGAGACAGGTGGATCTCCTGAGTTCCAGGATAGTAGCCAGAGCTGCACAGAGATCTCTCTCTCTCTCTCTCTCTCTCTCTCTCTCTCTTTTTCTCTCTCATACACACACATACAGTAGACAGGATCTTGCTATATAGCCCTCACTAACCTCCAGTTCACAGAGACTTGCCTGCCATGATCTCCCAAGTACTGGGATTAAAAGTGTTGGCCCCCATACCTGGCCCTCTGCTGCTTCCTTAACGTGGCCCAGCCTCTCCACCTGCTGGGCCCGCCTACATCGATCACCATCAAGACAGTTCATCACAGATGTGCCACAGAACAGTCTGATGGAGGTAATTCTTCAATTGAATTGAAAGGTTTCCCTTTCTCAGGAGCCTCGAAGTTGTGTCAAGCTGACAACACACTCCAGCTAGCACTGACACAGAGGAGGAAACAGCACTGCCTTCTGGGATGAGTGGATGGCTTATGGGAACCAGTGAAAGGACACAGGATGATGCTGGCTGTCCCAGCCTTGCCACTGATTCACTGGCTTTTGGTCATCAGTGAGTCACCCAATCTCTTGGCACTTCACTTTCCTAGAATATAGAGTGGGGATAATTCCCCCTTAGAGGAACTGGTTTGCTGATAATGCCAGTCACACAGAGATGCATACTCTGGCCCTGGTTCCCCTCTGCAGCAGCACAGCCCTGCCCCAGAGTGGAAGTGGCCAGTCTCTTGAGGCTGTCCCCAGACCAGGCAGAGGGAGTAGATGAATGGGAGTCCCAACACCAGAAGAGAACAGAGACCAGCCCAGAGCTGTGGATGTTTCTAGGGAGTAGCCTCCTGTGCTGGAGGGTCCCCCCTCCTATAGGTGTAGTTTTGCCGAAGCTGTCATCCTGTGTTTTTTCACCCCTCGGCAGAGTTAGCGCCCTGTAGGCAGCTCTTCAGGCCGGTGACATTTGGACTCTGATGTGCTGGCCCTCCTGACCTGCGCGGTGGACGCTCAGCCAGCTCGTTATTGTCTGTGGCGCTTGCCTGCAGCCTCGCTCCCGCCCCGGCTCCACCCCTTGCTGCGAGGTCTGTTTCCTAACTGCTGCTCCAACCACACACCTCGGTTCTGTCCGAGCTCCTCCTCTTCCTCCCTCCCTCATTCAGGGTGGGTGGGACTGAAGGACGGGACTAACTTGACAGCAGCATCTCATTTTTAGCTAGTCACCGGCCCCTTCCCCAGAATGCCTGTGTGTCTCTAGCCTCTGAAGAGAGGTTCTTCTCCCGGAGCCCCTGGGGGCCACGGAGCTCCCGAGAACTGGGGAGGGGACGCACCAGCCATGTGCCTCTGCGGGAATCTACCAAGGAGCCAGGGGCCTGGAATCCTCTCTCTCCTGCTGCTTCGGAGGCAGAGGTGAGCACCGGGCGGCCGGCTCCAACTAAAGGTGCCGGGAACCGCCTGTCATGGTGGCCGTCTGCAGCCAGCCTGAGGCACTCCCAGACGGGTTTGCAGCTGAGCCTGTTTATCTGGTGTGGGAAGAAGATGGGGAGTTACTTGTCTGTTGTCCCGGCTTACTTCACCTCCAGAGACCCCTTTAGGTGAGTTGGTCTCCCTGATCTCCTCCCATCCCCGCTCCTAGACCTGAGGGAAGGCCAAAGTCTTCCTTGTTCTCGTCTGACCTCACTTAGTCCTGGTTTTACCAGAAGAGCTTGTGCAGAAGCAGCCTGGAAAAGGGCACTCCGGTGTCATGAAAACAGGGAGGTGAAGGAAGGTCCTGGGGAGCCCGGGCTCCCCTTCCTAACAAAACACAGCTTGGTGTTACTGTGTCTGGAGAAAGCACAAATGGGGTGCCATTCTGTGACGCTCACATGTCTTACCTACAGGCTGTGCTGCCTGCCCAGGAATTTGTCCTAACAAGCAGGATGGGCAGGTTTTGCCAAACTAAAAGCTGGCAAGGACTGGGTGTGGGTAGCCTGGTACACAGTAGGCACTGTATACATGTTCTCTTAATGGCTTATTTGCCCCAGCTTTGAAGGGTTCCTCAGCTCCCAGATGAGTGGGTTTCTGGGTCAGCCCCCAGATATGTGCGTCAGTAGGGGCTCTCTGTGAGGCCTTTCATGGGGAGGCGTGGAAACTTTCTTCCTCTGACCTGTCGTCTTTGCTCTCTGCCCCACCCAACCTTCAAGAGAAACTCCCCAGGGGGTTTCTGGCCCTCTGGGTCCCTTCTGAATGGAGCCATTCCCGCCTGGGGTGGGGCTTGTTTTTATTCTTTGGGAGAAACCTGTTTTTCTGAGGACTGCCTCCCCTTCACCAGTAGTCCTGCCTGACTTTTCTCCCAGCTTTTCCAACCCGGCTTTGTGGCCAGACCTCACTATTAGGATAGTGATCTGTGTGGCTGTCCCTGGGCAGAAGAGCGGCTACCATAAGGTTTCAGCGAATGGCTGGGTCCTTGTAGAGACTAAAAGGGGGGTGGTCTTGGATATCGCCTACAGCAGCCCTCCTGGGGGACACTTCTCATTGATCAAGCCTAAAGATATTATGTAGCCCCATCTTACTGATGAAGCTACCATTCTTATCCCCTTCGCTGGCTTGTTTTGGTTGTGGAGTTTCTTGTCCTCCCTCCATACCTCTTCTCAGGCTTGCTTTCCTCCCTGTCAGAGCAGGAAAGGGATGGTTTGCCAGATCTATTGAAGATTTTTGTTCTTGTTTTGTTTTCTGAGTTGAGGAAAGAAGTTGATCTTGAGTTTAGGAGGTAGATTTTACCATGCGGGATCCAGATGCCAAGTGTTGTGGCAGCGACTTGTTCAGGTCCTCCTTGTTCCTCTAAATCCTGGGAAGGCATCTTGGGGGAAAGGCTGTTCCTTTAGGGAGTGGGAACAGCATGCTCCTTTTAATTTGTGTGGCCATGACACTTCTCTGGAACTGGAGCTAGGGCAGGTAATAAAGTTTTGAGAGCCAAGTCCCCAGGGCCTCCCAGGTCCAAAGTCCTTTGTCTTGTTCTAGCCAACCTCTCTGGGAAACCTGATGACCTCACCTCTGTTCTCCAGGCTCTGTTTGCCCAGCTGGAATCAAAGGGCACTGACTTGCAGTAGACCCTCTGCCCTCTCCATGAGAGGCCACATTCCTGAAGCTACTGCTGGAGCACACAGGGCTCTGTGCCTCAGGGGAGGGACTGCCTGGACTCAGCTTTCCAGGCTTCCGGGATAAACCACTACCTGGTCATAAAGCTGCCTCCCATCAGCCCCCTCCTTCCTCATGTGCTCCTCTGTGACAGGGATTAGAGTTCATGGGCTCCTGAACCAGAGCCCTTCCTGGACTCTGTCAAACAAGTTAAGTCCTTGCCCCTCGGGCCTCTGGAGGAGGGAAGTCCATAAGACGTAAGAGTCCTAGGGTTGTGGTTTCAAGAAAGGTGATGCAACCAGATTCCATGGGACGTGATCAGGCGGGACCATGTGATGGGGAAAGGAGGAGACGGGAAGGAAGGATGGCATTTCTGGGCCCTGTACACCCCTCTGCCTAGCAAGCCCACCTCTAGCAGAGAGTATGTCTTGTCTGCCTGCCACTGGTGGGAGCGGCATGGTGTAATCTCAGGTACTCCCAAATAAGGAAACATCTCAAATAGAAGTTTACTGTGGAAGAGGTAAATCAGGGAGTGGTCTTTTTGTCTAGTGCTGGCGAGGCCGTGTCATCACACCTTTATCAACTGGAACTCCTGTCACTCAGTTATGTTCCCAATTGAGAGAGGGACGGACAGACGGACGGACAGACGTGTGCGCCTCATCTTTAAAGGAATTCCTTTCCTAGGATTTCCCTTAGTGTCCAACATGAGTGTGATGAGCTTGGTTTGGGCATTATCTCCAGAAGGCAACAGGCACATCTTTGCATGGTAAAGCAACCCATGTTTGAGAACTGTTCAACTTAGCAATAACCTTTGTAACTTTTGCAGCCTCCTTCCAGCCTTCGGGAGGGCTTGGATCAGCTGAATGGCTCCCAACTGTCACTTGTTTGTCTGAGGCGTACAGACCTTCACACTTTCCCCTCCCACATAGAGGAAGCCCCTGTGAGCTGCGCAGATTACACGAACTGACAACCAACCCCCCCACCGGAGCTGCAGCAGTGTACTCTATTGCTAAGCTTGTTACAGGCCTGGTTTTTTTGTAAAAACAGCATAGCAACATATTCCACACGAATTACAGTGTTTGGCAGACTATTTCAATCTGTAGAGTCTGTAGGAAGAAGCAATAGAGGGGTGTGTGGTGGTGATCTGAGTCTCTAGCCCCTGTCGAGCCTGCTCCTGTGGGGCCTGGAGGACGGTTGGAGCCCCTGTGGAACTCTCAGGCCATGTAGCTTCATTTTCTCCTTCACAGCCTAGTCCAGACTCAGGAAGAGGCTAACAGTAGTAACCACAGCTGCTTAGATTTAAAGGGAGCATCCAACCCAGCCTTTCCCAGAACCTAGGAGGGCTGTGCTTTAATGTGACTCTGGGTTCCCTCACTCCGTGGGGTTGAGAACTTTCCTGTAGACACCGGTCTGAGGAATCAGGAAGTGTGTGAGGTGGAGCCTGTATCACTTGGCTTCTCTCAGCATTTCATCTTGCCTTTGGTCCTTACATGTTGTGATGCACAGTAAAAGTCTTGATTGCTAAGGCTCTGCAGAAAATTCATTTTAGGGTCTTCTTTTCTCCTGAGGGGTCTGCTTATTAATTCTAGGTATGAAGCAGACCCACATTCCCTGGGCATGGGAAAGAAGATGGTCAGTCTCTATTTGTCCTTGCTGTTCTCAAATTGGAGATGAAAGGAAATGAACACTCCTGGTTACCTGCTGAGGGCTTTGAAAGCCCAGGGCTTTTCATTTTCAGCTTCCCTTGAGCCCAGCTGATTATTGATATGCCGTCTGCGTCTGCAGGTTCGGGTCTGGGAGTGAAGTAACGCTCTCATGCACCTTCTTTGCCCAGGTCACCTGCAGTGTGTCAGGAAAACTGGTCAAATGCTGTCCTTAGGTACAGCTTCTGTATGAGGCCTCCTGTGTGTGTCTCTGAGGTTTTAGCTCTGTATACCCAGAATCCTCAGGAGACAAGGGACTGCATCTGAGCCCTGGTTTCTGACCCACCACTACTGCCTCCTAGCTGGGTGCTTTGGGGTCTGCAGCCAGGGCAGATGTGACTTTCACTTGAAGCTTTCAAAACTGGAAAGCCGGAGGGGAAAAAAAATACCGTGGCTTCTGAGAATCTGAGGTGGGACATTTTTAAATGGTGCCTCACTTCCACAGTGGATCTAGATGCTTTAACAGACACCCCTACTGGAGAACACTGGGTAAATGGATGCAGAGCTACTGGTACTAGTTATATTGACTATTTGAGCTGAAGGAGAATTATCATGAAGGGTTAACACTCAAATATGAGCTATCATGGTTCCAGTCTCATTATTGGAGACAAGAATCCTGAGGTCCGCTGAGATGGCTTCCTCACCAGGTACACAGATTCAGGTCCCAGCTCCATCACTTGCATGGACAACTATCAACAGATGTTGATAATGCCTAGGTTAGCACTTTAAATCCTCCAGTGGCCCAAGAGACCTGTTGTGTTGGCAAAAACAGAGCTTAAGGGACCTACAGCGGGTTCTGGCAGCTGCTCACCATGCTCAGAGGCACCTGTGGCAGGGTATGCATCTGGCTGCACTCTACAAAGGCATTCCGGAACACATGCCGTGTGCACTGGTGCTGCTGCTCTCCAGCCAGGTGTGCGTCCCAGCAGGCTGCTGTGGCTGTCTCCTGCATGCCTACGCTTGTTTCTCTGCCTGTTCCCTTGCCTGGTGAGAGCTACTTGCAGTGAACAAAAGCAGGATACTGGCAGTAGAAAGGAGGGTGTGTTCTGGTGCTTTCATGGCCTGAGGTGGCGCACATACCATTGTGAGGGTGTAAGAGAGCCCAGGCCTGCAGTTGGGTACAGATATGCCTGCTCCAGCTTCTCACTACCACAGATTGGAAAAAGATAGGCCTCGTGACAGGGAATCCTGTGCTCCCACCTTGGCTTATGGTTCTTGACACTCATGCCCCATTTTCAGTTTGAAAGCTGAAGGCCTTCCCTGCCTAGCCCTAAGCTTGGATGCTGAGTGTACCAAGAGGAAATAGGATCCTGCCTCTACTTTCAAGGACTTAACAGTCTGAAGGAAAAGAAGGAAACTTACCCAAGAACATTAAGTCAGGAGGTAGGAGGCAAGAAAGAAGCCTCCCTTCGAGTGTCAGCTCCCTGCTAGAAGCCCCACAGTCACTCTGAACTAGCACTCCACCCGAGTGTTTGCAACCATGTTACCGGTTCACAAATGAGAAACAAAGATCAGGTGGGTGGCAAATGGTGGTACTGAGGTTGGAACCTCAAGTCTTCCAGGGATACTGTGCCCACAATTTCATAAGCAGAGAACCCGAACCCACAGAAGGAAAGGGTTTCCCCAGGAGCATATAGCACTAGGCGCTTGAATTTAGCTCTATCCCGAACTGGAGCTCATCACTCCCTCTAGGCCCATCGTGTCCGTATATTCTCTGTGCCATACCCAGCTCCCAAAGCCTGATGCGGCGTAAGATGTCAATAGCACCCATAAATAAGTAGAAAAGCCACAGACTTGGAACAGCCCCCACCGGCAGCTGGGTGCTCTGTGTTCCAGGCCTTGCTTCCCCAGCCCTCCTCGGCAGCTTTCCACCTCGTGTGCTTCCTACTTCCCATGTAAGCACACAGTCAGGGACAGCAGCTCTTCGTGGTCTCTCACCTTGTGTGACTCAGTTTGGTTTTAGAGCTTCTAGGAGTTGATATAGGGCACCTTATATCTGTCTCACATCTCTTCGTTGCCTAGTAAGTTAATGCAGTACTGTCCTTCACTGTGAAATGCTTTTGCATACATGCATTAACTTATTTGGGCCTCATTCTAGCTGGGTCTTTTGGGGTTTTTCTTATTAATATATTTGTTATTTATGTATGTATGTATTCTTTTTTTTTTTTTTTTTCTTCTCTGAGACAGGGTTTCTTTGTATAGCCCTGGTTGTCCTGGAACCTGCTCCATAGAACAGGCTGGCCTCGAACTCACAGAGATCTGCCCGCTTTTGCCTCATTTCCCTCTTTCTTTCTTCTAACCCTTCTCATGTTCCACCTTCCCTCAAATTCGTGGCCTCTTTTTCTTTCAATTATTGTTACTTTTTTCCTCTAAATATAAAAATAGAATCTGCTCAGTCTATATAATGTTACAATATTACTTGTTATATATAGGTTTTCGGGGCTGCCATTTGGTATTGGATAGCCAGCTAAGGGAGACTCTTGCTCTCACTTTCAGCATTTCATAGTTGCCTGCAGTTTTTTGTCTGGGGTTGAAGGCCTGTGAGCTATCTTCCTTCCGTATTGGTGTGATTCTTGTTTAGGGTGCCGTGTTGGTGAGACTTCATGGGTTTAGCTTCTCTGACATTTCTAGGAGACACAATTTCATATCAAGCTTCCTGTGTTCCTCTGGATCCTCCAGTCTTTCTGACCAAAAGTGATCCCTTTGCCTTAGGTGCAGGAGTCAGGTTGTAAATCCATCATCTGGGACTGGGCTCAGGAACCCTGCATTTAACCAGCTGTGGTTTTCTGCAATAGTCTCTGTCCTGCTAGACCCTGGAGCAGAACCCAGACATTGGCTGTTTATAGTGGGATGTTGGTAATTACATCTTGTTAACCAGGCTTCTGAGAAAGCCAGGCATGGTGGTGAACGACCTTCATGCCAGATCTCTGAGTTACTGGCCAGCCAGACCTGTAGTAAGACCCTGCTTCAAAAAAGCCCCTAAGAGAACTGGTACAGTGGGAAGTTGGGAAGAGGATTGCTGTGAGTTTGGGACTAGCCTGCTCTACAGAGTGAGCCTTGTTCTCAAAACTAACAAACAATAACAAGGCCTGGCATGGCATACACCTTTAATCCCAGCACTCAGGAGGCAGAGGCAAGAGGATCTCTGAGTTGGATCTCTGGTCTACAGAGTGAGTTACAGAACATAAAAAGACTGACTCAATAAAAATAAAGATAAACAAAAGTTGTTGAAAGCTACCTAACTAGTACAGTGGCTATCCAATGACACATGAGCTATCACCTTTAATTGCAGTTAATATTGTGTCCCAGCTGTACTGAGCCCTTTATATAAGCTGCTTGTGCATTTATACATATTGTCTCATATTTTTATACATATTTTCACAGCAATCTGTTTACAAATCATTACTTGGTCAGAGAAGTAAAATCTATTACCTGATACTTTCATAGGCATAATTATTAAGTGGCAGGGCTAAGAGGAGCCCTATGGAGGGGCTGCCCTGTGTGACCTCTGAGAAGCAAGAATGTAGCCAGTTTGGATCAGACAAAGCCTTTGCCCATTACAGTAGGCAGTCAGTCCGCACAGGTGTGGATACCTACAGGTCCTGCTACCCGAGAGGTTATGCAGAAAGATCTCTTGAGCCGGGACCCAGGCTGGGCAACCTAGTGAGACCTATCAATTAAAAGAGTCTGACTAAAAGGAATGAGGTTCATTGGCTAGGTGGGCAGGGAGTTGGGTCTTAACTGTGTGTGCTGGTAGGGCTTAGGAAGGAGATAGTGGCCACCTGTTCAGGCACAGGTTTTTCACACACCTCAACTGATTGAAAAGTGAAAATCTCCAACAAGGTGACAACTGTTACAAATTAAATTAAAAGTAACAAATTTGGGGCTGGAGAGATGGCTCAGCCGTTAGGAGCACCGACTGCTCTTCCAGAGGTCCTGAGTTCAGTTCCCAGCAACCACATGGTGGCTCACAACCATCCATAATGACATCTGGTGTGTCTGAAGACAGCTACAGTGTATTTGTATACATTAAATAAATAAATCTTTTTAAAAAAAAAAAAAAAAGTAACAAATTTCACCAGGCATGGACACCTTTGATCCAGTACTTGGAAGGCAGAAGCAGCCAATCTGTGAGGCCAGTCTACCAAGCGGCATAGAGAAACCTTGTCTCACTAAGGGGAGTGGGAGGGTTAACAAATTTCATAATCAAATTGTAATCTAAATTAAAATTTGATCAATTGTTACCACAATTGTTGCTCATAGCAATTTCCATTTTCAGTCTAAGGTTGAATCCGGGGTTGATGTATCTACTGGGTTATTGTGTCTTTCTAGGCTTTCTCAAGCCCTACCCACTTTCCCCCTGACTTTTGTAAACTCAAACCTTATTTTGAACATCATTATGCAGCTCACAGATCAGTAGAAATCACACTAAAAGGTTTTCCCCCCCCTTTTTAAGCTCTTTGTCGGGGCTGGGATGATGGCTCAGCAGTCCCAGCAAGCACACTCTTGTCTTGTTGAGGAACTGGTTTCAGTTCCCAGTACCACCTGGCTGCTCAGCACTGTCTGTCTCCCTCCAGGAGATCCCTACCTTCTCACCTCCACGGGCACCAGGCGCACACGAAGGCAAACAAACACATGAAATAATCCTTAAAATTCAAACAAACAAACAAAACTATTTATACTATGGTGCTGGCTTAAAGAAAGAGTTTACCTCTCTTTTTTTTTTTTTTTTTTACCTACCTTTGCTACATGTGAGCTTGTCTCAAAGAAAAGGAGAAACAGAGAAGAAAGGGGAATACTTATTTATTTGCTTATTTACCAAAGCCTATGTAGCAGTCCTGGAACTCATAAGATAGAGTTGACAGACCTCAAACTCACAGAGATCCTCCTGCCTCAGTCTCCCAAGTGCTGGGATTAAAGGAGTGTGCTACCATCCTCTATGAAAATTAATTTAAGGGCTGGAGAATGGCTCAGAGATTAAGAGCACTCACTGCTCTTCCAGAGGTCCTGAGTTCAACCCCCAGCAACCACATGGTGACTCACAACCATCTACAATAGTATCTGATGCCTTCTTCTGGCATGCAAATGTATATGCAGATAGAGCATCCATATAAATAAAATAAATTTTTTTAAAAAAAGAAAATTAACTTAATTTTAAATTAATTTTTGTCCTGGAACTCACTCTGTAGACCAGGCTGGCCTCAAACTCAGAAATCCACCTGCCTCTGCCTCCCAAGTGCTAGGATTAAAGGTGTGCACCACCACTGCCCAGCTTGAACTTTTTTAAAAAATATTTTACCCTGTCTCGAAAAACCAGAAAAAAAAACTTTGTTCCTCTTGTAGAGGACCTGAGTTCAGTTCCCAGCACCCACGTGGCAGCACACACCTGTCTGTAACTCCTGTTCCAGGGAATCTGATGCTCTCACACAGACATACATGCAGGCAAAACACCAATAAACATAAAAATAGTAAATCTTAAAACAATTTCAATATTAACAAATTTAATGTATTATTAACAAATTTAATGTGTATGTGTCAGGTCCAAAAGAAATTAGGAACAAATGGCTACCTGTGGTGCCTATTAGCTACCAAAGCACACACTAGTCTCTAGACTTTCAGTATCTCAACCACCTTTGGTTTTTCTTAGCTCTTCTCACCCCTCCCTTACCCTAACAGGCTCCAGCTTGTGGGCTTCCCACCCCAGTTCTCATTCCCTTCAGCTATGCTCACGCTCTCTCTCTCTTTCCCTCCCTGTCCCTCCCTCCCTCCTCATCTCCTCTAGAGGCTCAGTACAGTCCGCTTTGTCTCCCTCAGATGCCTCTGACTGTGCTCTCCCTCATCTCCATAATGAAAACCTCCCCCTCAACCATACCTTGGAGAGGGCGTGCCTTCTGTTTGTACAGTGTTTATCTGTGTGTGGGTGTGTGCCTGTGAGTGCAGGCGCCATGAGAGCCCTGGATGCTGGGTCCTCTGCAAGAGCAGTGCGCGCTCTCAATGCTGAGCCTAGAGACGAACTTCTCTATCCATAGCCCTTTTGTTTTTCATTTTCCCTCCTCAAAGACACCTTCACAGCGCTATGGTAGCATATGGACTTGAGGGATACCTGCACACCCCACGCATGTGCAGTTTTCGGGGGGTGGGGGGGGTGTTCTTGGGTCTTCGAAGCTTCCCGGTGGGCTCCAGGACTCCAAGCCCCTGCTCCCAGAGGCAGGCAACGCAGCACAGCTGCTTCCTGGGGCCTTGTTTGCTCAGAAGCAGTTTTCCTTGGGAAGCCATGACGCTGTGGGCTTTGCTGCATCCTGTCTTTGGAAGAAGAGAGGACTGCCTGTTTTGTCATTAAACTGGGAGCCAAGGACCACCTGTGCAGCCTGCTCTGGAGATCCAATAGCATTTCTTTTCTGGCCCTGCAGGTGTTCTGAATGCCAGGAATCCCTCACCAACTGGTACTATGAGAAGGATGGGAAGCTGTACTGCCACAAGGACTACTGGGCCAAGTTTGGAGAATTCTGCCATGGGTGCTCCCTGCTGATGACGGGGCCCGCCATGGTGAGCCTCATCTCTGCCCCTCACAGTCCACTGATAACCCTTCCGTGGTCAGTCATCACCTGGCCTTTTCATCAGAAAGATGGTGTTTTTTATCATTCATTCAACCTTAGGAGTCTACCAAGCCCTTACTATAGGCAGGGCTAGTCTTCCCTCTGTTTTGTGTGGTCTAGAAGACTATCTGTGAGAGCTGTGATTTTGGTTTCCAGTGAGTGAGTTTATTACGTATATGTCAAGCGACAGTAAATGCAGGAGTAGTGCAGCAGCTGGGAGGATGCAGCACATTCCCGTCAAACATCATCATATCAGGAATCCTGAGGTCTAGCAGACGCCGCTGGAGCGGCCTCATCAGATCAGAGGCCCACAAACAACCCAGCAGAGCAACTGCAGAACCCCAGTGAGGAAGCCAGCTGCAGCTCCTGATGGAGAGCGTCCTAGGTGGAATAGAGCATCCCCTGGGGGAAGCTTCCAAGTAAAAGAAAGGAACCTCAAACCAGGTGCTTACAACATCCACAGAAAGTGACAGAAAGTTGAGACAGAGTCCCTGACTAGCTTGCTTTCCATTGATGAATATCAGTGGCTGAAATTCCAACCTCTATAAAGACTCTACTGCGGACACTTTTATATCGTGACATGAACAACAGTGACCTCTGTGGAGATTTCCCCTCCCGTTCTCAAGGACACGGTGTTGCCAATATTCCCTCCCTGTCAGAGCGGGGAAGCAAGCCCATGCCCAGGCAAGGGCTCTTGGAAGACACTTTGAGACAAACATGCTTAGTGGGAGTGGGAGCAGGAGGGTGAGTTCATACAGCACATGGCAGATCGGCAGAATGGTGTCTGTTACACCCTCAAGGACCTTAGCGGACACTGTTGGGTATGGGTGGGTAAGAACAGTACAGTGAGATGAAACCTAAAGGACAATGTGACAGGCTGAGAGGATGTACCTAGGTCCTGATCAGAGAATCGGGTGGTGGGAACTAGAATGGGCTGCCAGAGACAGGTTCTGCTGCCTGTGTATATAATGGGATTCAAGCATGAACAGACTAGCCAGCCCTATGTTGGAGGAACAGTGAGCCTCCAAGGTAGGAGTCATTATTTTGGGAACGTGTTCTTCTGACTGAGGCCAACAGTTTTCTGTAGTGTTAGAAATGGCAGGAGACATCCTCCCCCCCCCCCCATCACTTCCACAGAAGCTTTAGGGCAGACACTGAAAGGCTGGATTTTGACCAGCATCTGCAGATCTGTACTTGGAAGGGGGGTTTTGGTGTCTAGCGTCAGCACATCTCTGATTGATGTTGCTCACCCGACATTAATCCTGTCCACTCTAACAAAAGTGCTAACTCGCCCCTTCCCTCCATGGTGTTTCCATCTGCTCACAGGTGGCTGGGGAGTTTAAGTACCACCCAGAATGCTTTGCCTGCATGAGTTGCAAAGTGATCATTGAGGATGGGGATGCATACGCCCTGGTGCAGCATGCTACACTCTACTGGTAAGATGTGCCCTGTGTGTCCTTCCAGTATGAGCTGGGTGAAGGCAACTGGAGTGGTGCCCTAGGAAGGCTGCCAGACAGCATCATTCTGCCTGTAGTCCTCCCAGAGGGAGAAAATGGCTGGGAAATGCCCTCTTAGGGGCAGCTTCACATTAAAGGAAAGACTGTAGAGTTGACCTACATTAACAGAAGAAAGCAGCTGAGTCCCAGAGAGGGGAGAAGAGTCTAGGACAAGATTCTTACTGTGAGTCAGGCAGAGCAAGAAAACCCACTCCATCTCACGTCCAGGCCAGGGCTCTTCCCAGTAATCTTTCTGCTGCTGTCCCAGCTTGTCACCCAAGTCCTAGACTCCTCCTTTTGGACAGCCCATCAAGACTTGTAGGAAAGACAGTTGTGGTGAGACGGGTTGCTGCTTCAAGCCCCGTGCGTGATGGGGGTTGCTGGAGGGCTTCTGGGTAGGCCTGCAGGATCTCAGCTCCCTTTGTACCCCTCTCCCTAGTGGAAAGTGCCACAACGAGGTGGTGCTGGCACCCATGTTTGAAAGGCTGTCTACGGAGTCCGTCCAGGACCAGCTGCCCTACTCTGTCACGCTCATCTCCATGCCTGCCACCACCGAGTGCAGACGCGGCTTCTCCGTGTCTGTGGAAAGTGCCTCTTCTAACTATGCCACCGCTGTGCAAGTGAAAGAGTAAGTGTTTTGAGAGCCTTGCAGCAGAGGCTCATGGTCCGAGCCCATAGGTAACCCTCGATCACGGGGCTTTCTCCATCCTCACCATCGCCTTTCCCCTGACCTTGGCTCTTCATGTTTCTTCTGCCCAAGTTGCTTCCAACTTAAGGCTGCCTTCCCGACTTTTCAGGTGTGAGGTTTTATGTCTGCTCCTGGAAATTATCTGGCCTGATTAATGTGTGTCAGCTTGAATTGTCACCTGCCCTCCCCACCTGTGGTAGTTTGAATAAAAGTGAACCCGGTGGCTCATATATTTGAATATATATTGAATATATTTGAATGCTTATGGAGTGGCATTAGGAGGTGTGACCTTGTTGGAGGAAGCGTGTCACTGAGGGTGAGCTTTGAGGTTTCAGAAGCTCAAGGCAAGCCCAGTATCACTCTCTTCTTGCTGCCTGCAGATCTAGATGTAGAACTCTCAGCAACCCTGAGAGTTGCTGTGTCTGTCTGTGTGCCGCCATGCTTCCTGTCATGACAGTAATGAACTTTCTTCATAAGAATTCTTTATAAGAATTGATGTGGTCGTGGGGTCTCCTCATAGCAATAGAAGCCCCTAAGACACCACTCCAATATAAACTCCAGAAGGACCTCCCTTTGTCTTGTTCAGTACTGTATACAAAGGCCTACCATTAATAGGAAGTTACTGTTTTATTGGCCACATTTATGAATGGAGAATGAAGAAAATAGGCCCCAAAGAGGGCAGGATCCTACCTTGGATCTCATCCAAAGATTAGAGGCGAGACTACATCCATGTAATACCAGGCTTCATTTTTTTTCCCCTGGGTCTGTGTTGAGGCAGAGCATCATGGCAGGGAGCATGTGGCAAAACTATTCACTTTGTGATGGTTGATAGAGAAAGCCCTGTAAATAATGACTGTGAGGCTGGTAGGATTAAGAATTCAGGAGGAAGCGATATCTATTCTGTAGCTTCATTAGATAAGAAGGAGAGGGAACTGTGTTCAGGGCAGAGGAAGCCAGATATCTCCAGAGGTAGGTGTCTAACTGTTTAGTCTACGTTGGGAGAGTAGCCAAGTGGCTGTTAATATGGAGAACCTAACTGTGAAAGTCCAGTAGGTCTATTAAGGGCTTTAAGCATCAAGATAATATAACCAGATTGGCGTTTGGAAGGACGGCTAGTACGGAGGTTAGGTAGGAGAAAGGAAGGGTCCAGAGATGTAGAGCTGTGGTGATCCAGGAGAGAGATGTTGGTAACCATGGTGATGGAGAAAAGGCAGGATTCTCAGAAGAGGGTGGGGGTTGAGGGGAGAAAGGGAGGGGTTTGAGGGAACTCCAAATGGGGACAACGTCCAGGTTTCTGGCTTAGGTCAGTAGGTCAGTGACTGTGTTCTTCCCTGAGAGGAAGCATTCTGGGGTGGGTACTACATTTTGGTGTAGGAGGCCTCGAGCGAGTAACCACTGGGGGCTGGGTACTTGGTGAGCTTTCCCTGTGCAAGTGTCCAGGTGAGTTTTTAGAATGCTTTCATCCTGCCTTAACTCTTGTCCATTTTTAGGGTCAACCGGATGCACATCAGTCCCAACAACCGAAATGCCATCCACCCTGGGGACCGCATCTTAGAGATCAATGGGACCCCTGTCCGCACTCTCCGAGTAGAGGAGGTACAGTATGTGTGTGTCCAGTCTCTCTGTGGGCCTGGTGCACAGAACAGGCTCCCTGAAAGATCTGGCTATGGCCTTTACTTTTTCCCTCACCAGACAATCTTAGCACTGGGCCTGTGACAACCAGTGGATTTCTGGGTCAGCGTAACAGATTTCCAGGGCAGAAGAGATGGGCAGGCAGGTGGGGAGGTGACAAGGTGCCAGACAGAGGCATTGAATGACCCCTGGCAGCCAGAGGCTACCTTTGGGCAAATTAAACATTGGCTACACTGTGCTTAGATTGTTTGGGTGGGCAGTAGGTAGCTTCAGGTAGGACATCTTGTGGAAACCGACCTTACCTTGCTGTTGGCCACAGGTGGAAGATGCGATTAACCAGACAAGCCAGACACTTCAGCTGCTGATTGAACATGACCCTGTCCCCCAGCGCCTGGACCAGTTACGGCTAGATACCCGGCTTTCTCCCCACATGCAGAGTACTGGACACACCCTCATGCTCAGTACCTTGGACACTAAGGAGAATCAGGAGGGGACACTGAGGAGACGTTCTCTGAGGTGCTGCTCTGTCCCTTCTGTCTTGTTCCTTGTCTATCCTGCAGAGGCTGTATTGGCTTCTGGAGGTCAGCAGCCTTACAGAACCAGCAGGCCAGGGTCAGGATATGAGACTTGAGCTGATTCAGCTACCCCGTGGGACAGATAGAGTTTCTGTATAGACATGGAAACAGGTGTCTACCAGGTTTCCTTAGAAACCACAGGGTCAGAATCTTGGTGTGGTAGCCCATTTCTGTAATCCTAGCATGTGCAAGGCTGAGGCAGGGGTATCATGAGTTTAAGCTAGCTACAGTTACATGGTGAGACTCTATCTCAAAAAAAAGTTTTAAAAAAAAGCATTGATTTTATCCACAATCTCAACTTTAGAAGGCTGAGGCAGGAAGGTTGCCATGAGTTCAAGGCCAGACTGGACAGTAAATGCTGTCTTGGAATAGAGAGGATCAGGCGGGGATGTGGTCAGACTACTTGCTAAGCAAACAGGGTAACTTGCATCCCTAGTACCCATGTAAAAAGCCAGGCATGGCTATACACGGTCCTCTAACCCAGCACTGTGGGGAGTGGAGACAGGAGGATTAATGGTACTTGCTGGCTGCCAGCCTAGCTGCACGTTCAGGGAGAGATCTCTGAGGGGAATAAGATGGAAAATGGCAGAGAATACCTGATCACAGGTGCACACAAACTAACACACACCAAAATAGAAGATCTGGCTTTCTCCATTAAACCTGAGCTAGACTGGAAATTGTGATGCCAGCCATCTTAAGATCCATCGTGGAGGAAATGTGGGGCTGGAAACAAACAGGGCCAAGTAAGTATATGAAAAAAATTGGTGTAGAAAGTTAGGGACTTTAATCTCAACACTGGAGGGCAGAGGCAGGCGGATCTCTGAGTTCCAGGACAGCCAAGGCTACACAGAGAAACCCTGTCTTAAAAAGAGGGAGGAAGGGTATGAACATACAGGGAAGCATGGCATTTTGGGGGTTGGTTTTTGTTGGTTTTGTGATAAGCTCTTACAGTGTACGCCTGGCTGCCTTGGGACTATAGAACAGGTGTCTTAGTTAAGGTTTCCACTGCTGTGAATAGACACCATGACCAAGGCAGGTCTTGTTTTGTTTTGTTTTGTTTTTTGAGACAGGGTTTTCTCTCTGTGTAGCCCTGGCCATGGCAGGTCTTATAAGGACAGCATTTAACTGAGGCTGGCTCCCAGGTTCAGAGCTTCAGTCCATTATCATCAAGGCGGGAACATGGCAGCATCTAGGCAGGCATGGTGCAGGAGGAGCCCAAAGTTCTACACCTTGTTCCGAAGGCAAACAGGAAAACACTGCTGTCTTTCAGGGAGCTAGGATGAGGGTCTCAAAGCCCAAGCCCACAGAAACACACCTGCTCCAACAAGATCACACCTCCTAAAAGTGCCAGTCCCTAGGCCAAGCATATTTAAACTACCACACCAGGCTAGCCTCAAACTCAACAGAGATCTGTGTGCCTGAGTGCTGGGTTGAAGGCACTAGTGTGCCCAGTCAAACACAGATGTTTTAAGACTTGAGTGACAAACACCCCCATCCCCAAAGCCTGTGGAAGGCAACAGTTTCCTTGTGTGTGAGCCGTGAGTAGGTTACTTACAGGGCTGGAGACAGGTCCCTGTGTTCTCAGGCAGAAATATTCATAATGTTCATTTCCTCTCATACCCTGTGCCCTGTTTCTGCATCTGTGATGCGGGGTTCCGTAAATGTAGCAAAGGACACAGCTGTACAGTGCCAGGGTCACATACTCCTCCACTCCCTGGCTCTGATGGGCTGAGTCACTCAGGCCCTTTTGTCTGGCATCTGTTGGAAACACAACTTCCCTACAGATCGTTCCTGACTGCCTCTCGGCCTTGGCCAGCATGACTGAGTGAGTAGAAGCAAAGTTGGAAAGGGAAGGTTGCATGGCCAGAGAGCCGCTCACATAACTTGAAGAGCCTCTGTTGGGGAAGGGCAGCTCACACTTGTGAGCTGTGGGCCAGCAAGGTAGCACAGGAAAGATGGTCAACATTCCTCAGTAAGTCAGAATAACAGTCACCAACCGTACGTAACTGTAACTGGCTGCTTTTGCAAATGTAAACACAACAGCTTTATTGCCATAAAAACCATGCATGTTTATTATCTTAAAATGTGAGCAATGTAGGCCAGTTCAGATTTATTCAAAATTAGAGCCAAGATGCCATTAGTCCCTTCTGTGGGTGGAGTCATCTGTCACTGTATGGTACCTTGAATCAAGCAGCCGTGGGGCTGGAAACAGGGTCTGAGGTAGTGGATTGCTGTCAGCAGTGATGGTGTGTCTGGAGCACCATGAGCTAGTAGACTCTAATCATCCTGTGTATGAAGTCCTCAGTCCTTCGACCCTCAGCCTGCTTCCCTGCACTTCTCAGGATGGAATCCATGGTGGTGCACATGCTGGGCAGACACTTCCCCATTGAGATTCATCTCCTGATTTCCCATTTTTAATGCATTTTTACTATGGTTAATACTGTCTGCTGCCCCCAAATAGCACATCTGTCTGATTAAGAACCCTCCCCCAGAGATACCATCCGAATTACCACCACTGGAATGACCAGGTGCCCCCGAGCCTCCTGTCGTGCGGTGTTGCCTGGTCTCACCCTTCCCTCTTCCTCAGGCGCAGTAACAGCATCTCCAAGTCTCCTGGCCCCAGCTCCCCCAAGGAGCCCCTGCTACTCAGCCGAGACATCAGCCGCTCAGAATCTCTACGCTGTTCCAGCAGCTACTCACAGCAGATCTTCCGGCCCTGTGACCTGATCCATGGGGAGGTCCTGGGGAAGGGCTTCTTTGGGCAGGCCATCAAGGTGAGCACAGGACGCAGTTGCTGCACTCTTGGCTGCCATCAGCTTCCTTTACCCTTTCTTTCAAAGCTTTATTGTGTGCGGGGCCAGAGGACAACTCTGAGGAGTCTACTCTCTCCTACCTTTACATGGGTCTGGGATCCAACTCTAGTCATCAGGCTTGTCTGGCAAGCTTGCCTGCTGAGCCGTCTCCCAGTCCTCTTACCTCTTTACCTTATAGTGACACACTGCAACCCTGTAGGACACTGGCCTCCTTCCGGGCTGTGAGTGACGGTGTGTGAGGTGCCTTCTCTGTCCTTCCAGTCACCTACAAGCAGCATGGCTGCTGTAGTGAGTGGCTCTGGAAGCTCAAGTTAGGATCCACGTCCCTGGCCCTCATGCCACCAATCAAGGAGGGTGTGCTAAGTGCCCACAGGCTCCGGGTTGCAGGACATGCTACAAGGTGAAGGCTCCTGCTATCTTAATAAGCTCAGGAACTAATCTTGCTCTCAACTAATCTTGCTCTCTTTCTCTCTTCCTCCTCTGCTGAGAGCTGGGAGGGGGGGTCAGGTAAGCCTCGTGTATCAGCTTTCCAGGCAGCAGGGATGGAAGGCTCACCTCTGACCCACCCAGCTCCCTGGTGCATGTCTGTGGCGCTGACACCCTGCCCCCAGACTCTGTCCAGCCAGGGAGTCACTCATTTGCCAGATGAGCAAAGACCCTGCTTGGCTTGGCAGTGTACCCTCCCATCCTTCCCGGTTTCCGTTTTTAGAGTCCTGGCTTTCCCTTATGCATGCCCAGCATTCTAGGGGAGAAGAATTCCTTCTGAGTCCCCTTTGCCCTGTGCTGTTTTCTGCCCGGTCTCCAGCTAGTCTGCCCTCCAGGGAATGGGAGGACGCTGCAAAGATATTTTTCTTTGCTTTCTCTCTCTTATTTTCTTCTCCTTGGTGCTGGAGGTTGACCCAGGACCTTGAGCATGCCAGCCGAGTTCTCTACCACTGAAACTACTCCTGTAGTCCACAGATTGTCACAAACAGAATGCCAGAACTGTCTCTGGTCTCTGCGCTGTTAACACTTGCCCTTCCTGTAGGTGACTCATAAAGCCACAGGCAAAGTGATGGTCATGAAGGAGTTAATTCGCTGTGATGAGGAAACCCAGAAGACTTTCCTGACTGAGGTAAGAAATGGGGATGGACTTTCCAGCAGACCTATATGTGAGGGGTTGAAACGAGGATCATGTTACCCCAAGAGCTACCCCAAGAGCGAACCAGGCCAAATGTGGCAACACAGTGAGACCCTGTGCAAAAAAGAAAGTGAAATAGGGGTGTTTTGGGTTTTGTTGTTGTTGTTGTTTTGTTTTCCCAAAAGAAAACTTGCTGCCAGACCTAGTGGCCCAGTCCTGTCACTGCAGCTACTCCAGAGGCTAGGACTGGAGGACTCCTGTTAAAGGACTGAAAGTTCAAGGCTAGCCTAGTCAACATAATGAGGCTGTCTCAAATAAAAGTGGAGGGAGGCCGGGCAGTGGTGGCGCACGCCTTTAATCCCAGCACTCGGGAGGCAGAGGCAGGCGGATTTCTGAGTTCGAGGCCCACCTGATCTACAGAGTGAGTTCCAGGACAGCCAGGGCTATACAGAGAAACCCTGCCTCGAAAAACCAAAAAAAAAAAAAGTGGAGGGAGGGTAGAGGAATGGCTTAGCAGGTAAGATCACAGACTGCTCTTGCAGATGACCTGGGTTCTGTTCTCAGCACCTACATAGTGACTCACAACCATCCACAACTCCAGTTCTGACCCCACTGACCTTCTCCAGCACCAGGCACACACATGGTACACATACATACATACCTGGAGCCGAACACTCGCATAGAATAAATAAATAAATAAATAAATAAATAAATAAGGGTTGACCTAGGGAATAACCCAGTAATAGAGAGCCGGCACGGACTGCAGAAGAAACTGGGTTAATCAACAGAGGAGAGAGGGGAGCGAGAAAGACCAGGAATTGGGGAAGAAGGAGTCTGAGGAAGAAAGGGTGAAGAAAACAAGAAGTCTCAGCCACTATTTTATTTTAGTATTAAAAAAAACCTGAAGGTTTATTTTGTCGCAGTTTTTTTCAAGTTTCTATTATTATTGTTATTATTATTATTATTGACTTTTTATGTGTATGGGTATTTTGTCTGCATGTATATCTGCATACCAGGAGAGGCCATGGGACTAGAGATATTGGTAGTTACGAGCAGTCATGTGGGTGCTGGTGATTAAGCCCAGATCCTCTGGGAGAGCCAGTGCTCTGAAACTTTGAGCCATCTCCCCAGCCCTCAACCATTATCTTAAAACCTGGGAAGAGATTCTGGTGTGGTAATGCACACCTTTAATCTCAGCACCCTTGGAGGCAGGTGGAGCTCTGAGTTCAAAGCCAGCCTTGGCTACATAGTGAGCACCTAGCCAGCCAAGGATATTAGAAAGACCTTGTCTTTAAAAATAAGAAAGGGGCGGGGGGGGGACTGAGGGGAAAGACTCCTCTAAATTACAGTGCATCTATCTGTTGAGTGCACACTGCAAGCCAGTCTAAGGCGAGATTCAGGTTATAGAGGGGATGGTATGAACGTACCAGTTTATTACATGTTATGGTCGCCACCAAATACCCTGAAGCGGGACTCCAGGGAACGGATACCCCGTCCCATGGACATCTCATTTGTTCTGCCTCTGGCTCCTTAGGCAGCTGCAGCTGTGGACACTAGGGCAGCTGCAGTGGGCCAGGTGGGGCTTCCTACTCAGTGGCACCACCACCACAGGCCCTCGTCTCACTCTTGGACCCTCCCACCTGGTTCTCTAGAGCAATCCTAGAAAAGCAGGGCCCAGTGTGCGCAGTCTGTGAGGCTCTGCTCATTTTGTCCTCCCTCTCTCCCCCCCAGGTGAAAGTGATGCGAAGCCTGGACCACCCTAACGTGCTCAAGTTCATCGGTGTTCTGTACAAGGACAAGAAGCTGAATCTGCTGACAGAGTACATCGAGGGGGGCACGCTCAAAGACTTTCTGCGAAGTGTGGTGAGCACACAACCCCATGGTCGGGAAGAGCCTTGGTGGGTTACTGTGGAACCGTGAGGGTTATAGAGGGACCTTGCTTGCTCTCAAAGGTGTATACTGGGAGGGGCTGGAAGGCTTCTATGGCACAAATGCTGGCCAATGGAGTCTAGACCAAGAGCTGGGGAGGACTCCTCTTACGGACATTCTCCTATCCTGCAGGACCCATTCCCCTGGCAACAGAAGGTCAGGTTTGCCAAAGGCATCTCCTCTGGAATGGTGAGTCCTACCAACAGCCTTGCACATGTGTAGAGTGAGGTGCAGGGATTGCAGGCTGCTCTGGAAGACAGATGCCCATCATGGGCACTGGAACATCCAGCAGCTGCCTGTTGAGTTTCTTTCAGTGCCAAGGAAATGTTGGCTAGCTACTCTCTTTCAGTCAACAATTCTGTTCTCAAAGGATTCCAAATCTCTTTAACACCAAACTGTATGAACAAGGCAAACCATAGCTCAGGGTACCCTGCTCTTGCTGTCAAAGAGGTGCTCAGGTGCAGCTGGACCTGGAGTAAGCACCTTACTACCTACAAAAAACAAGGAGGGAGGAGGGGACAGAAATTCTAGATGAACTCTGAAGGAGCAGCCAGTAGTAGAGTCAAGTTCCTATTGAGTGCGTTGTGGGAATGAGTCTAGCCATCCCAACAACTGACAGGTGCTAATGATGTGACTGTTCCACGCGTAGGGCTGCACCCGGGAACGAGCTCCTTCCTCAGGAACGTCTGTGTACAGTGAGGAAGTGAGGTAGAAAAGACAGGGCTGGATCCTGGGCTTGTCGGGAGTTTGCGGGTGGTCCCCTAGTTCTCCGTAAAGAGAAGGACCAGCCAGAGCTGTGGGACAGAGGAACTATGCACACAGCAGTGGCCAGCACATGAGAAGATGGCTTTGCAAAGGATTGGCCCTACAGAGGCTGGAAGGGAAACACACAGGGGTCTCAGGAAAAGGGGGAGCACGGGGAGGTATGACAGCCTGTGGGCCTGGGAACAGAGAAGCAGTAGTACAGGGCGCTAGGGAAGCCTTCCCCATCTACAGGGAAAGGAAAGACTAAGAAAGTAGCTCCTAAGAGTGACACGGGAATGTCTAGTAAAAATAGTTTAGAAATGGCTGGACAGGAAGAGGGAGGGGCTGAAGTACAGACAAGAGGAGGAGGGTGTCTCAGGGGAGTTGAGTCAGGAGGTCATTTCTTCCCCACCACAGGCAGGAAAACCCAAAGTGGCTGAAGCTAGACCCTGGAGGGGGAGGAGGAACAATGTGTTTGAGGGTGCTCACGTTAGATTGCCTCAGTCTACGTAAAGGATGGGGGACTCAGAGGCCAGTAGAGTTGGAGACTGCTGGGAAAACAAGGGCAGGAGCTGGCAGTTTTCTGTTAGGACACAAGCATGGCTAGGGGCTGGGGGTGGGAAGCTAAACAGGCTTGGCCTAGAAGAGGGAGTAACTGGGGGTTGGGGGAGAGGAAGCTGGATGGGCGTGGCCTGGGAAAAGAGGCTCCATGACTCCCGCTTCTGTTGCAGGCCTATTTACACTCCATGTGCATCATCCACCGGGATCTGAACTCACACAACTGTCTCATCAAATTGGTACGTCCCACTGTGCTGGCCTGAGCTGCTGGGGCTTTCCCTCTGACCTCAGACCAGACACACCACCTATGGGCTTCTATTTTGGGCTTTCTGCTATCTCAGGTGCCTTTTGCCATCCCCATCTTATGGAAGCTCTCAGACATACACATGCAAGAGCAATTTCCCCTCCCTCCCCAGGAGCAGCCCTCAAAGTGATTATTATTAGAAGGGATTAGCTCACCTGTCTGGCAGGCAGAAGGCCCTGGGCTCAATCCCCTACACTGATGTAGTGTGGCAGGAGTCTGGGTGAGGATGGGGGCTGAATTCCTTGTCTGTGTAGAGCTCTTGCCTTGTAGCTGGCCCCTAAAACAGTTTGCTGATCCCACTTTACAATTCGGACAGGCTGCAGTGTCTTTGATCCACATAGCCAGCATGAGGCCAGTGTTCCTCACAGCCCTGTCCCAGTTCCAGTGTTGTGTCTCCTGCCAACTTCCTTCTACACCAACTTGAAATAACTTTAGCCCTTCTTCACACAACTGGCCCATGGCTCCCCCCACCCCTACCCCATCCCTGACTGCCTTTGCCTGACCTTTTCTCTTAACCTATTCTGGCCACTACAAGTCCTTGTTAAGAACAAGACAAAGGGCTGAAGAGAGACAAGAAACCCTTACCCACCTGAGCTGCTCTCTGCAGGTCACTGCCCCGAGGCTCCCTTAGCTTGGAATCTGCTGTGGGCAGATACCAGACTGACAAGAGAAAACCCACAAAGGCCCAGCCACTGCCTCCCAGGAGAGCTTTCTGGTGTGACTCCACTCCCCTTGAAGGTGGTCTCTCTCGCCTATCCCCACACCCCAGGGACAGGTTAGAGAAGCCCACACTCAGGTCCTGACCTGGCCCCTGTCCTACCAGGACAAGACGGTGGTGGTGGCTGACTTTGGGCTGTCGCGCCTTATAGTAGAAGAGAGGAAAAGGCCTCCAGTAGAGAAGGCCGCCACCAAGAAACGCACCTTACGCAAGAGTGACCGCAAGAAGCGCTACACTGTGGTGGGAAATCCCTACTGGATGGCCCCCGAGATGCTGAATGGTAAGGCTCTGAATCCCTTGGTGGATAAAAAAAGAGCCAGAGACAAGACAGGAGCCATGTCTTAAATTGAGTGCTGTAAGCTGGGGAGGCCTGTGACAGGGACAGGCACTCGGAGAGAGGGGGGTGGGTGATCTTCCAGGCTTGGCCAAGCCAGGCCTCAAACAGCTTTCCCAAACACAGCTGGGAACAGCAGCAGCAGTCCTGGGTGGCAGGTGAGCTCTAAGGATCTGTTTTCAAAACAGCCCAGGCTGTTCTGAGCTCAGCCTTAGCCTCCCCTCTCTCCAGATCAGGAGCTGAAATATGGTGCCCCCTGGTGGATGCTGGATGTTTTTCCCTCTTGAACACCAGTGGGTTACCTGGCTAACCCTGGCTCATGGTCAGAGTCTAGATAAGCCCCAACCTGGGTGCAGTTCTTTATGGCACGCACTTGATGACCGCCCTGGGCCCCTTTGGAGCCGTTGTAGCCCTAGTTCTTGGCTTCCGCACCTGACAGCCACTTTCCTCTCTTCCCCAAGGCAAGAGCTACGATGAGACGGTGGATGTCTTCTCTTTTGGGATCGTTCTCTGTGAGGTAAGCTCTGGACCAGACACCTGAAGAGCCCTGGGAGCCCTGTCTCCCTGAGATCTGGGTTTCTTTCCTACAAGTGAATAGTGTGCCACAAAATCAGTGGTTAGACTGCAGCATCGCCCAGTATCTCTCAAAGCTCTGAGTCAGGTAGACACATTGAAAACTGTTTTTGGTTGGTTGGTTGGGAGGTTTTTGTTTGTTTGTTTTTGTTTTTGTTTTTTGAGACAGGGTTTCTCTTTGTAGCCCTGGCTGTCCTGGAACTCACTCTGTAGACCAGGCTGGCCTCGAACTCAGAAATCCGACTGCCTCTGCCTCCCAAGTGCTGGGATTAAAGGCATGCACCACCACTGCCCGTCAAACTGTTTCTCCTACAAAATTATGCGGGAGAGACACACAATGGCTAGAATATTTAAAGTATTTACGAAGTTGCTTTCTTCAGTAGGTTGCAGAAGAATATCTGCCATCTACAGACAGTTAAGGTGATGCCAGCCAAAGGGTTTCAGACATCAGTCAAACCCAGCCCTCACCTTATTATAGAGCCTTGACCTGGTAGAGGACATGGCTACAAAGGGACATAAGTCAGACATCAGTCAAACCCAGCCCCTCACCTTATAGAACCTTGACCTGGTAGAGGACATGGCTACAAAGGGACATAAGCAGAGTAAGGTAAATGGAGGGTTCTAGCTTTCGGGTACCAGTTACCAGCATTGCTTCTGCTGTAGGGAGGCCTCTTCTAAACCCTCTCAGTATCTAGACTCAGTGCAGAGAGAGGTCTACATTAGCATGGTAAGGGAGGTGGGGGCAGAAGGCTGCCCTCTAACTTAGGGTTTTGCTGCCCTGCATATCTGTCTACAAGAGCATCCCTTTCTCCTCCGCCCATGGCCTCTGTAGACCTTCCTGACCATCCTTCTTCTTGCCTGCAGATCATTGGGCAGGTATATGCTGATCCTGATTGCCTGCCCCGCACACTGGACTTTGGCCTCAACGTAAAGCTTTTCTGGGAGAAGTTTGTCCCAACAGACTGTCCCCCAGCCTTCTTCCCCCTGGCTGCTATCTGCTGCAAACTAGAGCCTGAGAGCAGGTTGGTGTCTCACTCTTCTCCTACCTTAAAGCCCTCGGGTCCTGAGACAGTTGCTTTAGAGCAGCCTATGCCTTTCCCTGAACAAGCCGTAGCAGAATCCTTGAGTTCGAAAGTAAACTGCAAGACCACTGAAGCCCCTGACAGCTCTGACATCCACATTAGGGAACAGAGGTAGCGCAGAAGCAAGGGAGCTGGACAAGATGCAATCACATTACAGCAGTAGTAGGGGTTGTTTTGTTTTGTATTTTTTAAGGAAAATCTGGGTGAGGCATGTGGATCATGATAGAATGTGTGCATTGAGTTGGGGCTATGGGTTCAGTTCTCACCTCTGGGGGTGGCCAACATAATACAATTACAGGGACTGGTGGTGTGTCTGAGGAATAGAGGGGACTCGCCTGGCATATACCAGGTCCTGGGTTGCACCTTTAGCAAGCATACATGAGCAGATGCTCCACTCACCCACACGCCACTATGCCAAAACATAGTGATTAATTTTATATCGTGTGACTTTTATCTCAAAAAAATATGCTTATAACTCTTAAAACAGCTTCTGGGGATGTAACTCAGTACTGTACTGGGCTAGAATGCATGATGCCTTGGGTTTGATCCCTGCCATTGTGTAAAAACTGGGCTTGGAGGTAAATGCCTCTGAAGTCAGAATTTGAGAGTCCTTAGGAGGGGGATCAGAAGTTCAAGACCAGCATGTGTGGTGGCATACACTTTTAACCCCAGGACTTGGGAAGCAGAAGAAGCAGGTGGATCTCTGCGAGTTCTAGACTAGCCTGGCTGGTCCATAGAAAGTTCCAGGATAGCCAGGACTACATAATGAGACCCTATGTAAAAAGGAGAGTTGGGGGGTGGGGGGAATATCCCTCAGTGATACAGCTCTTGCCTAGAATGTTCAAGACCCCGGGTTCTATCATCAGTACCACATAGGCAGACACACACACACACGCGCATGCACATGATGCTACCTAGGAAATGGCCATGGGGCCTGTAGATAAAGCATCTAACTCTGGATAATAAAAATAGATGACAAAACACCATGAGCAAGATAATTTATAAAAGAACACATTAATTTGGGGATTGCTTACAGTTTCAGATGTTGAGTCCATGATCTTCATGGTAGGGAAGCACATCAGCAGGAAGCAGGCAGGCATGTGGAGCATTATCTGATCCACAAGCAGGGTCTGCGTGGCCTTTTGAATCCTCAAAGCCTACACCAGTGACACAGCAACCCTAACAAAGCCAGATGTCCTCATCCTTCCAAACAGTTCCATCCCATGAGCCTATGGGGACCATTCTCCCACAAACCACCACAGGAGCTAGGGTGTAGCTTGGTGAGTGATAGAGCTCTCACCTAACATAGGTCAGGACCTGGGGACTCAACAATTTTTCTGTTGTTTGCAGATTTGTTTATTTTTGAGATAGGGTCTCATGTCTCCCAGGCTGGGTCAAATTAGACATATACTTGAAGGTGACCTTGAACTTCTGACCCTATGGCTTCTACCTCCTACGGGCTAGGATGACAGGCATACACCGACACGGCCAGTTAATAAGCTGAGGCCAGTTAATAAGCTGAGACTCGATCTCAGGGCTTTGCGGATGGTGGGCAGGTACTGTGCCTACTGGGCCCTATCACCACCACCCGAGTTTTCTTTTAATAAGCATAGAAACCCAATCTTAACTTTTAGACATGGGAGGGTCGCATCTCTTTGGATGTTTTTGCCTTAAGCCACAATCTCTAGCCTGGCCAGACTTGTCACAGTGTTGCCTTGCATATTTATAGCAAAAGGGCAGAGGGTTTGCCTGAGGTGGTGGAACCTGGAAATGAGCCTCAGACCCACCCCGCCCATCCTCATGTTCTGCCTGTTGTTGTTCATCCCTTCTCTTTGTAGACCAGCATTCTCAAAGCTGGAGGACTCGTTTGAGGCGCTCTCCCTGTTCTTGGGAGAGTTGGCCATTCCACTGCCTGCAGAGCTGGAAGAACTGGACCACACTGTGAGCATGGAGTACGGCCTAACCCGGGACTCACCACCCTAGCCCTGGTCCATCCCCCCGCAGGGGGACATTACACAGCCAGCATTGCCCCTCTGCGCCCTGTCCTTGCTGTGAGCAGGACTGCCCAGGGTTCCTGTGGATTGAAGGCTTGCTTAGGAGCAGAACAAGCCATCCCTACTACCTCCCCAGGAGGCACTTGGGTGCAGGGAAACAATCCTCCGAAGGTTTGGGGCCTAGTTTCTATCTGTATATCCAACACTCACCTGAAAGCTGTGAAGAGGATAAAAGAGCCTGGATTCCAGACCAAGAGTCTGTCACTAAGGGCTCCTCGGGACCTCTTGTGGATTGAGACTCTGGGAGGCTGTAGCTTTACACTAATCAACATGACCTGGGCCTGCTGGGCAAGATGACGGAGTGAACTGGTCTTGAGGGCTCTGGAGTCTCTGGTTCAGCAAGGTGCAGGACTTCAAGCGGTAATATGAGTAACAGAAACAGGGAGCCTTCAAAGCATGTGAAATGACAGTAGCAATTTCTCCTTCCATCCGGGCTATAGCCTTTGAAGCAGGTTTTGAAGAATCTTAGTATGTGGTGAAACCTACAGGATCCAAAAAAAAAAGGACTGGTTTCTGCTCACCAGCCCAGGGACCACATCAGTGTGGGGAGTTTCCACTTCAGCATCCTGTCTCAACAAGCAGTCACTCAAAAAACACCAAAGAAGCTGGGGCTGGAAACAAAGAGGCCCAGCCCTCCAAAAGCCCCATATCCAGGCTGGTGGGCTAAGTCAAAAACTCTGAGACGTTGCCTAACTAGAGATGGGTTCTGGATGCCAGTGTGGTTTGCCTCAGATTTTGGATCTAAGCAGGGAGAATGGAATCCCATCAATTTCTTTGCAACCTTGTGGCAGCTACTGCACACCTCTAGAATGAGTGGTCTAAGCAGCAACTTGGGACAGGCATTAGTGGCTGCTGAGTCCCAAACCTGAGATAGGAAGAGCCCCCTCATCTGGGCCTTGTAGATTCTACCTCTTCTGTTGCTGGTCCAGCTTACTTCCTGAGCCACACTCGGGGCCATGAGCATAGGTGTCCAGGGACTCTCTAGCTCACCAAGGTTTGTCATCTCCTAAGCGGGAGCTCACATCATATTTAACAAATTGGGAATGGGTTTGGTTATACATACGTGTGATGGGTTGTACTGGTGGGGGGATCCGGGAAGAGTGGTTGCTGTTATTAGCTTTTATCTATGGGATGATATGTGAAATATTTTGTACATAGACAAGATGAAATATGGAATGGGAAGTCTTTGGCCACTTTCCTTGCTGTGTAGACTGTACTTGTGTGGAGTTTGCAGACTTGCTGCAGAGGGAATACTGAACTCCCCACAGCAGCATAGTTCAGCATCCAGTGACCAACTATGCTTGCGCTGTCCCCGGCAAGTGTGGGAGTGGTGGGCCTGCGCTGGGCCATGAAGCTGACTAAATAAATTAAGCAGTTAACGTAGCGATGACAAGAGTGCACGAGTGACTTAGGACCTGACTCAAACATGGGGGAGAGCAGGACAGATAAGGACTGTCTGTCGGAGGGCCAGGGTGGTTTCTAACACCTACATGGTGGCTCTCCACCATCTGTACCTCACCATCTGTACCTCCAGTCTCAGGGGTACTCTACCTCATCTCACCTCTGGGCTCCTGCACACACCTCTTGGGTACACAAACTCACATTTTAAAATGTTTTAAAGAAACATTGTGTGCTGGCCACTTTCATCTAACTTACCAGGGAATTCTCAGTCTCAAGTCTAATCCCCTCTCCTAGACAACAAATCTTCAGAGATTATACACATCTACCAGAGGTGGCCCTTCTGAAGAGTAGGTTAATGACCTCATTTTAGGCCTGCAAATCTGTTAGGCCTGGCTCTCAGCTGCTCACCCAGTCCTTGGGGGCCTTCTGCTTCCAGAGCTGTTGCACCAGACCACTGGGCCAAATAATGCCAATGTTTGGGAAGATGTGGTAGAATGTCTCTATAAGTCTACATGTGAGATACAGAGCTGGGGAATTGCTGTAAATTCAAGGACAACTTAGTCTGCCTAGTAAACTTCAGGCCAGCTATGGATACAGCACTGAGAGCCAGGCCTAATAGCTTTGTGGACCTAAAATGAGGTCATTTTTTGGCTGGGTATAAGACCCAGCAAAACATCTTTTTTTTCCCCCTAAAAACCTAAAGATAATTTCTCCTAAGCATCCTGAGGTAGAAGACTTCAGATTAAGAGTAAAATGTATGTTTGACTGTGATGGTGGCACACAAAGAGACAGGCGCATCTCTCTGGGAAGCCAGCCTAAGCTGTTAAACAGAGAAACCAAAACTGGAATGTAACACAGTCCCTAGTAAACACCTCACCCGAGTTTCCCAATGCTGTGTTTGAGCATGTGCAAGGTCAACCTGACTGGATATATCTACAGCTTAACCTGTTGGTGAGGTCTACTGCTAAAACTCTAAACACCAGTCCTGCACCTTCCCGCCCCCACAGCTTCCCTACTAACCCTACAAGAGCCATCAGGCCCTGGGCAGCCCACCTGCCCGTTTCTCTCTTGGCTGCTCTAGAACCCCCAACAAAAGCTCTTGGGATGGTTCATCCTAAAACCTCAATGCTCTACCTTGGAAAGAAACTTAAGGGGAGAAGACTTAAGGGATCAACTCCTTGTGGCTTCAGCCTTAAGATAGTCATGGTGACCTTGACATTCGGTTTCTAGCAGTTCAGCTAGCACTACCTCCCAGTGACCGAGAAGTGACGGAGAAGGCAAAGGTATGGACAAGGTATTTGGGGAACATTCCCAGCACCACAAAAATGTGCAAAGTAAAATCATGTTCTGAGTTTATATAAGTCAAATGCAGAGCAATTTGCCATAGTTCATATACAGGTGTCAGAATGAGGTATATAAAACAGACAGAGAAATACTTTCGTAGGAAAGTAGGAAGTAGTACTGTTATCTTTCCCACAGTCAACACCACCATGGGAACCCTGAGATCCAGGCCCCCTCAACAAATGGCTTTAGAGAGCAGCCTGGTAAGCCTGCTCTCAGTGTCAGGAGTAGAAGGGGTCCTGGCTGGGGACACTGCCAAGGCCAGGAGGCTGGGCACTCTCGGTAGGACACTCAGAAGCTGCTTTGGTCTTGGGCAAGACACTTTTCCTCTCTGGAAAACCCTCCAGGTCCTTCCCAGTGGTTCAATAATTGTTTTGTACGGGTTACAATCTTAACCCTATGGAAGGAACTGTCCTGGGGGCCATGGGGCTGCCTGCAAGCAGGGCTGGACTACAAAGCAGCCCCACCATGCCTTCGTTACCTAGCCTCTGGCTTAGTCTCTAGGCTCACCTTTCAAATGCAGGTCACCAGACCCTGAAGTTTGTAATTCTCGTGGGTTGGCAGGCTATTTTCTTATCAGCACAAACAGAGGTTTCTCTATCCATCCCCAAAAAGACAGTCTGGATATTCAGATCTACTGCATGAGCTGAAGGCAGAAGTGGGTCCTTCACCTAAGTGGAAGGTTTAGTGCAATTCTTTTTCTTACAAGACAGGAAGACACCCTTGGGCCCGGGCCTAGCCCACAGTCGTCAAGGCACATGGCTGCCAGCAAGCTGGGGCACACCCAGCAGTCTCCATCTAGAACCCACTTACGGTCCAAAATGCTAGGCTTTTGTACAAATTCATTTCTGGTTCTTAGAAGTCAGAAAGGACTTCCATCCCAAATATTTCGTACGCCCACACGCGCGTGTGTGTGTGTGTGTGTGTGTGTGTTGTTTTTTAAATGATTGACCTTAACTATGAATAACAGTATATGCCACTCAAGTTCCTGGATGACAAATGGAAAGGCAGAGACTGAGGCCACCTTCAGCATACAGGACAGAGGAGCTTTAGTGAGCTCCCTGTCTTTCCCTGGCCCAGGCAATGTGGAAGCCCTTATTTGCCACAGCACTACTGTGGCCACTGTGCCAGTCTCTCTCCGCAGGCAAATCCTGCTTGAAGGGATAGAAAAGGGGCATTGATAGGACCCTACCCAGCCTCCTCGCCCTCATCCATAATGCTACTTGCTTCTTGTGTCATGAGGAGTCACATCCCCCGAAAAGAAAAATGGGATAAGGTTTTAACCACAACACAAAATGTAGCTCCTCCCAACTGCAGGAGGGTGGCCTGTCCTGTGTCAGCGTCTGCATGGGCACCTGCCCACTGAAGAGGCTCAGGCCCCAGGGGTGCCAGCCTGGCCCGTGAGGAGGGTGCTGCCCTCCTGCACGTCCGCAGGGGTCTGGTTGCTGTGCACAATGATGGTCTTTTCGTCCACCATCTCACAGGTGGGGTTGGTGAAGGCGGACAGGGGCAGGGTGATTCGCTGCATCTCCCGCTCACAAGCTTTCTGCTCATGTTGCTCTTTGAAGTCCTTCCCCCTGTCAGGAAAAGAAAACATCAGGTTGTGCTTCTAGCATGGCTTTGCCCAGTTAGCCTTCCTGAAGCCTGAGCAGGTGCTCACCCTGACCACAGCGATCACCTGACCAGGACTAAACCAGCCCAGGACCAAGGCGTTGGTCCTCCTACGCCCTAGGAGGCCCTAGCCATCCTCCCCGGCTGCCTTAGACTCAGCAGGGCAGTGCTGCCAGTTCTTGTCTCTGCTGGCTGCTCTGTCTTGGGTGGCTGCTGCATAGGACTCAACGGGGATAATGTACAAGAAAGAAACAAAGTAAGATAGGGCTTTGTTTTCAGCCCAGAGGTCCCAGAAACCCAAAGAACTATCCCAGCTTCATCCCTTCCAATGAAATGGTCCAAAAAATGGGCCAGACCTTTCTGCAACAAGACCTGCCTTCCTGGGCTGGCGAGATGGCTCAGCAAGTAAAGGCACCAGCCAACCACCAAGCCTGACAACCTGAGTTCAGAAGAGTAAGGTCACAAGTAACATCTCACAAGTTGCTCTCTGACCTCTACACCTGCAGCAGCAGGCATGCACCCTCTCCACCACAACATAAGCTTTTGTTTGTTTAAAAAGACTGTCTTCTTATCCTGAAATCCTGGAAAGTGGGAACCTGGGCAGGAAATGAACCATTCCCAACCCACGCAGAGGCAAAATGGACAAGGGCAGGAACAATGAAAATGGCTATCAAACCTCTCAGGTTTGTCAATGCTTTTGATTTCTCCTGATACTCAGTGACCCATTTGGGCCACAGTGCTGCTCTGCTTATGTAGAATAATCACTCCATGTCCAAGATGTGGTGTGTGTGTGTGTGTGTGTGTGTGTGATCTTACTTCAGTCTCTGTTCAGCCCTAAGATTTAGTTATTTTATTTTATTTTAAAAAAAAAGGGGGGGGGGGGCGCTGGAGAAATGGCTCAGCAGTTAAGAGCACTGACTCAAAATTCCCAGCATCCACATGGTGGCTCACAACCATCTGTAATGGGATCCGATGCCCTATTCCGGTGTGTCTGAAGACAGCTACAGTGTACTCATAAAAATGAAATAAATAAACCTTTTTTAAAAAGTTAAAAAAAAACAAACAAAACTGCCCAGAGCATTTAAGGGACGCTCCAAGGATACAGGATAGACAAGTCATTGGGTTCTGGCTGCTCTGAAGAGAAGTTGTGACCCAGAGTCAGCCCTAAGGTATGGTGGTAAAGGGATTCAAACCTAGGTTTTCTAACCCTAGGTTAGAAGGGCCCTAGGTGGGCCCTTCTCACTGGAGCCCTGCCCCCTGCACTACACCAGAGCCAGAGCCAGTACCAAGCCCAAGGTACATCCTTTGAAGCCAACCTCGGCAACCTTGGGCTCTGCAATTAGGGAAACGCTCTCAGAAGGAGACAGGAACCAAGTGGGTGATTAAAACCACACAGGCCTCAGGAGTAGAGGCTGAAGCAATGCAGTGCAGGCAGGAGTGATCTGGCAAAACCTCCACCACAAATCTCAATAAACCCAAGATCCAGATGACTGTAGAGGTGGGAGGGCCAGGAGGTCAGCACAGGTCCCCTCTCTGCTCACGCAGTCACTTGAGAACACTGGTGTTCATCAATTGTTGCAACAACAAGGTCCCAGGCCAGGTGAAGGACATCAGCCACCACTGCAACATGGTGCTGGAGAATGTGACAGAGATGTCGACCCCGAGAGCAACATAAGCAAGAAGTCATCCAAACCAGTCAAGGATCATGGCCTCTCCAAGATGGCCCTGCCCATCATGTGGTATGGACCCCACTCATCCCTGGCAAGTACAGTAGAAACCTCTTTCCCTCCATGAGAACCTGCTCCCTGCCTTGCCAAGACCTGCCCTGTGCAACTGAAATAAAATGCTGTTTCTTTGTTTAGAACAAAGCACGGGGGCCTGGTTTAGGTCTCAGGGACATGGCTATGATCATCTGTATCCTGCATCCATCACAAGATATATGATGATGAAAGTTAAAGATAAAACATACTGGAGGACAAATGCACAGGAGCCTCAATTTAAACATCCTCTTAGCCAAGTCCCTGTACTGTGTATCCTAGCTCCAGCCTAGCCTGTTTGTTTAATACTTGGCAAGACAGTTCTCTGTGCTTCAATTTCTTCACCTGTCTCAAGGATACTGTGAAATGATTTTGAAGCTGCTTGCACAAACCTTTTGAATGAACTAAGTTATGATGGCTTGCCCTGGAGAGTCCTAACTCACAAGGCAGTGTTACCCTCATTTCCCTTAAAAGACCTCTCTCCTATTACCAACCCAAGGCAAGAACTATTCATCTTACTTAGTGATACCCCCCTCTCTAGGCCTTAATTCCACCATCTTAAGGAGTTGGGCGTGATAGTCTCTAGAGCCCCGGACCTTCTGTGATTTCCCCAGGTGACATATGATCTGATCACCTAATCCCCATTGTAAGTCACAGGAGGCTGATAAACTTATCCCCCTGTAGCACAGGTGACTAGGACAACCAAGTTTCTCAACATGCAAGCCCAGGTCCAGCCTATGCTTCCTGTTAGCATCTTTACTGGCTATCAGCTCCCATCTGGTACACTATTCACAGAGGGTCTTCTGGAATAAGCATCCCTCACTTGTACCCTCAGTCATCCATCAGTTGTGGTTGACTGCCATACAGGGGAAAACACCTATCTGTATAATATAAAGCCATGTTCTTAAGACAGTTCATGGGGACAAAAATTTGGAAGGTCTGGGCTTAATTTTAGTAAGGGATCCTCCTCCCCAAGCTAGCAGTGATTCACAAAAATAATGCATTCAAGCCAGGTGGTGAAGGTCCAGGCCTTAAATATCAGCACTCAGGAAGCAGAGGCAGGAGGATCTCTGTGAGTTCAAAGCCAGCCTGTGCTTGGATCTAGAGTGAGTTCCAGGACAGCAAAGGCTACACATAGAAACCCTGTGTGGGAAGGGACATCTTTTACCAGAGGCTAAAATTCAAAATCTACAAGAAGGCTGGAGGAAGAAAGCAAGCCAGGAACCCACCACTTCTAGAATACCTACAAGGTACCGAGAGTGCCACATCATCCAGGAAGAGAGACAGCAGTTAACTGCACCTCTGATGGATGCCACACACTCCACGCTCCCTGTTTCCCACATGCTTTCCTCCACTCCCTCCCAATAGAAGCATGTGTCTGTATCCTGCTGAGCAGCTGGTAAGACAGGCTTCACCACACACAAGTCTCTAGGGGTCAAATCAGTTTGTATTAGTGGAGGGCTGGAAGAGCAAGCAAGGGTAAAAGCAGCAGCCACTGACTGTGACTAGTCTGGATTGGCTTCATCCATTTAGGAGCCTGGAAGCATGCCTGACCCCACGTGCCTGCTGCAAGTCCGGCCTAGGAATCCTAAAGATACACTGGCTGAGGCTGCCAGGCTGAAATGACCATTAGGCAGCCCAGCACCCTCCCACTGCCGTGGGGGCAGGGGACAGTCTGGCTGTTGTCTGGCAGCCAAGACAGAACAAAGGCTTACTCACTGACTCAGCTTCTCTCCCAAGGGGGTGGAATGGTGCTGCTTTACTGTTTTCCCTCCCTTTTTATCAGACTAAGAGCTCCCTGCAGAGCTCAGACAGCACTCAGCAGGGACAGGGAGCAGCCCCAGCCTGGCTGCACCTCCAGGCCTAAATTACCAGGACAAAGGCCCAGCCAGATTGAGTTCCCTTCCACCCCTACCTTCAGCTCTTCTTTCCAGGAGGAAGCCTTAGTGCCTGCCCACCCTTCCCAGCTCTGGGAAGCTCCCTCCATCAGCCAAGCCCCAGGGCATCGCAGAGTTCAAGACTTGCAGAAATTAAATGCAAACTGTGCTGGCCAGAGAGAAGAAAGGTGAAGAACTAGAGTTGCTCCCTGCCTCCTGCTTCCTACACCACCCTAGGGTATGGAAACAGAGGCCTCTGCAGCTGGTTCCAAACCAAAAGCCACGCTGTGCCACGCTGCTGCTGCTGCTCAGGGCAAGTTTTCCAAGGAAGGTTACTGTACAGGCGCACAAGTGTATACCCAAGTGTATACACACTGACTCTAGCCCCTCAAGACACTCAGGTGCCATCTATTATCATCTCAGACCTAATTTGGGGGGTGGGGGGGACAGGGAGGGGGAGAGAGGAGGAAGGAAAGGAGGGGGAAGGGGGAGGGGGAGAAGGAGAGAAGGAAGGAAGGCAGAGGGAAGGGGAGAGAGGAGGAAGGAAGGGAGAGGGAGGGAAGAGGGGGGAGAGAGAGGAGGAAGGGAGAGGGAGAAGGGACAGAGAGGAAGGGACAGGAGAGAGAATGAGGGAGGTAGGGGGAAGAGAGAGGGAGGGGGAGGAAGGGACAGGAAAGGGGAGAAAGGGAAAGAGGGAGGGACTGAAGGAGGAAGTGGTGTTAAACCATCTGTCTAAGCAAGAGCAGAGCTAGGATTTAAACCAAGCAATAGTGTCCTCTAATATCAGTGCTGGGAGGGTCATCACAGCTCACTCCTGACCTATTGAGTAAACTGAGGCCCAGAAAAGGTAAATAATGTGCCTAATGTGCGGCATCGACAATTGGAGGGAATTCTGGAATAAGATCTTGGGTTGTTTGTTTGTTTTTTAAATTTCTAAATGATCTCATTCTTTGAGAAGTTTCTCTCTTTTTCTACTGCCCTGAGTAGTTTAAATTTAGATGAGGCTACTGGGTTTTGTCAGGCATTCTGGAGACAACTGGCAGTATTTAGACAAATCTTCCTGTCCAGCCCCAGCCATGCTGACTCAAGCCTCATGCCTGTATTCCCAGCACTCGGGAAGTCAGGGTATAAAGACCAAGAGGTCCTGGCCATGGCTCGAGAGATGGCTCAGCAGTTAAGAGTACTGGCTGCTCTTTTAGAGGACCCAGGTTTGATTCCCAGCTCCCATAGGGCAGCTCACAACCCTCTGGGCATACATAGTGCAGGCATACATGCAAGTAAAACACACACACAAAGAAAGTAATGGTTAAAGAGGCTGGAGAAGTGGCTCAGTAGCCTAAGAACACTTGCTGCTCCTTCAGAGGAACCAAACTGGATCCCCAGCACCCACATGGTGGTTCACACCAGTAACTCCAGTTCCAGCCAGTCCAATGCCCTCTCTGGCTTTTGAGGACACGGTATACAGATATACATGCAGGCAAAACACACACACACACACACACACACACACACACGCATAGTTTCAGGCCAGCCTGGGTTAAAGAATAAGAACCTATCTCAAAACAAAACAAGAAACACACACACACACACACACACACACACACACACAGGCGTATGGTCTAGGCTGGGTACCAAGGACATGATATATTTTAATTCTTCTAGGTCTCAGCTCCTCATTGGGAAACAAGCTTCAAAGGAGGTGATGAGCTGGGTAAAAATCATCATTGGACAAAGGCATACAGCAGGGCCTGACTTAACAAGAAAGCATGAAACCCACAATGGCTACTGTGATTAGTACCTGATTACTGTCCTACTGCTTACGTAAATGTTTGTGCAGAGAAAACATCCACGTTTAGCAGACATGATACCTACTGAGCAGGGGCAGCCTGAAAGGATTCAGCTTGCAGCTCTTGCCCTGACATCTGTTCCCCAAGGGTGGGGAGAGGGAGGCTCGGCTTGTTTCTAGCCCACATGCGGTTTCCTGTTGTACAGGTTGTTCTCACAGCCTGTGTGCTAAGGAAAGAGGTGGTCCGGAGGTTAGTGACGGGGAGTCTGGTGATTTTAGTGCCTGCCCCGTGTGTACCGGAAAGTTCACTCAAGGTCACAGGGCAGGCCCATGACAGCCTAAAAGAGTAAAACTAAAAGAAAAAGACCTGGCTTCTGCACCTGGCACCAGCTGAGCTAGGAATTAAGGGCAGCTAGTTCAAGCATCTGAAAGTCTGGAAACTGTCACAGATTGGAAGGCAGACAAATGCTGTCCAGAGGCTGAGGAACATGGGAAAATCTCAGGGCTCAGTCCAGCATGGTTTTGGGTCAGTGGACTGTACAGGCAGAGCAACTATACTGTTTTCTTCAGAGTTTCTAAATGAACAAGTGTCCCTGGACCTGCAAGTTAACGATGCTTCTGAGGACCACAACCTCAGTCTGGGAGTGAGGATGCTCTCCCGGGTCAATGGTTTCTGACCCGGAACCTCTCTGTTCTCTAACTCACGGGAAATCAGAGAAACCTGTGAAATCATCTGTTCATGCGAATGGTAGGGCTGGGATTTAAAGCAATGCAGCATCAGTGACGGTTTCAGAAACAGCAGATCTTCAGTCACCATCCCTAACTCCCCAGCTGATAAACTGGGGCCCAGAAAAGATAAGCAGTCAAGTACTCACATTCTATAGACAAGCACACCAGCTACTGTTTATGGATCACTCACTGTGCCATGCACCAAAGCTAAGCAGACACACACCCTTCCCCACGGGAATGCTTTGGACTAGTAACAAGAAGCAACCTGCCCGGCCACGCAGACAGCAGCTTGTTTCACCATATTCTGAACATGTAACCACGGGCAGAGCACCTATTCTCCCTCGACTCAAGTTTCCTCATCTGAGAACTGGAAAGAACACCTTTTACTTTATAAGAGTGATTGTGAGCGTGATCTCAGCTCTCAGGAGGAGGAGGCAGGATTCAGACCCCAAGAAGCTAGGTTTGGCGATTTAACACTTTAATCCTAGCAACCAGGAGGCAGAGGCAGGCATTCCTCTGAATTCAATGCCAGACTGGTCTGTCTAGAGAGATCCGTGACAGCCAGAGTTACCGGGTGAGTGAGGCCCTGTCTCCAACAAATCACAACAACAAAACACCAACATCAAACATCCACATCAAACAACGACAACGAAGAGTCCAAGGCCATGTTTTCTCTATATGAGGACTCCAAGGCCAGCCTGAACTACATGAGACCCTGTCTCAAACAGAAAGTGAAGCTGGGGCACGCTAAGCTTCGAAGCCATTGCATAGCAGCAGGTGAGAACATGCCATTAATGTAGAAATGCCTTGCCTGCCCTTTTCCATCCGCAGTGTGGCTGACTCCAATACCTCCAAGAACGATGGCTGAGAGGCACTTCGACATGTTTCAGACATGGCTCTCACTGTTGGACAACACAGCCCACCCTACCGCTTCCCTTACAGGAAGGAAGGCTTCTCCTGTCAGAGGAATATGGCTGGTCCTTGGGGCTGGAACTCATACCCGGCTTGTGTCCAAGAACACTCAGTGCTGTAACAATGGTTTTGATTCTTAGAACTGCGTGTCACTGATTATGACAGACTTATCCCACGGGGCTGCAAGTTTGTCCTTGCTTCCCAAGCAGTCGCTTGTACTTTCATATCTGGTAAGGAGTGGCAAGTGGATTTTCTTCTGTAATCATTTCTTTTCTTTTCTTCTCCCTACCCTAGAGGACACCCCACTGATGAAATTTAAGCCCCAACATGAGACCTCAAGACCAGGGGCTAGGAACCTTTTCCAGCAGCAGAATGTTTTGACACATGGTCTCACTCTGTCTTATAAATGGAGGTAACTCACCTCCTGCCTGCCGAGATTAAAGATCATGTCTTGCTTTTTTTACTTTTTTTTTTTTTTTTGGTCATTTTGAAACAGAGCCTCAGTTCCAAACTTGTAAACCTCCTGCCTCAGTCTCCTGAGTTCTGGGTTACAGTAGGTATGAAGCAGGACACCTATCTTAGTAGCAGAATTTTAAAACTCAACAAAATGAGTCTCTCTTTCCTTCAGAGCATGATGACAAGGGCTCAGAAATCCCATTCCTCAAGAGGTTGAAGCAGGAGGATTAAAAGTTGGAGACCACTCCTTCAAGGCCAGTCAGGGCTACAGATGGAGACCTTGTTTGGAGGGAAAAAAAATCAGTATCCAAGTCCTTGCCCTGAGGGCCCAAGATCACAGAAAGTGACTAAAACCAAATCTCTACTCTTGAGCTGGTTTTTCTTCCTTCAATACCTTACTTCTTTTGAAAGATACCAAAAGTTGATCTGATATTGTATCTCATCCTTAGCTCTATTCCAAGGGAGCCAGGAAGAGAAACTACTCACCTCTTGTAAGTGTAGCCCCAGGAAGAGAAACTACTCACCTCTTGTAAGTGTAGCCCAAGATGATGCCAACTCCAATGGCGATGATGATCACCATCATGGTAATGCCCAGCACATAGCCTACAAAGGACAGGACACAAGGTCCCCTTAGCCACACCGGGACAATCAGCAAATGACATCATCTGATGAATCCCAACACAAGCAGCCATACCCAGAGTTCCCAGGTCTTTTTTTTCCTTGGAGTTCATCCTCACACGCTGACTGATCCCGATCACTGGCTCTGGCAGGGCGTCAGCAGGAGGGAACACCTGTACCTCTTTGTCACTTGGTGCACCAAACTTCTCTTCCAGCTCTGTGGTAGAGGATGGTGGTGGTGGTGCTTGGGAAGTGGTCTCTGGAAGTGAGGTGAGAAATATCTCTCATCAAGGACTGCCCTAAATGCATACATCCAAACCTGACCTGACTGGTGGGGGTGTTATGGGAAGGGTCCGCTCTAAAATGCTCCCCTAAACTGATTATCAAATCCTGCCCCAGGCCAGGAATGGCAGTGAACACCTGAATTAAAGAACAGAGGCAGGAGCATCTCTGTGAATCCCCGCCAGCCAAGCAAGCCAGGGCTACAAAGTGAGACCCTATCACAATGGGGGGGGGGGGGACTCCCCTGCCCCAGGGGCAAAATCAGGCCTGAAAGGGCTGCACCTTGGCAGGGCTGTAACAAGGCAAATGTGAGGAAATGGTCTCAAGAAATAATAGCCTCTCTCCTGCCTCCCACTTGTCTGTTCAAGTCCTTGCTATCTTCCAACAGCTAACTGGAACTGCCAGAGGGTTTCTCCAGAGACTGCACGGGTCTTCACAGCAGGAGCCAATCCCAGTGTTAAGTGCTTAACCTTGACCATCTCATTTAATCCTAGAGAACTGTTTTCGGAAGTCTAAAAGCTTTGAACTCAAATCAGAACACACCCATTGCCTTTGGCAAGTGGTCAAACTTCTGGGTGACTCAGATCCTACACACAACTTCTTCCCTGGGACTGTGAGCATGGTGCCTGGCTCACAGCGGACACTACACACAGTAAACGCTGGTGGGGCGCTTTGCGGAACAAGCGAGCTGCCTCCCACCGTTGTTTACAAGTGCTCACAGAGGATGAGCTCACTCCGAACGCCGCGGCGACCAATGGGCTTTGGGCTCCGCGGCTTGGAGATAGCTCTGACCAATCGGACGGCGCGGAGGTGGAACGGGGCGGGGCGGGCGTCGAGTGGCCGCACGTGTGCGACGGGTGTAACCGCTGCTGCGCTACTTGGCGCACGGGGCTGACTTCCCCTACTCGGGGTCCCAGGGCGGGTACCTGGGCAACGCACGTCCTCGCAGGGCCGCTTTTCAGGGAGGCCGGTCTCGCCGCTGATGTAGCACCAGGGCCCGCGTGGGTCCTTGTCCGGGTTCCGGCAGTAGTTGTGGTTGCCGGGACCTGAGGTGGGGAGAAGAGGTGTCAAGGGCCGCGGCCGCCGCCCACCAACCCCGCCCGCCTTCCCGGCCGACACTCACTGGGCTCGGCGAGCGACTCGCGGCTGCCTTGCGCGTCCAACCAGTTGAGGCAGCGTAGACCCGGCGCGGGCGAGGGCTGGTCCTCCCGGTACAGGTGGCCGTTGTCCCAGAAGCAGCCTGTGAGGAAGAGGAACCCGCCCGGGACCCTGAGTGTGATTCTCTGACCCCGCAGGAGAAAGCCCTATATACCTCAGAGTGAAAGGGGAGAGCTCGTGTCATCATGCCCCTAGCGGCGTTTGGTCCACAGACAACAACACTCAGACTTAGCTTTTTTTTTTAAAACAAAACAAAACAAAAAAAAAGGCTTGAGATCGCTGCACAGATGCAAAGGGTTGTTACTCTTGGACTTGGGACCACTTTGAAGGTGCAGGAAGCCTGCCTAAGGTCTTTCTGTGGAGATGGTGAGTTTGGTTCTGGGCAGTCAGACCTGGAAGTCATCCCAGTGTTGAGAAGTCAATGTTATATAAACTGATGGTCCCTTTCTCCACGAATCTCCACCTTCTGCTAGTTTAACAGACACCACCAGCTCCCAAGAGAATTCCACAAAAGCCTTTGATTCGGTGAAGCAAAAGATTAAATAGAGATTCCATCTGAGGGACTCTGCTTCATCTCCTCAGCTCCCACTCCCCTCAGCAGAGAGCCACAGGAGGAGCTGGAGAGGAAGGCTTGTGCGCCTGCCACACTAAGCAAACAGACTTTAAAAGGGTAGGACTCTGGGGAGTAGAAGAGATGAATTCCCAATCTCTATCCACTCGTGTAAAAGGAAAGGGAAAGAGAAAGTGACTACTAGTCTTTGTTCTTAATGGCAAAGATGGAGCTGCAAGCCTCTGGCAAGGAAGGAGAGAGAGGAGAGAAGAATGTTTTCATTCAAGGATAACAAGAAAAGCAGCCAAAACGACCCTTCCCTGTCAGCCTGGCCACATTTGGGAAATCTGGGGGCTTTACCCGTTCTGCTTCACCAACTTGCTGCAGAAAGGAAAAAAAAATGTAATCTCACCTCCAGATCCATAGGCTTCTGCCAGAAGCATGTTGCTGAGAAGAAATGTGTGTACCCAAGCCAACAGCATCCTTGCCTCTTCCGGCTTGCAGGTGACTGAACAGCCAGTGTCCAAATGGGGTCTTCTGGGCAGCAGTTTTGTCTCCTAGTTCCCAACCTTGCAGTCAGACCGGCCCTTGTTATGCTCTTCTGGTAAACAACCTCTCTTTAAAACTGGGAGCTTCCCAGCTAGCTTGCTGCAGCCGAGGTGTTTTTCAGCTGAAAGGCGCCCCCTGGGTCCTAAGCCTCCTAGACCGTACCAGATCACTAACCCTGAGCCAAGAAAGGAACTCAGCCAAGCAGAGTGGCAGAGAGGTTTTGCTTAGCAGCAGATCCGTGTGAGACCTGCACAACTGCATCCCCAGAGCCTTTCTTCTTTTTCCATCAGTGTGAGTACAGAGTCATTGTGCCAGAAGGCATCGTGGAGTGGGGTGGATTAGGAGCCCCTAAAGTACTGCACAGTTGTAAGAGAGGATTGCAGAAACAGGAAGAATTTAAGACCATATAGGTGGCACAAATAAGAATTATCTGTCTGGAAGCAATATATTTAAAGTGTACTTTGCCAGGGCCAGTTCAGTAACATTCCTTTACTAACATTTGAGGTTTGGGGTATCCATATATAGTAGAAATACAGAAAGGGTATCTTTAGTTGAAAATACATGTTGGATTTGCATAGCTTTATTGTAAAGTCCACCCTTTCTACCAGCCCAGAAGTAAAATGTCTTCCTTGCAACTCCCTCAACCAGTATGTAGGAAATCCAGTTGCAGTAATTGTTAAAGCACATCCACATAACTTGGGGCTTTTGGGGTTGGGGAAAGGGCTCTCTTTCTATTTGGCTGGCAGTCTTCGTTCCCAAGCAGCCTCAGTAAACTGGGAGATAGACCAGAGTGGTTTGCCAAGACTACCTTGTGACTGGAGCAAACCCAAGAATAGAAACTGTGTTTTGATCTTGCTACAATGTAGGGAGGGAAAATAACACTACTAAATAAGTTTTATAGCCTTTACCACAGTGGGAAGCTAATGTGATTCTAACTATGAGAAGCGATTGAGCTCTTGTGTGTCTTTTAAAAGAAAAGGGTTTATTTTTATTTGTGTGTTTATCCGTGTCTGTAATCAGGCCACAGGAAAGCTCAGGGCCTCTAGAACTGGGGTTATAGGCAGTTGTGGGCCATTGGAGGTGGCTGATGTGGGCCATGGGAACTCGGGTAGGCTCTTCTGGAAGAGCAGCAAGGACTCCTAACCTCTGAACCATATCCCCAACCCACCTGACATGCTTTTGAAAAACATCATGTCTGGACTGCAGAGATGGCTCAGTGGTTAAGAGCACTTGTTGCCTTTGCAGAGGACCTAAGTTCAGTTCCCAACACCTATCTTACGGCCCTCTGTATCCAGTTCCAGGATATGCAGCTTCCTCTTCTGACACACAATGATACACATACACAATAACAAAACACACATATAAATAAACACCCCTCAAATGAGTCTCTTCCTGTGTGTGTGTGTAGGGTAGTATCACATGGTGTGTGCCCATGTGTGTAAAAAAGGAAGTCAGAACAGGATGTCCAGTGTCTTACTTACTGCCTTGAAACAGGGTTTCTTACTGCACCAGAAATGTGACTTTTAAGCTAGACTGGCTGGCCAGTGACCCTCCTGGCTACACTCTCCAGTTCTAGGGATCCTCCTGTCTATACTCTCCAGTGCTGGGTTATTGGTACACATAACCATGTCTAGCTTTTAAATCGTGTGCTGAGGATTTGAGCTCAGATCTCATAGATGCAAAGCCATGTCCTTTTAAAACACCTCAGTTGATAGTATGTTTGCCTAACAGGCTACAAGCCTTGTGTTTGATCCCTAATGTAACATACTGAGTGGAGGAGTACAAGTCTGTAGTCACGCCGGGCAGTGGTGGCGCACGCCTTTGATCCCAGCACTTGGGAGGCAGAGGCTGGCAGATTTCTGAGTTCGAGGCCAGCCTGGTCTACAAAGTGAGTTCCAGGACAGCCAGGGCTACACAGAGAAACCCTGTCTCAGAAAAAAAAAAAAAGTCTGTAATCCCAGCTCTGGAAATGGAGGCAGGAGGATCAGAAGTTCAAGGTCATCCTTGGGTATGTACAGAGGAAGTTTGAAGCCAGCATGAGCTACATGAGACCCTGTTTTTAAAACTTTTTAAAGTTTGATAAATATTTTTGTTAATTTTACAGATATTTTTGAAAACCTACTACATATTAGCTGGTACTTCTAGATACTGGGACTTCTTGTAAGAACAAAATATTTGAATTTGTACTTTCATGAAGCTTAAGTTCTAGTTAGGAAAGACAGATGATATTTAAAACATCGATATTATCACAGACAAGAAAGTGATACAAGGCAAGAGGCAGACAAATGGAGTGTGTCTAACTGGATAAAGAATGGATACAAGCTGGGTGCACATCTGTCTTAGGAAGGTCAGGCAGGAGGGCTGTTTACCACACTAGATGGTGGCATGGGTCTGGGAAAGTGAGGTGGACTGCAGTCTCATGAAATAGCCTGCTTTGCTCAGAACATCAGACAATTTATACTCTGAGGGTTAAGAAGAATCACATAAGTAAGGTCTTCAATCACAAGGACAAGCCACAAGTCACAAAAAACAAAAACAAAAAACCACCATGTGAGGCACATGAATAGCAACAGCTGAAGTAAACTCATTTCTATTTGCTATACTTGGGAGGAACACAAAACACATTCCAAGAACAATTCTGTGTTTTGAAGAAACTGAGGTCTCAAAGCTCCTGTGTTGTTGGAGTTTTCTCACAAGCACTCAGAATTCTCACACAACTCCATTCTCGGACTCTGTTCTGATAAAGGATCATGAGTTTTTGACACTTACCTGGGATATGCGTCAAGTTCAAGGCTAATCTGAGGAATTTAGTGACAACTTGTTTCAAAATAAAAGTAAAGAATAGTGCATGGGTATGTATGTGGTGCCCACAGAAACTGGAGGCATTGACAACACGCGTGGCAAAAGTGTGCTTTTTAATTTCAGAGCAGCAAAGTTATCTCTCATCACCTAATCTAATGTTCCCCCTGTGACTCAGAATGGGTGCTTCTGCTGGACTATTTTTCTCCTGAAATCATCATAGATACAGGCTGTTACAGCTAGTCAGCACTTGCAGAGTTTCGACCGTGCCCACATGTGGACAGAGGCCAGTGTATCTATCTCAGGAGGCCCAGGGCGTCCAACACACTCTTCTGGCTCCATGAGCAGCAGCACTAGCATGCTCCTCAGACATAAATATACAATAATTAAAAATTATTGTAACTAAACAACAGTGTGGGACTAGGTATGTAGCTCAGTGACAGAATGGGTACCTAGCATGCACAGGGCTGGAGCTCCATCGACAGGACTGAAAATCCAAAACTATACATCAAGCATATGTGAAAGGAAGGCCATACTTATAAAGAGATAGCCTTGCGATTTGTATATTTTGACTATTATTTCTTTAGCAAGATTCATAAAACTATTGCCTGCACTTTTTTGTTTGTTTTGTTTTGGCAGTAATATTTTTTAAAGGAATTGGAAATCTGGAATGACAGTCCATAAAATATAGCCATAATACAGTGCCACATGAAGAAAGGGTCAAATGTGCATGATCAGTAATGATGACAGGCCTATCTGTGAACTAAACCTGATTGCATTAAGCAGGGTATCAAACCTATTAGAATGTGCATTTAAAGGACTGAGAAACCCTTTATGTCTGCTTATGTTCATATAGACAGGGTCTCAGGCTAGCCTTGAATTCCTGATCCTTCTGTTTCCATCTCACAAGTACTGGGTCACAGGCATGTGCCATCACACACACCTTCCAACTACAAATCTTCTATTATTGGGGGAGGGATGGGGGGAGAGACACTAAATCATACTGATACATTAGTTACAGGGGAGAAGAAAATATGAAAAAAAGCTAAAAAAATAAAAAATTGTAGCTTCTCATGTTTTCTAGGTAGTGCTCCTAAGACACAGCATTGAATATAATATTGCAAAGTTTTGAGGTGTTTAGTTTTGAGTTGGGGCCTCTCTACATAGCCCTGGCTGTCTTGGAACTCACCATGTAGACAAGGCTGGTCTTATACTGAGAGATCTGCCTGTTCTGCCTCCTGAGTGGTGGGATCAAAGGTGTGTGCCACCCACCACACCTGGGAATGGCAGTTTCTGAAATAGAAAAATTAAGACCACAGCAACAGGTTATGGAGTAGCCAGAACTCTGGTCCTCTAGAACGGCAGCAAGCTCTCTTAATCACTGAGCCATCTCTTCAGCCTTCTCCCCACCCCACCAAATCTTTAATGTTTGAAATAGAGGAGAAAGAATACTATGTGAGGAAAAGGGATTTGTAAGCCTCTGTAGGACAGACTCTTTAAAGGGAAAGCAATAAAACAACCAAGAAGGCTTACTGATCACAGGTCACTTCCAAAAGCAACATTCCACTCTGGAATTGAGAAAGCACAGAGCTTGGCGTCATCACACCCCTGCCTCGGAGGAATAAAGGGAAGAGTAAGTTCCCAAATAAAAGTGAGTTTTGGTTTTGAGGCCAGATGTATAAGGCATAGCTTTCACCCGACATAGTGGCACATATCTTTAACGCCGGCAGCACTCAGAGGCAGGGGAGGCCACCCTGGTCTACAGAGTGAGTTCCAGGACAGCCAGGGCTACACAGAGAAACCCTGCCTCAAAACAGAAAGGAAGAGGGTGAGAGGAGAGAGAGGGGAAGAGGAGGAAGAAGAGAAGAAGAAAGGAAGAAGAAGAAGAGGAGGAGGAGGATGACTACGTAGCTTTCCTATTAATGAGAACACTCTTTTAGGGAGAAGGCCAGAGACTATAAACTTAGCAGCTCAGCTTGAGATAGTTGGTAAGTACAAATCACCGATATTTATATTTTTTACTATTATTTTTAAGTTATGTGTACATGTGTATTGGGGGGAAGGGTTTGCACATGAGGACAGTGCCTGAAGAAGCCAGAAGGTGTCAGAGCCTCTGGAGCTAGAGTTACAGGTGTTCATGCACTAATGTTGTGGGTGCTGGGAACTGAACTCAGGTCCTCAGCAAGAGCAAGGTAGCAAGGTATGCTGACAGGCACTACGGGATAGGGAATGAAGGAGCCATATGTCCCTGTGCCAGAGATCAGGAGACTTAAGTCTAAATGCCAGACTGTGGGAAAAGGAATTTCTTGGGACCAAACAAAAAAATTTTTGTTCTCTCTTCACAACCCTGATATTTCACTCCATTCCCTTTTTTGAGATAAGGGATCACTGTGAGGCTCACCCTAGACTTACAGCTGTCCACGCTGCCATTTCCTCTAAGGCCTCAAGTGTGCTTAGCAAGTACTCCACCACTGAGCTACATTCCCAGCCCTCTGCCATCTTTACTCTTTCTGCTGACCCGGATGCCGTCTTCTGTGTGAGGACCGCTTTTCTCTTTATCATTCCGATTTTCTTCTGGCATCTCTTTACCTCTGCTCTGCCATATAAACTACCCTTATTACAACTTCCTTCTCCACAATTTGCTCCATCTCCTTTACTCCTAAGAGATGTCCTTTAAAGAGTTTGTATGCCAGGAAGGACTAATAAAGGTCACTTTATAGTGACCTATAGCATATATGCTTTTTATATAGTAAGAACTTCTGCTATTACTCCATTATACTTAGTAAAATGGAGAAAGAGAAAATATCAAACAAGATCACAGGCTAAACCATGAACTTCTAGTTCAGTGGGAGACCTGTCTTTTTTTTTCTTTTTTTTAAGATTTACTTATTTTATGTATGTGAGTACACTGTGGCTGTCTTCAGACACACCAGAAGAGGGCATCAGATCCCATTACAGATTGAGCTGCCATGTGGTTGCTGGGAATTGAACCCTGGACCTCTGGAAGAGCAGTGCAGTGCTCTTAACAGCTGAGCCATCTCTCCAGCCCACATTCCTAATTCTTAATACAAGGGCTCTGACACCATCTTTTGACCTCAGGAACAAGGTATACTCCTGTATTAATTAACCAATAGGAGACCATTATGGCTGAGTGTAGGGGTACACGCCTTTGATCCCGTCACTAGAAGGCAGAGCCAGGTGGATCTCTGTGAGCTTGAGGCCAACTTGGTCTACAGAGTGAGTTCTATACAAACCCTCTCTCAAAAAAAAATAACAAAACCAACCAGCCATTATTATTATTACTATTATTATTATTATTATTATTATTATTACTATTATTGCCAACCTAGAGCCAGAGCTCAGTTGCATCTGCAATCATGCAGTTACTTTGTTAAGTACTTTATCTAAATCCAAATTATTTGGAAATACGGTTGAAATGTCTTGGTTTTTAGTTACTTGAGGCCATCGGTCAGTTGTAAGTCTTTTGGGTCTGAGTGTTTTCACTTTAGTGTTAGGCCATCACATCCCTCTCAGGACTAAGAGACTAACCTTGACTGGCCTGCAGGATGGGGCCTGAAACTAGCTGTCTCTGCAGTGATACACATTTTATCTGACCATCCAGTGTATTCCAAACAGTGGTTTGCTGAGGAATAGCAATGAATACTGTATCTAACATTGAGTTTTTCATGTGACAGATGCTACTCTTAGTGCTTTCTATACCCTGTCTCTACAGTCATTCAGAAACTGTGTAGACATACCTCCGAGTCAGTCATACAGAAGTTAAGCAGTTTGTGAAACTCATAAAGATCCGTGGAAAAGAGCTGCTGGCTCAGGCCCATGATCTCCACAGCCTGGAAGGCTGAGACAAGGATCATAAGCTGAAATTCTACCTTGAGTGTAGAATGAATTCTAGGCCAACCTGGGTAACTTAGTGTAACCCTGCCTCAAAAAAGTAAAAACATGTAAAAGAAACTTTTTATAAATAGGACAGAGCTATGGGTGGAGCTCAGTGGTAGAGCACTTGCCCAGCATGCACAAGGATCCAGGTCGTCCCCAGTATTGCCCATCTCCCGAAAGTAGATAAGTAATAGAGCCAGGATGTTTGCTCAGTGTGACCTCACACCAGTGTAGTAGCCACATGACTGTGGACAGGGAGGAGCTTTGATCTAAGAGGCAGAATTCTAAGTCTGGTCTCACCTCCCACTGCACTATCTCAGATTGTTACTTGAATGACTTTGGAGAAATTCCTGAGCCTTGCTGAACCTCAGTCTCCTATCTTAAAATAAGATGGTAATATATCCCTCACACGATGGCTGTAAAGAATGTCTTCTACTTGACTGTTGTGGTGGTATATACCTTTGGTCTCTGCACTTGGAGGGCAGAGTCAGGAGGATTGCTGCAAGTTCAAGGCCAGCCTGTTTTATATAGTGAGTTCCAGGCCATCCAGGGCTTGAGTAAGAACCTATCTCAAAAAATAAATGTGTAACTGAATTATGAAACATTGAGTTAATGTCACCATCTCTATTTTCAAAGCACTACTCCAGCACTACAGGTAGAATAAGAAAGCTGTGCTTCTTTGAGGCTCCAATGCAAAATAGAGAAATCAGAAGAACAAACATGGGACCTGTTTACATATAGGAATTATCGGAAGCCTGCCTGTAATTGCAGCAGTAGGAGGCTGGGGCAAGAGGATCCTTAAGTTTGAGGCTTCTTGGGCTCAGTGAGATGCTGTCCAAAACAAAACCAGAAGAGACTGGGGACAAGGGAGAGAATGAAAGAAAGAAAGAAAGAAAGAAAGAAAGAAAGAAAGAAAGAAAACTGGGAAGATGGCTCAGTGGTTCAGAATAGTTGTGCACACATGAGACCTGAGTTAGAATCCCAGCCTGAGGCCAGAGAGGACACTGGGTGTCTTCCTCCTTCACTCTTGGGCACTATAGTTTCCCTTAGGGCATGGCAGCAGTCTGAGGCAAAGGCTTGTGATGGTTCTCACAGGCTTCAGGCATTGGGGTCCTTAACAGTTGCCTGTGCCCAGTGTTACAGATCTAATCCTGGGGTCTGAGACTAAACCACTCCTGGAATTGTTCTTGTGACTCACATATGTATGCACGCATACCTGCGGGTACCCTACACCCACCCTGCTTTCATTCAGGTCCTCTTGAATACTAGGCAAGCACTCTATTATTACATCTCCAGCCCGCCTTTCACTTTCTTGATAGTCAGTCCTTCTGTGTGTCAAAGTTTTAAATCTTGTGGAACTGCAGTTCTGTTTTAAGCAGTTTTAATTCCATTGTGGAAAATAAACAGTCCATAGATCTACTTGTCTTTAGACTATTCAGTTTGGTTCATTGAGGTGCACACATCCTCTGTATATACCAGTATTATACAATTTTGTTTAGCTTTGTAGATGCTCTTTGTTTGTTTGTTTGTTTTTCGAGACAGGGTTTCTCTGTGTAGCCCTGGCTGTCCTGGAACTCACTCTGTAGACCAGGCTGGCCTCGAACTCAGAAATCCACATGCCTCTGTCTCCCAAGTGCTGGGATTAAAGGCGTGTGCCACCCCTGCCCGGCTGTAAATGCTCTTTTTGACTCTACTTTTTAATTATTATTTTTTAGCGATTCTCACTGTCACTCAGGCTGGCCTCAAACTTCCGATCCCACCCCCACCCCACCCTCGACACACCCCTCTTTACTGAATACTCTCTTCCCTTTGAGCAACAGAGAAGGCGCATCTCCGTGTTTTTCCCATAGACAGTTTCTGAAAAATGAAGTTGACATTCCTTTTAAGGTTCTGTGCACATGTCAGTAAAGTTCTTGGTGCGTAACTATTTGTAACATGATTATTTAGTCTTTATGCCTATTGAAGTTAGTATGGACTAAATGAATTGACATTTATACAAGATAAAATTAAATTCTACATGAGATCGGTGGGGTAATGTAAATCTGAAATTCAGGCTAATTGGGAAACTCAGTCAGAAAGATCTCAAGTTTAAGGCCTGCCTGGGGCACCTTAGCAAGACTCTCAAAGAGAAAATAAAAATAACTGAAACACAACTAAATGTTAGAGCACTTGTAAGGCCTGTGATTCAATCCCCAGCACCAAGTTTAAAGGGGGGGAGGGGCTGGAGAGATGGCTCAGCAGTTAAGAGCACTGGCTGCTCTTTAGAGGAACCAGGTTTAGTTTCCAGCACTCATAACAGCTCACAACTATAACTCCAATTGCAGGGAATCTGATGCCTTCTTCTGGCCTCCAGGACCACCAGACTGGCACACTGTATACAGACATACATGCGGGCAAAATACCCACACACATAAAGATCATGTGGTAAAAGAGGCTTGAACATATATGATGTCAGTTTTATTTATTGTGTGTGTCTGTGCTACTGTGCTTCTGCAGAAGCCAGAAATCAGCCTCAGGTATTATTCCTCAGGCACTATCCTCTTTGGTTTTTTGAGATAGGTCTTTCGTTCATTTAGGACCCACAGATTAGGCTTCACAAGCACTGGGTCAGCTAATGAGACCACAGACAAAGCCAGTCTCATTCCAGCTGTCCCTCTACTCATCCCTTCTCTTCACTGGATATTCGGAAGTAGAAGTTTATTCATCACATTTCTGTTTTGTGCTTGTTCTTGATGCTGTTCCCCTTGGGTGATGAAAACAGATTGCTTTTGATAGTTGTTTTATTTATTTTATGTAAATGAGTGCTCTGTCCGCATGCACACCTGCATGCCAGAAGAGGACATCAGATCACAGTATAGATGGTTGTGAGCCACCATGTGGATGCTAGGAATTGAACTCAAGATATCTAGAAGAGCAGCCAGTGCTCTTAACCTCTGAGACATATCTCCAGCCCCTTCTGGAAATTTTATTGTACCTAACATTCTGTGTCTGTGTTGGGAGGTGCACACGTACACGTGGGTACACATTTCTCTGTGTGTAAAATATACTGTAAATTGAAGTTAAAACCTGGTGAATGCTAGGCAAGTGCTCTACCATTGAGCTAACTGTAGAATCAGTGCTTTCTAGCCTCACATTGTATTATGTTGTTTTTGTTGTTGTTGGGGACTGGGGATGTTGAGACAAGGTCTTGCTTTGTAGCCTTTGCTGGTCTGAAACTTGATATGTAGATCAGGCTGGCCTTGAACTCATAGAGATCTGCATGCTTCTGCATTCTGAATGCTGAAATTAAAGGCATGTACCATCATGCTTGCCATTTTCTTTTTAAAACTTGTTTATTTATGTGTATGTGTGTATGCCTGCATGAGTTTATGTGCATTTCATCCATTCAAGTGCCTGTAGAGGCCAGAAGAGGGTGCTGAGTCCCCCGTAACCAGAGTTAAAGCTGGCTGTGAGCCATCTGATGTGAGTGTTCCGCAAATTCAGGTCCTCTGAAAGAACAGCAAGTGCACTGAACCATCAGGCATCTCCCCAGCACTGGTTATATTCTTTTTCTGTCCCAGTTGAGTCCTAGGAACCTCCTACTCACCACTTTGTCCCAAATGCTTAGAGCTTTGCTTACCAATTCTTCCAGTTCTTCATGGTAATGCACGAGGTTAGGAACTGAATACAGGGTCTCATGCTTCCTAAGAAGCATTTTATCAGTTGATCTACATCCCAGCCCCTTAGTAAATTGTTGATGCATGGATGGATGGACTCCATTGTTGTGTGACACTATTCACGGGGAGATGTGCACAAATATTTACTCATCCCAGACTGTGAACGATGACAGAACAAGGAAAGGTACCACCAAAGCCAGCTGGCAGATGATTGAGTGCTTTGGTGGTACATACTGGAGTGTGGGTGAAGAGCTACAAGACAGAAAGACTCAAAGACTGCATCACCAAAATCCACGCCACACTGAGGGCAGCTGGGCAGGTTAGAGAAAGTTTTAGGCAGCTCAGCTGTTCTGAGCCTGTCTGAGGTAGCTGGTCTTGCCCAAGCTGTCTCTCATGAGTTCTTACTGCTTATATATTTGGGGGATAAAGGGACCTAGTGAATCTTGTCTGTTTCAGGGACTCGCTTTTGAGTTGTATACTTCTGAGAGCTTGCCCTAAGGATGGAATATTCACCACAACGCCCAGAACATATTTCATTTTAACAGTTTCACTTCAAGATGCGATATTTTATCCCTGAGGGAAGTACTCCCCAACATCCATATGGCTTTTCACTGAACCTCAAAACTGCCATTTCAAAAAAGTACTTAGTATTGTGTGTGTGTTCATGTGTGTTCATGTGTGAGAATGTATGTATCTGCATGTGAGTATATGAGAGTGAGAGTGTGTGTATATGTGTGTGTGTGTTCATGTGTCTGTATATATCTCTTCATGTGTATGTTCATGTGTATCTCTGCATATGTGTGTTCATGTGTATCTGTGTTTGTATGTGTGTGTTATCTGTTCATGTGTGTGTCTGTGTTTGTATCTGTTTGTTCGTGTGTGTGTGTGTGTATCTGAGTGTGTGTCTACGTGTGTGACTCCATGTGTGTGTGTGTCTGTGTCTGTGTGTCTGTCTGTCTTCATGATGACTGAGCCCAGGACCTCACAGATGTTAGGCAGTGCTCTTCTATGGAACTATACCCTTGCCCTGTATTTTGTCTAGCTGAAAGAATCTAATTTTTTTTCCTGTCTCCCTTTTTTGGTCTTCTCTAGTCACATGCATACAAGTACTCCTGATGGCAGAGGACTGAAGCCAGAGGCAAATTCTGGAAAATAAAATAGAATCCTATGTTGGAACACCCCAGCTAGTCCAGACAGGCTGGAGGAGGAAGAAAAAAGCTTGCTAAAAAACAGTCCTGGAAACGTAAGGCTCAGGAGGATAGGAGCCCCTGCTCTGCGGGGCTGTAGGAGCAGGATTCCAACTCCATGAGTCCACCACTGAGTTAGCTTTTGTGAAGACCAGTCTCCACATTGAGAAGGGAAATGGGTTCCCTCTTTGCCTTTAAGACAAGGCGGCCTGAGGTCAGGCATATTCACCTTGCAGAGTTGTTACAGAGTTTAGTTTGGGACTTCTGTGAGTGAAAGTGGGGTGGCCTCGGAGTTCACAGTCCTGTGTTGGACGCATGATCCCATGCTTCAATCCTAAAGAATTAGCAACTCTGAAACTGAGGTTGAGGGTTCTGCTGGGGCCACTTCAAGTCAGTAAGGGGGGGGGACCATACCTACCACAGCCCAGAAAACATGCTTCTAGTTGTTTACACACACTTGTCTTTCCACTAAGACAGTTCCCAGAAAGTGAGCTAGAGCAGAATTAAACTCTCCAAATTCCAGCCCAGGTGGGGTTCCAGCAAGGGAGTTAAGAGGTCAGAGGCTAAGGGTAGAACCTCTCCTCTCAATACCAAGCCCCAGGCACCAGAGTGGTACCACTTAAATTGGAACAAAGAGATAGGCTTTGGGGGCCAGTGGATGGCTCAGCAGGTAAAGGCTCTTTCTTGCCAATAGGTCTAACGGACATAAGTTTGATCAGCAAAACCCACATGTGATGGAAGGAGGAAGGAATTGATCCCACATACACCATAGTGTGCACACACTTTACACATACATACACACACAGAAAATTTTAAATGTGGAAGTAGCAGCAAGCATCAAATTAATAAAACAGAATAGGTTTGTGTCTCTTTTCAGAACACAGCAATAAACAAGATTTTCTTTGATTTACAAGAAAAGGGTTCAGAAGCACCCCACTGTATAAATTTTGCCAGTGGGCTTAATCACGGAGATGATTGTTACTAATAAATGTTTGTGAGCTGTAAGAGCTGGCTCAGTGGTTAAGAGTGCTCGCTGCTGTTGGAGAGGATCCAGGTTAAATTTCCAGCACTTGCATGGAAGCTCACAACTATCTGTAACGCAAGTCCTAGGGAATCCAATGCTTTCTGGCCTCTGCAGGGCCCAGGCATGTATATGATACACACACGTAAATGCAGAAAAAACACACATACACATAAAAATGTTTACACTGTTTAAACTTTAAAAAGAAAAAAAAAAAGAGAAATATTTTAACTCAAGCGTCAGCTAATGCAAAAGCTGACGCCTAAGTTTTTCCAGGACCCAATAGTGGGAAGAAGGAACCGACTCCTACCTGCAAGTTGACCTCTGACCTCCATACATGACCACCGTGGTGTACACACACTAAGTAAAAGGTAATAAGGACTTTTAGTATCCATTTATGATTTTAAAATGACAATCTAGGAATAAACAGGAACTTCTTTGATGTGATAATATCTGTGAAACACTTTAACATTGTAGAGTTTTTTCACCACCAAGGTGAAGAACAAGACAAGGATTTTTCTCTCCTTCCACTCCTTTTTGCTCTGTATGGGAAGTCATAGTAAATGCAATATAACGACAAAAAGAAATAATAAGCCGGGCAGTGGTGGCGCACACCTTTAATCCCAGCACTTGGGAGGCAGAGGCAGGTGGATTTCTGAGTTCGAGGCCAGCCTGGTCCACAGAGTGAGTTCCAGGACAGCCAGGGCTATACAGAGAAACCCTGTCTCGGAAAAAAATAATAATAAAAAGGCACAAAGCTTGAAAAGACAGAGAGATACTGTCTGTGCTCACAGGTGACATAAGTTATCTCTAGGAAATCCAAAGAACTGGAAGACAAGCTGTTCCTAATAAGCCATTGCAGAGAACGCTGCAGGATGTAAGGCTAATATAATATATGCCAAGGACCAGTCTTGGCTTGGGGAGAGGGTGTTAGGGAGAAACAACTTGAAGTCAGTGAGGTAGGGTGCAAGCTGACAGCTCTGTGTTCTGCTTGAGACAGCTCTCCAGAGATCTCCAAACAGCTCTGTAGATAGCGCTTGGCTCTGCAGTCTGCTCAAGACAGCTCTCTCATGCTAGAAAAAAATTCTTGGATTTTCTGACCAAAGTCAGAAATCCTGCTAGAAAAAAAATTCTAAAAGAGCTGTGTTCGCTCTCCAAGCAGTTCTCTCTGGGTAGCTCTCTCTTGCAGACCAAAGCCCAGTCTTTTATTTACATATCAAGTCATTTACTCCAGGTTCCCTTTTAATTACCCTAGGAATCAGCATTTTATCACCAAAGCACCTTGATTCTTAGGAAAAGACAGCAAGTGTATTTTTTTTAACATTGAAAATGAGTTCAGAGATCTGCCTGCCTTTGTAAGCACAAACAATAAACTAGCTGGGTGGGATCCCATTCTATCATTCTCACAATGCCTGGACTTTAATTCAATCTGTCCAAGGTTGACCTTGAACTCAGGAATCTGTCTGCCTTTGTATCTTTCTGACAAGCTGGTTTATTGGTCCAGCTGCCTTTGTTCTTTTAGATCCATGGAGCCCTTCATATAATTCATACTGCATCCTTATATTTTGCATAGTTGAGACATTATACTTTTTTTTTTTTTTTTTTTTTTTTTTTTTGTTTTTTTGAGACAGGGTTTCTCTGTGTAGCCCTGGCTGTCCTGGAACTCACTCTGTAGACCAGGCTGGCCTCGAACTCAGAAATCCTCCTGCCTCTGCCTCCCAAGTGCTGGGATCAAAGGCGTGTGCCACCACTGCCCGGCAAATTATACATTCTTGAACTCCCCGTTCAAGTTCAGAGTTCTTTCCTACAGCCTTAAGGGCTGTTCTGAAATTCACAGTGTTTACCTATTTTACTGAGGAGCATAGATACACCCTCAACACCCAGACTTGTGCTGTTTCTAATTATCTAGGAGTCATTAACCTTGGCAGGGGAAGTATTTCCCGAAGGAGGAGCATAAAGTAAAATATGTACATTATTATACAAACAATACCTACACCCACAGCAACCGTAAACAGTCCCAGAGACCCATGCCCTCTTGACTGTGCACCAGGGGTGAGAACCATGCTAGGCAGTCCCTTCCATGGCCATGTAGGACTCCTCGACAAATATAAAAAACTCAGTTGCTTCCTGGTACACTCAAACTGAGCCGGTAGAAAAATGGAAAATAAGACATAGATTTAACAAAGTGCCTAAAATCAAATAACTAATAACATTGTCCACGTTTGTGGATAGGATGATTCAACGTTGCCGAGATGTGGGAATCCTTCCAACCTGACCTATAGATTCATAAACATCCCAAAGTTCCAGTAAGTTATTTGTGGATATAGACTGACTGATCCCTAGCATTTACATGGGGAGAGGAAAAAGACACAGAATAGCCAAACCAGCACTGAAGTCAAGGGCTACACTTTGAGGACTGAAATTCTTTGGCCTTCAGACTCAAAACAACAGGTGGGGGTGCCAAGATGGCTCAATGGGTAATGGTGCTTGCTACCAAGCATGATGACCTGAGTTCTATCCCTGGGCCCACATCCTAGAAAGCGACAACCAACAACCAACCGGAAGTTGTCCTCTGGCTTCCACATTCAAGCTACACACGTGCACATAAATAAATGCAAAACAAAATCTTCTTACACTGAGTCAGCCTCTTATTGCGAGAAGACAAGCCCATGTTTCATGTAATAGACAAACGGATCAGTGCAAGAATAGGGCCTACAAATAGAACAACAAATACTGTACGTGGCGGATTGTTTTAAAGGTGGGTTTCACTCTGTGGCCCAGAATAATCTTGAACTCCTGAGTCAGTCTTTGTCCTCCCAAGTAGCTGGGACTACAGGTATATTGCCCCTGTTTCCAGTGGAGAAACAGATATTTGACAAAGGAACAAAGACAATACAGTGTTTTGGTATAGAAAAACTATGCAGCCACATGAAAAAAATTAAGACTCATATACACCTCAAAAAATTAATGTATCATAGAATAAAATCTAAAATGTAAAACAAAACATGGAACTCTACAAGGGGGTGGGAGCTAAATGACGGGCCAAGCCAGTAAGATCGCTCAGTAAATAAGGGCAGTGTTTGCCATGATCGACAACCTGAGTTTAATATCTGGGACACACACAGTAGAAGAAGAGAAGCACTTGCAGCAATAGTCATCTAACATGAGCAAGCATGAGCACACACACAATTTTTCTGAACGTCGAGAGGGCATGGGTTAGTGACTACTAATAAAGACAACACGTGGTCAACCACGTAGGAAACTGAGGCAGGAGGCGCTCCACAATTTTGATGCTGACCCAGATTATATCCTAGACAGACAGACAGAAAGGTAAGGGAGAGAAGGCCAAAGGCATGATTGCATGAAAGAAACCACTGATAAAATGGACGTAATGAAAATTACAAAAACAGGGCTGGAGAGATGGCTCAGCAGTTAAGAGCACTGACTGCTCTTCCAAAGATTCTGAGTTCAATTCCCAGCAACCACATGGTGGCTCACAACCATCTGTAATGGGATCCAATGCCCTCTTCTGGTGTGTCTGAAGACAGCTACAGTGTACTCACATATATAAAATAAATCTTTAAAAAAGAAAAGAAAATTACAAAAATGTATGCCTTGGGAAAGATGATGTCAAGGGAAGGAGAGAACGCGCTGACACCCCGAAAGAAAGTATCTGCATAAGGCACATCTGATGGATGTTAAGTATTCACAGAACTTTAGGGGTGGGGGTTGGAGATGGGTTTTCTTGTAGCTCTGGCTGTCATGGAACTTACTCTGTAGACTAGACTGGCCTCAAACTCAGTGCTGGGAACTAAAGGCATGCACCACCACTGCCAAGCCAGAACTTTTTTTTTTAAATAAGACCACTTCACTATGTAACCCAGACAGTCCTGAAACTTTCTTTCCTTAAGAAAATTTTTTTTTAGATTTATTAGATTGACTTATTTAGGAGACAGTCTCACCATTGTAGTCCTGATTTGCCTGAAGCTCACTATGTAGACCAGGCTGGCCTCAAACTTCCAGAGATCCACCTTCCTCTACCTTTTGAGGGCTGGTATTGAAGTCATGTACCACCACATCTGGCCCTTGATTATATATATATATATATATATAAAAAAATTTTTATTTATATGAGTACACTGTAGCTATCTTCAGACACACCAGAAAAGGGCATCGGATCCCATTACAGATGGTTATGAGCCACCATGTGGTTGCTGGGAATTGAACTCAGGACCTCTGGAAGAGCAGTCAGTGCTCTTAACTGCTGAGCCATCTCTCCAGCCTATATCTTTTCAATTTTATGTGTATGAGTATTTTGCCAGCAGGTATGTTTATATTCCATGTGTGTGCCTGGTACCCACAGAAGTCAGAAGAAGGGGTCAAAGATTCCCCTGGAACTGGAGTTACTGATGGTTGTGAGCCACCTTGTGGGTGCTGGGAACTGAAACTGGGTCCTCTGCAAGAGCAACAAGTGCTCCTAAAAACTGAGCCATATCTCCAGCCTGTTGGAACTTTGGATTCTCCTGCCTTATCTTGAATGCCAGCATACCTGACCTAATTATTAGCAGTACTGTTTTTTTGTTTTTTTTTTTAATTTTTGTGTTTGTTGAGCTAGGATCTCTACTGCTCAGACGGGTCTTGAACTCATAGCCATAGTCCTCCTATGTTAGTCTCCCAAGAGCTAGGACCCAAAGCTAGATTATTTTATTTAGACAAGTGTTAGACACCACTAAGCTATACTTGTTACAGTAACTTTTATTTGCCTGTTGTAATTGTCATCTCTGAGGCTCACTGCCTCCGTCTGCTAACTGAGGCCCAGTCCTGGAAGCTTCTGGCCTCCGTACAATCTAATCTAGACCTAGAATGTTTTCAGCCTCTGAGACTTGCTGCTGAATAAGCTGACCCTTTGTAGTTCTTTCTGAGTGCTGGCTGGCTGGTTCAACTCAGCTGTTTTGGCTCAAACTCCTCTTCAAGCTGACTGGTTTGATCTGGCTTCACTCTAGGTCTCTGACGTTTGATCTGCTTGGCCCCATGCTAATTCAAGCAATCTGTTCTAACCTTCTAGCTCTTTGTTTTCACCTGTGTCTAGCTTTTCGGCCTGTCTCTGTAAACCCACCCAGTAAAGCTGCCTCCTCTCTTTCCTCTCTCTACTTTGTTCTCTCTTAAATAGCTGCTTTTCCTCTCTTCTCTGAGAGTTGGGTAGATTCTGTTAAAGCTTTCTCTAATTCATCACTTTGCCACTCAATTGGACATCACTCTCAAACATGGGTGCTTCCTTCTACAAACTGACTTTGCCTCCATTGTTTGGGATGAAAGGTGAGTACTAAGGGCATGACTGTATTCCAGCCAGAGGGGTTAAAGGTGTGTGCTAGGGGGCTGGAGAGATGGCTCAGTGGTTAAGAGCACTGACTGTTCTTCCAGAGGTCGTGAGTTCAATTCCCAGCACCCACATGGTGGCTCACAAGCATCTGTAGTAGGATCTGATGCCCTCTTCTGGTGTGTCTGAAGACAGGGACTATGTATTCATATACATAAAACAATGTTTTTTAAAAAAAAGTGCTAAGGGCTGAGCCACAACTAGAAACAGTTTTTTTCAGTAAATAACATAATCTCGGGGTTCACAGTGTGAGCAAATATCCTACAACATATACTCTTAAAACTTAACCCATTTTAAAAATAAGCTAAAATAATAATAATAATAATAATAATAATAATAATAATAATAATAATAATAATAAAACCAAACCTCTCCAAACTGTGGCTTAGTGTCAGGGCACTCACTCAGATTCAGAGGGCCTGGCTTCCACCCACAGCATTCACCTTTAATCAGAAGGGAAAGGCAAGAGAATCTCTGTGAGTTCAAAACCAGCTTTGTGTATGTAATGAGACACTGTCTCAAATAAAAAACAAAACAAAATTAGAGCTGGCTGTGGTGCTGTACACCTGTACCCAATACTTGGGAAACAAAGGGGCCTCCTAAAACTGATTCTGAGTTCAAGGCCAGGCTATGCTAAATGAGATCCTAGCTCTCAAAAGAAGAGGAAGAGGAAGAGGAGGAAGAAGAAGAGGAGAAGGAAAAGGAGGAGGAAGAGGAGGAAAATGGAGAGGAGGAGGAAGAGGAGGAGGAGGAGGAAGAGAAGGAGGAAGAGGAGGAGAAGGAAGAGGAGGAAAAGGAAGAGGAGGAAGAAGAAGAGGAGGAAGAGGAGGAGGAAAAAGAGGAAAGACTGTGGAAATGGCTGTGGGTAAAGTGATTGTTGCCAAAGTATGAGAATCTTGAGTTTGGAGCCCATGTACCTACATGAAAGAGAAGCTCAGGCCTGTAGTCCCAGCACTGCAACCCACTCATCAGGGTGTCGGCCAGTGTGCCCAAATCAGTGAGCCTAGGTTAGCCTTAAATAAATAAATAGTGAGAGGAAGAAACCCAGTATCAACCTCTGGCTTACACACACACAAAGAAACAGGAAAAAACTGCCATGTTCCCACCATATGACTCAGCAAGCATGTTCCTTGGTATTTATACAAAGTTGCTGAAAGCATATGTCCGCCCACCTAGCTACACATGCTTATGGAAGCATTATTCAAGTTTACCAGAACTAATAGTGCAAAGCTGGGGTCCAAGCCTTTAACACACAGGAAGGCTTTTGGAGGACATTCTAGATCCGAACTATAACATCTGCCTTCCACATGAGTCACCAGGAAAGGGAAGCTTGAGATAGACATCTCAAAAATAAATATTAGGGCTGGGATTGTAGTCTGATGGTAGAGTCTTTGCCTAGCATGAGCAAGCCCCTGCATTAACACTCACAAAATCAAAATGAGTATTTTTGGTTTTTTTTTAAAGATTAATTTTGTACTTATGGGTGTTTTGCCTGCATGTATGTCTGTGCACCACATGTGTGCCTGGTGCCTGTGGAAGCCAAAAGAGGCATCAAATACACTGGAACTCAAGTTAATTACAGTTGTAAGCCACCATGTGGGTGCTGGGAACTGATTCTGGTCCCCTGGAAGAGAAGCTCTTAACCACTGAACCACCTCTTTAGCCCCAAAGTGGATCATTTTATATCTGTAAACATTTAAAATGAGTCTTACACAACAGAGATGTTCCTTACTGGTTTTAAATTCTGTGTTGTATCTGGTACCCAGAGTCAAGCCCAGACTTTATTCCTGGCCTTATACTGAGTGCTCTTAGCACTGAGCCAACACCCCAAGCACCTGCTTGGTATACATCAAGTTACCCAATGGGGAAGAAGGGCTTGACTTGGTGTACAGCTTTATGTTGTGTGAGGGCTCAAGCCAGCCAGGTGCAGTTACATCTCCTATAGCTTTTCCTGTGTCTTTAACCCTGCTCAAACCTTGTAGCATAAGCAATGTGGTTTCCTTACAGCCTGCTACTTTCTAATAACTGCGTTTTCAGAACTTTTAACATTTTTATAAAAATCTATTTCATAGTGTGTGCATGCATACATTCGTGTGTGTGTGTGTGTGTGTGTGTGTGTGTGTGTGTGCGCGCGCGCAGGTGTCCTCTGAGGCCAGAGCTGCCACATCCTCTGGACTAGCTGTGAACTACCTAATTCTAGTGCTGGGAGCCACACTTGGGTCTCTGGCAGAGCAGCATGCATATTAACCACTGGTCTCTCTCAGGCTCCTCGTATCATTTTAGATTTATATTTCATTTATGTTATAGGAGTATTTTGTCTGCACTTATGTATGCCTGCAGAACTTGGAAGAGGGTGTTAGATCCCCTGGAACTATAGTTATGGATGTCTGTGAGCTACCATGAGAGTACCTTGAACCAACTCAGGTTCTCTGCAAGGGCAACCAGTGTACTTAACTGCTGAGCTATGTCTCCTGTGCCATAATTTCTTTTTTGGCTTTTTATTTTGTGTTTTTTGAGATGGGGTTTCTCTGTGTAGCCTTGGCTGTCCTGGAACTCACTCTGTAGACCAGGCTGGCCTTGAATTTAGAGATCTGCCTACCTCTACCTTTCAAGTGCTGGGATTAAAGGCGTGTGCCACCACTGCCCAGTAGATTTTAACGTAAGCATTTTTCTCTCATGTATCAAATGTTTTGAAATGATCTTTATATATGAGCTAACCGATGGACATTTTGTGAGTTTTGTACAGTAAGACCTTTAGAGTTACTTTGGTGTACAACTTCAAAGAGTGGGACTCCTAATTTAAAGGGGATAAATATTTTAAGATTGTTGAAAATATTGTGGTGATTTTTTGTTTTTGTTTTGTGTTGTTTTTGAGACAGAGTCTTGTGTAACCCAGGCTGGTCTCAAACTTGCTACATAGCTAAGCATGACTTTGAACTTCCCTTGCACCTTCCAAGTGTTGTTATAGGTATGCACACCACACCCAGCTCACTGTGGTGCTAGGACAGAGGACAGGCTTCATTCGTATTAGGTAAGCACTCTACCAACCGAGCTATACCCCTAGCCCCTTCTTCTTTTTTTTTTTTTCCAAAGGGGAGATGTAGTCTACAAAATCGTGGGAGGAATTTTGAGTCCCTGGGGGCGAGGGCTGGCCCAGGATGAAGGAAAAAAGGAGGGAGCTAATAAAGAGGAAGGGCAGGGAGATGAACAATGACCAGCCACCCGGGGTAGTCAGGGACATGTTCTCTAATAAAGGGAAGGGCAGGGAGATGAACAATGACCAGCCACCAGGGGGTAGTCAGGGACATGTTCTCTGGGGCAGGAATCATGGAAGGCCTGAAGCAGGTAATCTGTGCTAAGACTCAAACCTTCTGTTGCCTTGAACCTGTGTCTACATCTGCACACATACACATACAAAGTAAGGGAAAGGTTCCAAGTCTGAGCTGACGCTGCAGGATGAGGGGCTCATTTTTAAGGAGAGGGAATTCCACTAAACAAAATTTAAAAAAAAGAAAGGAGCCCCCAAGTTTCCTTGTCAGTGTTGGGGCTGATCCTTGTGAGATGTACCAATGAATTCTGGTTTCAGTTATTAGTGAGAAGAGTATTCTCCTTGTGTGTGTGTGGGGGGGGGGAGATTGGAGGGCAGAGTGCAGGCTTTTGTCCACAAGGGACAAGGATGACCTATTTGGACTTCCCGGGTGCCTTTTATAGCTTAAAGCATTTAAGATATTCCCAAGACCTGGAGGGGAAGGAATCCTCAGAAGGGTCCCAAGTTGTGGGGATGTCTGCATCCGGGGCTTCTACCTCTCCCCTGCATCCCTGCTTGGTCTTTTTCTCTGGCTCCAGCCCCTAGCTTTGCAATTGAGACTCTGAGTGAGAACTGTTAGTGAGATGCAGGTGAAGTTGAGAGACCAAGTTAGGTTGTTTTATCTTGTGTTCATCCTGGCAGGCAGCTTCAGTAAGCACTCACTCAACCATGTTTTTTTTCCAGCCTGGTAACTGGCCAACTTCCTCCAGAGGCTCCTATGCAGTCTGACCAGGCTTTTTCCTAGTAGAATGAAGGAGTCTGCCACTTTGATGTCAGTTGGTATGTGTACTTCAGGGGCGATTTTGTCCTCACTAAGCCCCTCTGTCCCTGTCATACCCATCCGTATGTGTCAGCTTGTAAGCATGTTCAGGAGACCTTACCCAGTGCCACCACCTTCTCGGGCTTCAGCTTTTGCCGAGCATTAGAGCACTTGTTCTTCCTCACCCTCCATTGTGTTCTCTCTTGTACTAAAGACATATATTTATGCATATATGCTGAATATACATAAGTGCATAATTATGTATGTAACTGTTATATGGATAACATCATACATATATAACTAAACATATAAAAAGACATGTATATAATTGTTTTATATAATCCCCTAAGGCAAGAATTAAATCTTTTTTAGCATACATATAGTAGCCATTCAGAAAGAACAGGTGTTGAATGGATTAGTGGCTGTAAAGTGTCAAGAACTATTGTAGGTAATGGGAAAACAGATGAACTGTTTTTAAACTTAAAATTTTTCTTTGATATATATGGGCCTTCTGCCTGCTTGTATCTGCGTACTAAACAAATGCCTGGTGTCTCTGGAGGCCAGAGGAGGACACAGAACCCTGGGTGCTGGGAACACACGTCCTTTGGAAGAGCAGTCAGTGCCTTCAGCACTGCACCATCTCTCCAGCCCTCAAGATGAGCTGCTTGACACCCCATTTTCAAAGGAACTTGGTCTTATATGGGGAAGTCATAAAAAGATGGTGTGCAGACTGGGGATATAATTTGGTGGTAGAGTGCTTGTCTAGTGTAGCCTGTCCATTTGAGTAGCACCGGAGATAAAGAGCCACAGAAACGTGCAGAACAGGGAAGTGTACAGCAGTGACACATGGCTCCACATAGTCAGACAGCTCAGCTCTGAGCCCTCATCTTACCCTTCACAGCTTCGGACAGTAGCAGTCACTGGGCTTCTCTGCACCTTCGAATAGAATACTTTCCTCATGGAGCACAGTGCCTGGCACACAGCAAGCATGCCAGCTGTCATGGAGGTGGGGACAGGGAAACTGTAGACAGCAACAATCAGATTTGGGCCTCTGGAGTTTCTCAGGCAGAGAAGGAGATAAGAACTTTACAGGCAGAGGAAGCAGCTTACACAAGCAAATAAAGCTGTGAGGTTAAAGGGCTCAGGACTTTAACCTCAGTACTGGAGTTAACCAGTACATAGGGAATTCAGGCCAGCAAGAGCTACTTGGTGGGACCCTGTCCCTCACCCCTCTCCACTCCCCCCAAAAGTAAAGTGTTTCCTGAAAAAACTTGAGTTGGATCTGTAGGATCCACAGTGGAAGGGCTGTCCTGTAAACTGGGTGTGCTGTGCTTTAATCCCAGCACTCAGGAGGCAGAAAGATCTGAGTTTGAGGCCGGCCTTGTCTATAGAGTGAGTTCCAGGACAGCCAGGGCTACACAGAGAAACCCTGTCTCAAAAAAACAGGGTAGAAAGTGAGTTGGTTAGGCAGCCATGGTAATAAGCACATTGGACCTCCTTGTGTAGACTTCCTCAGCACAGCTTTGCCAGAGGATGTGGCAGTGCACAGCAGACCAGGAACCTCCAGCCTGCCAGCAGAAGGCTGAACCCTGCTGTTGAACCTTGGTTTTGCCAAGGCCTAAACTAAGATTAGGCCTTGGCAAAACAGAAGCTGTACTTACAGTGAAATGGCAGCTGAAGGCCCAACTCCAGCCTGACCTCAGGACTTGACTTTATTTATTCAATTTTATTTACAAGGAAGTGCTTTACTTTCTTTGAACACAGCCCAAGCCAGCTGGCCTTGAACTCCCTATGTGGCTGAGGCTGGCCTTGAACTCCTGATCTTCCAGCCTCTACCTCCCAGGAAGTGCAGGGATTATAAACGTGCACACCCAACCAGCAGTTTTAAATGGTCAGAATAAATAAAACAAATTCCTTCTCTTTAAAGACAGAAATGCTTCCCTGTTGGCACAGCACAGAAATCATTTGTTAGTCCTGTTCTTGCTCACTCTCTCCGTTACAATGAAGGGCTTTGAGCAAAGATGGCTGAGGTAAACTGAAAGGGGTTTGAGTGTTTGCTAACCCGCTTTACTAGGTATCAGCTACCTTGTTCTCTAGCAGGCCTGGAAGAACTGCTTTTTTGTTATTGTGTTTTGGTGAGGAAACAGACCCACACCACTCTGAAAGAGGTCATGTAGGGTCTGAACCAGGTTGGCTGTCTCCTGGGGTAAGTATGAACCAGGGCACAGTGATGGCCAGAGAAGAGACAGTGCTTAGAGCAACAAGTTAAAGGTGGTTGTGGGACATGGAAGATGCAGACATACAGACTGGGGTGGGGTGGGTGGGGGACTTCAAGTGAAAGACATTCTGTGGGGCAAAGAGGCACAAGGCTGGGGGTAACTCAGGCTTTAAGCCATAGCAGTCCCCACTGGAGGATGGCAGGGAAGCAGCCCTGGTTACACTGCTGGGCTCCATTCTCACTGGCTTGTCTATAGCTGTGTTGGATCCAGCCTCTAGTGCATGCCTTATTCCAAGTGACTGTGAATCAATCTATGTGAAGGTTAGACAGGTGGTTGGCACCTTTAGTGTGTCATTATTACTAATGGTTAGTGCATTTATTTAGAACAGCATATGACTGGAAAACAAAGGCTGACACTTAAAAAAAAAAAAAAGGCCTACAAGTGTGGACTTGTGCTCAGGAAATATCAAGTAGGAAGCCAATCCAGCCTGAGAAATTCAGAGGTGAGCTAAACAGAATTGTTGGGGAGTGAGGGGTAGTGCTGATAAAAGGAACAGAGGCCAGGGCGAGAGCAAGAGCCATTTTCTCATTTCCACAGGGACTCTGCTTTCGTGCCCTCCTGATAATATCTGTAAGCTTTACCACAGCCTTCCCCAAAGTCCTGTTACCCACTTCACAAGCAAAGGTCAGGCTTGGAGAGTTGCCAGAGTTGCATAGAGCATCTCTAGAACTGCCACAAACCTGCCTGGCTAGGCCTCGGGCTTCCACTTTGCTGGTGACCTATTCCTCTATAGCTATGTTCATTTGGACCACAGGGTCTCCTTTACCTTCACATAATCTGCCATAGGTGGTGAGTGCAGGGCCCCAATCTTGGTTTGTTCATGGCCCAGACCCTCCAGCAGTAGCTAGGCTAGCTCTATGGTGCACACGAAGACAAATCTACCTTTACTTTAGTAAAGCCCAGGGGAATTTGGGGTGTGGTCCCAGTCGCTGTGGAGGGTCACTCTAAGCGCCCCCACCCTCAGCACCTGTCTCACTTTCCAGAAGCAGGTCAAAAGTAACAGAACCCATTTCATTGGTCATGCTGAAGATGAGGTAGAACCTTAGTTTGTGAAGGTGGTCTTTCAGCCTTCCCATTGGTTTCCTGATGGGGAAACTGATGTTTGGAAATGCTCAGGAGCAAAAGCACATATTTTGGGCAGATATGAAGGCCACACCCTTTATGCATCACGATCTCCACAGCTTCTGTCTGGCATGGATTCAGGCAGTTGGGGCAGGCAAAAGCACCTGCTTGCTTTGTTGTTCACTTCCTGCCATAGGACAGTGATAGAAATAGTCTCCACTTGGCCAAGGCAGTGCCAGGGGTGTCTAGGACACAGAACTAAGAAAATCTTTGGAAGGACTAAGGGCAACTTTATCAAGTCCTTGGCTCAAGTCCTGGTCTATACCTTAATACACGTATGATCAGTTGCAAATTCTGTAATGGTCACAAAGTTACATGTCTATAAAACTTGAACATGCCACATCAGCCTCCTTGCTAAGCCATATCAAATGGCCAGCCCTCTATTCTGCAGTCCACAGAGCCCAGCATGTCACCCAAGAGCTCATGCCAATGCATGGCTTGTTTCTGAAACTCTAGCCAGAAGGCTCTGCCTTTAAATCAGAACAGCAATGTAATTACTACTGATGTGGAGCTAAGTAAAGTTGTGCTTTGTCCCTTCTGGTCTGCTTTTTTGTCTTTATCACTGATTGTTTCTTTTTTTCCTATTTGGAGATGAAAGACTATTTCTATTCATTTTAAAATTTCTCAAGATCTTTGGAGTGCTATAAGCTTGCCAGTCCCTCTGGTGATTGGTTTTTATTCCCATTAATCCTCTGTGGGGCTGGGCAATAGCTCAGTCAGTAAAGTGCTTGCCTTAAAAACATGAGTGTGAGCCCCAGAACAAACCCATGCTTAAAAAGAAAAAAATGTCAAGCATAGTGGTGTGTACTTATAATCCCAGAACTGGGGAGACGGGTAATCCCAGGGGCCTGCAGGCTGGCCAGCCTAGCCTACCTAGTGAACCCTGGGTCAGAGAAAGAGCTCCTCAAAAAATAAGGTGGGGGCTGGAGAGATGGCTCAGAGGAGGTTAAAATCATGGCTGCTTTTCCAGAGGACCCAGGTTCAATTCCCAGCAACCACATGGCAGCTCACACCTGCCTTGTAACTTTAGTTCTAGGGTTCCTGACATCACAGACATACACACAGGCAAAACACCAATGGACATTTTAAAAGAAGGATGGCTCCTACAGAACAGCACTGGAGACTGTCCTCTGACCTCCGCATGTTCTCATCTGCACAGACGTTAGCAGGCACGCACACACAGACACACTTCTCAACTCTTGTCCTGTTTGCTGCTCACCACTCACACCTCCACACTTAGAGAAAGGCTGGGAGGTCTCTAGGACACCAAAACTAAGAATGTCTTCAGAAGAAATGTCTTTTCTTCATTTGTTCACAACTAACAGCAAAGCAAGCCAGACAACATGGGGGAGCGGACCTCAAGTGGCTACTTAGAGACACCCCTATCCGCCCTGGAAATAATTTTTTGTCCCTCCATAGCAGATGACTGCTTTGAATCCCCTCTCAAGCCCTTGCCTCACTCCTTTCTGGACCACCCTATCTACTTTGGTCTCCTGCTGTCTGTCACTGACCACCACTTTTGCAGTCTTTCCTCTTGTGTTTCTCATTATCCAGAAGGCATATCCAAATCTGCTTGTTAACTCTCTCTGCAGACCCTGAAACATACCTGGTACACAGCAGTGAAAATATGGGCTGAGTATTTGTTGAGTTAATGAGTCTTGGAACTTAAATCTTTTGGAGGGAACATCTACCCAGTGTTCTGCCAGGCACACTGGAACAGGTACAGCGGAGAATAAACAAGGTCTCTCCGGAGCCACTCACTGCCCCTCCTGGGCAGTGGGTACAGACTGCTGATTCCAGGTCCCAAAGACACAGTTGAAAAACTGGACTCAGGGGAGCAGGCAGTTACCGTACTAACATTTTTAATATAGTCTGACCAGGTCAATTCACATCACAAGGTCAACCTGGGCTTGCTGGAGTGTAACACAATCAAGTACACAATGTCTCTACCTGAGGTTCTCCCACCTTCCTGGCCCCCAATACCACTGAACCCTCTTCCTGATCAGACTGGAATTTTTTTTTTAAAATTTTGCATAAAACTATTTCTTCCATAGACTTCAAACGACTAGCCAAGTTAATTATGGTACACCTAAACAAAGTTTAATACTAACCCTAAGGTGTGACTGCGGTTTACAAAGAGCTCTGTGTCACCTGGGGTAGCTTTCAGTAGCAATTCACTACAACTGGTCCTAAAAATAACAATAATAAGAATTAGAGAATCAAAACCCAACAGCAAGTTGAATGGTTAAAATCAAGTAAGAACTGGAATTTGGGGTAGAGGTGTCCTCAGCAGATGAGCTTGTCCTGGCCGTGAAATGTTAGCTTCCAGCAGCTCAGAAAGGCCAGGGCCAACCTCAGAGGACATTCATCCTATGGTCCGTGGGATGCTGTAGGGCTTTCTGGCTTCCTTAAAAATAATTGGCCGTAAGAGGGTAGAGACCCTACTTAACTTCTTTTGAGGACAAAGGAAGGGGGTGAGGAATGAAAGAAGTGGGAGGGACCAAAACTACTGAGCAAGACCCAAGAGGATCACCAGTAACTGAGCACCAGAAATTCTGGCTTCAGACCACTCAAGAAACCAGGACTGGTGCTGCCTCAGAGGCCTATGTAGTGCTTTCTGCCCGTGTCCCATACTGGGTCTCTCAGGTATTTTCTATAGAGAAGATCAGATGAGAGCCTGTTTCTAAGACCACAGCGGGGTGGGGTAATGGAGGGAGGGAGGGAGGGAGGGGCAGGGATGGGGTTAAAAATGAATAAAAATCTCTCAGCTACAGAACCCAAAGACATCACTTCCCTCTGCATTCACAGCATTGCTCAGCAGTCCCCAGCGGCTGTTCCGTGGGGACACAGCATATCTCACTTCCCTTCAGGCCCCATGGGCTGCTGGTCCACCTCAGGATCCACTAAAGATGATGCAAACGCTGACTGAACAATCTGAAATCCAAAGGACTCAAGAAGAGACATGTTCTGCTGGGGAGAGAAAGGTGAACCAAGGGCAGGGCCCAGGTCCCCCAAGGGACCCCCAAGGGCACGGACATGCACCTTCTGGATGTGTTTGTTCAAGTAGGACTTAGAACGGAAGAAGCTCCCACATTCAGGGCATGGGTACTTCTTCTCCCCGTCAGACTCCATTTTGTTTTTAGGGACTGCCATGTCGCAGGAGAACGAGCCGTTGGCACTCTGTTTCTCTGGCGTCTTCAGGTCACTGGCATCTGAGAGGTCACCATAGGAATCAGAGCTCTCAATCAGATCCTGATGTGAGCATTTCTGGCCTTCTATGAAAAAACAAAATGGAAGAGATGAGGCCGGCATTAGAGCTGTCCCCTCCTGGAGGTGCCATGACAGGCCAGCTCACAGGCCCTGGAGGGCCAACCCTGGCCAGTCACTAACCTGGCAGAACCCATGGAGGTTTGGGCTGGTCTGATTAGGAGCATGGAATGCCTGTAGGGGCAAGATGACAGTGCCCTGGGGCCACCAGCCTCCCTCATGCAGATGTGTGTGTAGAATTCACCATCACCTCAGCCTGCTTCAAGGAAGGAAGCCCCCCTACTTCTGCCCAGAACAACCCAGAGATCCCCAATTCTTAGGTGCTTCCAGAGGTGCCTCTGGGAGTAAAACTTCTGATTATGAGGAACAGGTGTCAGTGGCTTGTCCCCTGCACTAGACCAGTGGCTACCTTCACAAAGCAGGCAGAACTAGAACCACGAGTTCCTCTACTCAGCTAGATTCTACTGATGGATCACACAGCAACCAACGATTCTACAAGGTCTCTATTTCCACTTCTGCAAAGACCTTTCCAGGGCCAAACAGCCAAAGCACACAGATGAAAAGCAACTCTGAACAACTTTGTCAGCTGGGTAGCCCATCAAGACCAGGACATGGCCCTTACTGCCCTACCTTGCCTGGCCCACACTGGGGTCTACTATCAACTACCAGCTTCCTGCCTGGGTCCAGAAAGCCATGCCAAGATGGGAGGTCTGTGATGGGAGCATGGAGCATGCCATCTCTACCATCTGCCATGCCCCTGGCAAAAAGGCAACAACATGACACCCCCAAACAACATGAACCAACAAGTAACACTGAGCCTGGAAACTCTTGTCACACCAATTCCAAATCAGAGACAACAGGTAACTCACTTACTGCCATGCATCTCACAAATGCAGCCACTTTTGGCAACCAACCACCAGTATCGTAGAAAAAGCCAGCCATTGGCTCCCACCCACCCACAAGAACAACCAAGGAGAAAGCATTCAGTGACAGGTCCACACGGCCCTACAGGGCAATAGGCAGTATCTAGGCTCAGAGTAACTCATCATGCAGTGCTCCTCTTCCTGCCCTAGGGCAACCCTGTAGGGCTCCAGTCAGTGGGGGCTAGCCAAGGGAAGGAAGGAAAGAAGGCTGGGGAAGAGGAGGCAGGCTGGATCAGCAGTACCCTAAAGCCTCACTCACTATCCTGGAGTGAGATACCCATGGTAAACTTTGTCCTAGCGAGCACTGCGATTCTTGCCTCCCCACCACCCGGCCCAGCGCCCCCACAACACAGTCTGCGCAGAGAAGCAAAGTGCAGAGCAAGGGGTCGCTTGCCTTTGTTGCCATAGGTCCTGGCGCAGTGGAACGCTGCTCCCCCATTCAGGATGGGTTCCTGGTGCCTGGAGACCTGGGGAAGGGGAACACCGTGGTGGGTTTTAACATGGACCTTTAAGTAGGAGGCAGAGGAGAAACCTAAACAAGACAAAAGGAGATGAGATCCCACAGCCAGCAAGAGATAGCTCTCTGCTCCCCATGCCTTTTCTTTGGCAGCTCTGGCTAGCATTCCCTGGTCAGCTGCACCTGGAAGGGGTTCTCTCCTTGGCTCAAAAGCATCTGCAATCATCACATGAGGCCATGAGGTTCAGGATGGAGAGCTCCACTGTCCATGAGTCAGCTTCTCTGTAAAGGCTACATTGAAGGGCCCAGGCCAGCCACCTTGGCTCGCTTGGTGCTGTAGTACCAGCTGGTTTGAGTAGATGTCCCACAGGCCCATGTCAGCTGCAGAGACCATGGATAGAAATGTGGTCAGACAAGTATATGGGACTCCAGCCAGCAGAAGCCTGCTTATAACGTAAAGAGAAACCAGATGGAGACAAGTGAAGTCTCCAAGGAATGCTTCCAGGGGTCCCCTTTCTTCTACCTGTTGGAGCATGCTCTATTTTAACATTTCTGCCTTCAGAACAATGATGTAAGAGCTGATTCCACCTTCTGAAGAACGGAGGCATCGAGTTACAGGACGGTGACATCATGGTTGTCCCTTATCCATGGTGGTCTTTTCAGTTTGGGTTTGGAAAATCCATCAAGTACCCAGAATGCTCTCTCACCATCTTGAAGCAGCCTCCACTTTACACCTCATGCTTTGGCATATCTCAAGCTGGAAGAGCAGATCTTGGCCAGTTTCCACAAATGTTCCAAGGCCTTTGGATGATGACAGCCACAAAAATCAGGTAATAAAATGACTTGTTGCACAAGAAAGCGGTATGCCATTGAATCCCACCAGTCAAGGATCAGAAAGTACCTTTAGCGGGAACCAAGGTGTTTCAATATAAGGCTCACTTGGGGTGCCAGTGCCCTGGTCTTGTTCCTTTAATCCATTCCAGATCTGTCCAACATCCCTCAGCCACTTGTACTTCCATTTAAGTTTGCTTTATTACATGTATTTATTTACTGGGGTTAGGAGGCGGAGGCCAGATGACAATTTGTCAAAGTTGGTTCTCTCCTACCATGTGAGTCCCCAGCATTACTCAGGTCTTCAGTCTTGGTGGCAAGTGCCTTTACCCGCTGAGCCACCCTGTTTGCCCCTTGTTCTCTTTTAAAACTACAGCCATAGTGAGATTCCCCTGCTAAGGGTTCAGAGGTGGGAATGTATTGTGTGATTTTTTAAAAAAAAGTGTGAACTGCAGGGCGGTGCATCCCAGCACTCAGGAGGCAGAGGCAGTTGGGTCTCTCTCTGGTCTACAGAGTGAGTCCCAGGACAGTCAGGGCCACACAGAGAAAACCTGTCTCAACAAATAAACAAAACAAAATGTGTGAGTTGCTGCAGTAGTCATACATTCATTCATTCTTTGGTTGTTTCTGTTTCTATTTTTTATAACGGCCTCCATGGCCCAGACTTTTCTGAGACTATGGCATCCTCCCACTCCGGCTCTCCAAGCACAGAGATTTTTTTGAATACTGCTTGAAGTGTAACAAAAGGTTCTCTTTTTTTTTCTTAATGTTTTCTTTTTTGTTTTTCAAGACAGGGTTTCTCTGTGTAGCCCTGGCTGTCCTGGAACTCACTCTGTAGACCAGGCTGGCCTCAAACTCAGAAATCCGCCTGCCTCTGCCTCCCAAGTGCTGGGATTAAAGGCGTGCGCCACCACTGCCCGGCTTTTTTTTCTTTTAAAGTTTTTCCAGACAGCGTTTCTAACTCAACGTGTAGACCAGCCTGACCCAGAACTCAGAGATCCACCTGTCTCTTCTTGCACCACCACTGCCCAGCTCAACGTTTCACTTTTAAATGCTGATCATGTCCTAGAACCCCACGTTACACTATGTAGTCTACAGAGTCCCCCAAACATTCTACCCATGGTAAACTATTACTATACCCACTTGCCAATGAATAAAGGAAGGGCTTAATGTGGTAATTTTCATGCATGTAGCATGTATGGCTGCCAACCAGCAGAACCTGACCTCACTCCAGGAACCCTAGAAATACATGCTATCAGAACTTGGCCCTTAACCACTGGTCTCTTGAATGGATCTGTCTTTACTCAGGGCTGTAAAAATGCCCTCTGGGACAGTTGTTTACACGCCTTTGCAGCTAAGCCTGCCCACTTTTCTGGGTTCTAACTCAAAACAGTGTAACTTTTTATTTTTCTTTCTATTACTTTTTTCATATTTGACATTCATTCCTAATTTAAAAGGCAAGACCTTTCTCTTCTGCATCTCTCTTCTCCCAGCAGCTAATGGGATTTTCCTATGTGATGGCTGTTCTTAATTGTCAGCCTGGCTACCTCTGGAATTAACTAAAACCCAAGCGGCTGGGTACGCCTGTGAGAGATTTTTTTCTTTATTAAATAATTTGAAGTGGGAATAAATTAAATAATTTTAACCTGGGTCTTTTGAGGTGGGAAGATCCAATTTTAATCTGGGTCACACCTTTGGCTAGCAGCCTGTATAAAGGCCATAGAAGAAGGAAGCTCGCTCTCTTTCTTTGCCCGCTTGCTCTCACTCTCCATAGCAAGTCCATTCCTCCATGGCATTAGAGCCTACTTCTTTGGGATTCCGTTGTAGACTGAAGACCAGCTGAACACCTAGCCCCATGGACTGAACAACTTCCTGTCCTTGGACCTTCAGCTGGCAGACGGCCGTTGTTGGACCAGCTGGACCACGACCTGTACAGCATTCTAATCAATCCCCTTTCCACATTCTATCAGTTCTATCCCTCTAGAGAACTGAACTAAAATGCCCTGACATTTTTCTTTCAAACTCTAATAAAATTGCCCTTGAGCACCAGGCAGTGGTGGCACACGCCTTTGATCCCAGCACTTGGGAGGCAGAGGCAGGCGGATTTCTGAGTTCGAGGCCAGCCTGGTCTACAGAGTGAGTTCCAGGACAGCCAGAGCTACACAGAGAAACCCTGTCTCTAAAAACCAAAAAAAAAAATTACCCTTGAGCTTCAAAACGGACAATAAAGTCCTCTGGACTTGTATGATGTTTATCACCACTGTTGTGTGATAATGAAGTGATAGTGAATTGCCCCGAGAACAGTAGGTGGTAGTGGTGGTCCTAGAGGCAAACTGGGATCAGGAAAGCATTTCCTTTTAACTGCTCCTTCAAAGATCTACCTGCATCAGGTGCTAGCTTTCTAGCCTGCCTGGGAAGCTGTCTTGCGCTGCTGTCCTTAAAAGTGTTTGGCTTGGGGCCAGACACAGGAGGGCAGACATTCCTAAGAAGCAGGTTGCAACCAAGAATAGGTAGGCAAGGCTAAGGGGGAAGAGGAGGAGGCTCTTAGCCCTTTAAACATAAGCCAACAAGGTACAGTGGCACCAGAAACCCGCACAAGAACTTTGTGAGGATACAATGCTGCCACTTCACAAGGGAATTTTCCTTTGGTTCTCATGCCTTTGGGACCTCTGAAGTAGTATGAAGCCCTTCTCATGGCATGCCAGGGCAGGTCCACTACAATAAAAGTGAATGGGAAAAAAAGCACCAGGAATTACTATATTCATTCTGTGTAGGGAGAGCTATCTACCTCCAGAATACAGCAGATAAAAACACCCTGCATATTCCTAAAAATCATTCTAAGGAAAGTGTAGCTGGATCCTCCTGACTTTCCTCTGTTGCACATTGTACTATCTATAGCAAACTCACTTGGCAAGTGGCAAGAACGGATCCACGGCTGCCACTTAAAGCCCACAGCTTAAATACAGCAGCTCAGCAAGTCAAGTGTTGGGACGACACAGAAGCTGAGTTTCTGAGCAGAACACATCTTTGAGGCCAGATGTATTTAGCTGAAATTCTGAATTCACCCACCCACTCTCTGACCCAGAGCCAAAGAGGCAGCTTGATGTAGGGCCTCCATGATGTGATTACGGGAGCTGACAGAAGCATTGTGCCCACATCAGCAGGAACGAAGAGTTTGTTAATGCCAGAAGTCTCTGTTCTTCAGTTGTATTTTCTTGCCTGGTGTCTCTAGTCCTTGTCCATGCAGAGATTGGGGACTGCTTTCTCTGTGTCCAAACCCCAAAGGGGTCAACTCCACCAGTGTGTTTAAGACTCTGCCAATACAGGAGAAAGGCACAGCACGACCTTTACTGTGCGGTCATCTGACAGGAAGTTTCCTTTGTGTGTTTTTGGTTGTTTTGTTTTATGATAGAAGGTCCTGGCTGGCCTGGTACTTTCTATTTAGCCCAGGCGAGGCTTGAATTCATAAGAATACTGCCTCAGCCTTCCAAGTGCCACAGGAGCAGGCCACTAGGCCTGACCTTTCCTCCTGTGTGACAAGGTCTTACCTGTGCAGCAGCCTTGGTTGGCTTGGAATTTGAGCTGTCTTCTTGCCTTAGTCTCCCAAATGCAGACTACAAGCAAGAGGGCAACTCTGAGTCCAGCCTGGGCTTTATGGCAAGGCTGGAAAGATGGCTTAGTGGTTAAGAGCATTCCTCTGTAAAAGCACCCAGGTTTGGTTCCCAGCACCCTCATCAGGGCCCACGACTCCAGCTATAGGCGATCCAATGACTTCCATGGGTTCCTGCATGTACATGGTACACCTACATACACTCGTACACACACATGTATACATAAAATTACAAAATAAATATTAAAAAGTATCAAAGTATTATTGGGACTGAAAGCCTTCAGAAGACACTTGTAAGACATCTGATTCGGTCTTACTGAGACTGCCGGGCAGTGAGTGGGACTGAGCATAAAGCTTGGACATACCAGGAGGTGCTCCGCCCCTGAGTCACAACCCCAGCTCTCAGAACAGTCATTTAAGCCTGAGAGCCTCCAAGGCACAGGGCAAACCCCCCCCCCAACCTCATCCAGAAAAAAGCCTTCCCTCCACCCTCTTGTAGGTTTTGTTGGCATCTGTGTGCGCTGTTGCTATCTGGTATTTCTGCAGAAGAATGAATCCAGAGGTAGCATCTAGCTTTTCCTCTTCCACAAAGACTACAGTCCTCCTCCTCTTCCTCTCTTCCAAGTGCCCAGTGCGAGTTAAGACCTGGAGGAATGGGTCTTCCTGAGTGGACTGCGCTTTAACATCATCCCCACAGTCTTGGCGGGCTCTGGCTTTACTCTTTTGAATTCCACACCCTGGTCATGTGGCTTGTGGCTGTAGTTCAAGTCTTCTTTGCAGATCTTGAGGAAAACTGTATTGTGATGGGCTTCCTCCCAGCCCTGAGTTTGCTGTCCTGTATCAGTTCCTTGCCCTATTCCATCATCTGGGCAGGACTGGTTTTTTTTATTTATTTTTATTTTTTCTCTTTTTTTGACTTTCTGGTTTTATCATTAACATCCTTCCCCAGCTTTAGCGGCTCTCGGCTCTGCCCACTGAGCCCGTTCTGGAACTGGTGACTTTATAGAAAACTTGTCAAAGTCCTGTTGACTTGTTGCATTGTAGAAAGTACTCTCTGGAAGGCAGGTTAGGATGAAGCAAGGTTAAGAAGCCAGCTTTCTAAGACGGGGGCACCCCCAATCGAAGCTGTCCCACAGTCCTCACCACCCCACCCTTTGCTCCTAGAGGGAAACAAGTAGCAGCTGAAGCCACTGGAGCCTTTGCGCTTGCATTCACAGCAGGTTTCCACGTGGGACAGCATCAGTGATCAGTGACCATCAAGGCAAATCCCAGCTGGGTGTGTGTAGTCTCTGAACAGCACCTGGTACCAAGGCTCCAATAAAACCATCCACACAGCAAGAGCACCTCCATCAAGAACTTTGGGACCCGTGGAGACAGCACTCTGTCCAAACTGCACTGCCATCGAGCATTACCGAACCATTTTACCATTTCACAATGTAAGGAGAGGCGTCCCGAACATGCAACTCCATGGATCCAGAGAACTCTCAGCCACCTCCTCTTAGGGTCCTCACAGCAACCCCATGAGATGGAAAGGAGGAGGTTCTAATCACTTCTGAGAGAAGAAGAGGCAAGGCAAGGAAGGAGATCCCAAAGCTACACAGAAAGGGGCTGGAACTAAACCCTGAGTCTCCTGACTCCTGATTTGATTGATCAGTGCTCAACCTGTTAAGTCATACACTAGACTTACAAAAACACTGACATAAGAGTGCCCCAGAAAAGCAACAAGCCACATCCCAACTAGCTAAAGCAAGCATAGAAGGCCAAAGAAGCAGTGTGGCCCACATAGCAGCCGCCCCAATCTCCAAAGCACAGACACTGTGCTTGCAAACACTCAACACTTCCAACAGTCGACTCAACCCAGCAGGCCCTCGGACATGCCAGAGTTCACCCAACACAAAACTGCAGCCACGGCTAACACTCCGTAAGCCAGCCTTGGCTTCAAGCACACTGCCCTGCCCAGCAAACTGCCCTACTCAGAACTCTGTCCACTTTTGCCTTTCCTCAAGGCCACAATCTGCTTGGAATCTCCTTTAAACATTTATACTAGAAAATTTTTTTGTCTCTCATCTCCAGAGCCAGCCTCTTTTCTTTGCCAGTGAGTGGGTTAGCAGGATCCTTTCATAGCCCATTCAGGCTAATAACTCCCAGCCAACCCCTGTTAAGTATATTTGTGAATTCATGCATCCTGCCACTTAAGCAGGTGTATCTGACCCCAAGCTTGGGAATCACATGAGTCTTTCCTTCTGTTCCCATCATTAAGTCTCTTGGAAAGGAAGAGGTTTCAAACAACTAGCTGAGTGGTGTGGTCAAGCCTGGGTGAGGGCATTTCTCATTCAGTAGAGAGGGTGGACTCCCCACAAGATCAGGCCTGTCCTCTGAAGTGAGGAAACAGTGGGGAAATTACCTCGGTTACAGATACTGCAGAAGTTGCTGGGCCCCTCGCTGTGCTTCTTCAGGTGGTCTGCCATGTACGCTGCCCGCAAGTACTTTCCACACACCTGGCAGGGCACCTTGTCTTCATGACAGGCCAGGTGGGAGCGCAGGCGGTCTCGAGTAGCAAAGGAGGCATTGCAGGTCTGAGTGCAGAAAGGAGAACAGCATGAGGAACAAGACATCCCGCACTTGACCAAGCACGCCTGGTCAGCCTGTGCAATCAGTCCCTTTAGGAAGCTGACAGTTCAGTAGGGCTCTACTCACAACGCCAAGTGTCTGCCCTTCCTTCCTACAATGCCTTCTCATGGGATATCGGAGTTGGAATTATTGGTTCTTTACCACAGACAAGCTCAAAACATTGCCAGGTAAGTAAGTCCTATGAGCTTCTACTGAGTGAAGAGTTAAGTATTTATTCATTCCTCCCCCCCAAAAAACCCTTGGTTTTTGAAGCAAGGTCTCATGCCACCCAGGCTAACCTGACTCCTAACGTAGCTGAACTTGATGCTGACCTGCAGCTCCTTCTGCAGAGTGTTGGAATCACAGGTGTTCACCTCCACCGCTAGTCACCCTTAACCACAAAGTAGGAACCCTGGCCTTAAGTGAGTTGCAGCATATAAGCCAGGCTTCCTGTCCTCCATCTCAGGGTTCCCCTTACTGCCTTTACAAAGGATCCAATGTATCCATTTCATCCAAATATGACATTCGTGTTGGCCAAGGGGAAATGGAAAAGGCAGGACAAAGTACAAAGATAACACTTCCTAATATTGTAATGTGAAAGCAGCCTGTGAAATAAACGAGTGTTGGTTCTGTAGATGTGAGACGGGAGAAAGCAGACCGCAGGCATCAGAGCATCTGTGTGGTGCTACAGTGGGGAAGTGGTGGTAAGGACTAGGGCAGTGCCGCCTGCAGCACTGGGCAGGCTCTGAGAGCAGACCGAAAGAGACATTTGTCTTGTGTAGTTCATCCACAGAGCAGCCCTCCAAGGCGCGCTGTTACACCTCACACTCTAGGAATGTGGAGCCACTAAAAGGAACAGCCTAGCACAACTCACTGCCAGGTCGTAGGGCTATGACCTACACCCTGAGGATGAGGTCTAGCTCCCTAGCCATTATCTCTCCCCAACATCCCTTCCTTCCCTTCCTCTGCTGGGGCATGCAAAGGCTGGGGTGCCTTGGGGAACGTAGACTGTCACAAAAGCCTTGAAAAAAGGCAGACCCTGTGGATTTCAAGCTATTTTGGTTCCAAAGGAAGCCTCAGGGGCCAATGTCAAACTGGACTTCTCTGTGTGTGCTCTCTGCTTTAGGACTTTCACACCTGAGGGTGAAGTGTCATTCCACTAACTTGCAAGAATGGAGCTGCCTCTATTTAGTGGTTAGAAGTGGATCTTGATAACCTGAAATCTCAAGGTGAGTAGTGTCAGAACACCGTCAACACACACACACACACACACACACGCACACACACACACACACGCACACACACACACACACACACCGGTTTATCTTACTGTATGGTCAAAACACAAAGTCAGTAGCGGTGCTGTGAAGGCAGATGTCACAATCTGCCTCAACCCCAGATCTGTGCAGCACAAGCTTCCCTGCCCCCACAGTCACAGGTAAACAGTACTAACTTAAACAAGACAACTCATCCCAGTGAGACTCAGCTTTTATGCTCTATGTTCAATCTCATGACAAAGGAAGCTTCACTGTGGAAAGTGAACTTGCCCAAGACACAGGACTCAGGTACTAGAGAAAGGAACAATCTAAACTCCTGGACCAGACCAGTCTTCAAGCAGCCCTCCTAGCTAAACAGAGATCTCTGTCTTGACCAATTTATAGCTGGGCAGACAGACAACCTATGAGGATGCAGGATGACCCAGTTGAGAACGGGCCTCAACTCTATGCCCTTAGCGATTCTGAAGTCAATACAGGTACATCCTATGAAAGGAGTCAACCTGACCCTATGTATCCTGGGGCAAGATAGTGCAGGCAAAGTCCAGCAACTGGGCAACCCAGAAAGCATGAGGAGGAGCCAACTCAGGGATATCATCATGACACAGTGAGAGGCCACAGTGACAGGGAATTCAGTCTTCCACCCAGCCAGCAATCTGTAAACCATGGAAAGGGTTCTCATAAACACCCCGGGAGACCATGAGCATGCTCATTTATCCAAGGACAAGAGCTGGCTCTGCCAAAGATACAAGAACTACCTTAAGCCTGCCGCTGTGAGTGGGGGCGGGTTGTTGTTTTGAGACAAGGTCTTACCATGTAGCTGTCCTATAACTCACTCTGTAGACCTGGCCGCCCTTGAACTCAAGAGATCTACCTGCCTCTGCCTCCTGAGTGCTGGAATTAGAGGTATGCACCACCTCAACCACCAAGAAAGTTTAAAGCCTCAGAACGCTAAGAAACTGACATGAACCAGGTGAAAATAATTAGGATTATCTTCCCTTTTCCAAAGAGAGGAAGCCCAAGGCATGAAAGACACCTTGCTTCTTTTACCAACCATTTGGGATCTTTCCTATAAAGGCTTTGCCCAGTCATACTTTGGTACCCAAGATAATGTACAGCCAACCCTCCGTTATCCCCAACTGGATTAAATATTTTAGAATTAACTAAGCAAAATTAAAACGGCAGATGCGGCTTCGTCCCCTACCCTGTCCTTCACTGATTATCTCTTAAGGAACCCAGAGCAAACATAATTAGGAACAGCAGTCTTCTGCTTGGATAAAGAAGCCACAACAGAAATGACCACCTTGTCACAAAGCCAACCTAAAGTAGTTGTTGGCATCCCTGTTCAACTAATCCTGTGACTAGAGTCCCCAGGTTTTTCTGTGTTTTAAGTCCAAGTCTGGACCAACCAGAACTTCAGACAACACAGAGCACAAAAGAGGCTGGTCACATGACTCAGGAGAGCTTGGCAGGGCTGAGGGAGACAGGCCTTAAAGAGGACACCCAGAACCTGAGTCTCAGAACTCCCCATCCTGTAGACAGGGAGTAAGTAAACAGTAGGGCCTTGAAAGGAAGCCAGCGGCCCAAATGGCACAGTGTGACTGCCTGTTGGTTTGAAGTGCCTACTGTGCCCACAGCCTACTGCTGTTAGGAGGCATACTAACACTACTTGCTACTGTTCTTCCCACATTACCTAAAGCTTTCAGTCCTGAGTGGAAACCCAAGAACACTAGCATGTCCCAAGCCCAGGCAGCTTTAGCAGTCTGAAAGCAATAGGGTGCATCTTGCAAAGCCTCCTGCAGCCAGGAAAAAAAAAAATCTAAGGGCAACACATGAAAGTCCAGCTCCACTGGACCCCTTTGTGCACCCTCAACTCGACCTTATCTAACTAGCCTTAGACAAGGGAGACATGGGGCCACCAGAAGCAATGGAAGCTGGCTAAGATACTCCACTCTCTCAGCTCTGGCTAAATTCCAGGCTCAGTCAATGGCTGGGGCATGTGGACCAGGTAAGGGAGACTCAAGCCTGAGGTTTTTCTATCAGTCTGAGTAACTGGCCCCCTTTATCCTCTATAGCTGAAGAGCTCCCTGCACTTTAACCAAACCTACAGTGTGACAGCCAGCACACCCCTTGCTGGGTTCTCTTTAGAAGGTTCTGGCTACAGGGTCAGGTCTGTGAGATTGTGTGCTGAAGGGCAGAGGCAGGGCAGGAGCTGGCTCACACTCCAAGGGACAATGATGCCAGTTGTCAAGACAGACCAAGGACAAAACACACAAAGCCTCAAATGTTAGAATGAAAACTTTTATCATCGATCCTGATCTCCAGGCAGTCCGAAGGGGCTAAGGGACACACCAAGGGGCCCTTGGGGGAGGGAGTGTCTACCTGCTCTGTCAGCCCTTTAAAGCCATGTATCACAATACAAAGCTACTGGTTAGTTTAGTTCTGAGCAGACCAGCTAAAAAAGACCTCAGCCATGAGAACTCACTAGCCAGAACTGAAAGCAGGCCCTTGTGAGAGGGAAGAGTTTGGCAGCACAGCCAAACCTAGTTGACGCTGTAGGAGGCTTCTCTGGAGGTGGGGGTGACCCACCCCAAGTAGGAGGAGGGTGACCAGGAACCCCAGTCAGTGTGAAAAGTGAGGCCAGGGGAAGGGGCACAGAAGCTGGGGCTTAACTCCCTAGAACTCCCAACTTTTAGATTCCCCACACAAGGTTGGCTGCCCTGTTGAGGTAGGGGATGGGAGATAAGAGCATTCAGAAAGAACATGGAGCCTAGAGGGGAAGGGGAACCTTCAGAAAGGTGGTCCTTCCTATCACTACTTGAGAGCTTTGAGCTGGGAAAATGTTAGGACATCTTGGGAGGATCTGGGAGTGGTGGGCAGGAACCATCTTGCTAGCTAGCCTCTGCAAAAGCAGGGGTCTCCAGCCAGCCACCATTTGCCTCCACCTCTCCAGAAGGACCCAGGCTAGCCTACAGGCCACTGAGTAAAAGGCCGGCTGCCCTCGGGGGTTGTCCAACCCTGTCTCAGGTATCCTGGTGGGGCTGAGCAGAAGAGCGCATTGCTGGAGTGTGCTGGACTCAGGTTTTCAAGGGCTGGGAAGGACTTTTTTAGAGAGAGGGAAAAGGCGGTATCAGGAACTGAATGGGACGACCTCCACAAAGCAGGCTGGGCAAAGTCCCATGATGGCAGGTCGCTAGGAAGAGGTTCCAGGGGTGGCAGGCCGCTGCTGTTCCCAACCCACACCTGGAAAAAGGGCAGAGAGTGCAGGTTACCCCCCCAGGCCACCAGGCACACCCCCACTGCCCTCTGGGTTTCTCCTATCCTGTCTGCAGCTGCTCAGCACACTACCTGGGAGTTAGAATGTGCTCTGTGACAACAGATATCAGAGATGGTGAGGCAGAAAGCAGCAAGGCAAAGACAGATCCCAGTAGGCCTATCTGGAGTCAGCATCCCGGGGAGAGGCTGCCTGGCCGAGCATCTGCGAACAGTGCTTACCCCTAGTTCTTGGAGCTTTGTGCTGCTGCGCACAGCCATTCCTCCCGATAAACTCCGGAACCCACCCTTGCCAGCAGGTTAGGAGAAGCAGGTATCCCCTGTCAGACAGAGGCTGTAGGATAGCTCATGACACTGTTGTGACATCAGCTGAAGGCACTTGCCACAGCAGACAGGAGATAACCAAGAAGACAGTGGTGTGCTTTGCATCATACTGAAATAAATGCTCGCAGGCTGAGAGAAAACTCATTTTCTAGGTGCCAGCAGAGTCCCCAGACAGAGTTCAAGCAGACAGGAGACACCCCAGTCCAGCCTTCCCTACACGGTTCCACGCCAGAAGAGAGTGCCTTGCTCTTGCTGTTTGTGTTGGAGATGGGACCACCCTCTCGCTGCCACAGACTCTTCTACTGCCGTGCTTTCTCCACTGAAGGAACCCAGGAATTCCCACTCAGCTCAAACCAGAGGAAGGGTTGTTGGCTGGGCCACCAGAAGCCCTTTTAAAACTCCTACAGTTCATACAAATGACTGGGAACCAGCAGCCAGACCCAGCAAGGTGTCAGATCCACCAGGACAACACTTGTGTAGTGTGGCCCACCAGCCAGGGAGCCCACAAATGCCAGGACAGGAAAGCTAAGCAAAAGAATGGAGGCAAAGTCTGTGGAAACTGGAAACAAGTGGCCAAAAAAAAAAAGAGGCTCATAGCCTGGGGAAGCAAAGGAGGCTGGGTACAGAACAAAGGAGGCTGGGTAGAGGAAGGACAGGGTCGACAGGAGGGGGGGGGGCTGTGCAAAGCAGTGCTCAGGCCGAGGCTGGGAGGACAGCAGCATTCTTCCACCCAACCATGCCCTGGCCCAGTCCCCTACCTGACACTTGTGAGGTCGCTCAGAAGTGTGCACCTGCTTGATATGTCCATTCAAGTGATCTGGCCTGGAAAAAAAGAGATCAACAGACTTTAAAAACAAGACATCAAAAAGATGGGCCAAACTTGGCCAGTCTCCCTCCAGTCCCACCCTGCCCCCCTCTAGGGAGCTCTCCACCCCAGCAAGACAAAGACAAAGTCACCACCCAGCTCTAGCTCCAGGGGCCCAAGCATCTCAGCCATTTCCCCCCACACCCCCTCTACCCTCCCCCAAGCAAATGTTCCTCTCTGATCTAGCTAACCTCACCCCACCCCACCCAACCCCCAGCAGAAATTCAATGATTCCTAGGACCTGAGGCAGCAGCTTTAGAATGACACAGGGATGCCTTGCCCAGCCTTTCGGGGAGGGGTGGGTGTGGGACTCATTGTCCAGACTAAAGCCCCTTAAAAGCATTGCATTCCCCTCCCCCCTGCCTCTCCCGCCACAGCAGCCAATGAATGCCACCCGGATGGAATTCAGTCCCCAGAGGCCAGGGATGGAGCTTTAAGTCCCCAGCTGGACTGGCAAGCCAGATGCCCGCCAGAGCAGGTGGGCAGGGGCTGTCTGACCGGTAAGACTGGTTCCTAGTTGGGGCCTCTCTGGGGGAATTCTGTCCCTAAGCTCTCATACAAGATCCTTGGGATTTCAGTTAAAGCCAGCCATTTATTCAGTATTCTCAAACAGGGAGAAAAAAACAAAACCAGCTCTCTGCTCCCAAAAAGGCTCACTAAAAGTTGAAGGTCTGTCCTGAGAACAGATGGAGGACCTGTGTGTCCACTGGATTCTGGAGCCACCAGGTCAGAGCGCATCAGATTCCAGTATTACTATTGCAAAACAAGCCCTTTATAGCCGGCTTTTATGCCTCAAACCTAGGGTCACATGAGGGGCAAAGCTGGAACCTTCTGCTGTATACCGGCCTGCTCAAACTGGTGGAGGATCTGGGCCTCGGGAGTGTAAAGAGTCCCAGACACACTTGTTCAGTTCCTCCCTCCGAAGCCATTCAGGCGGGGAAAGTCGAGGGAGGAGCCCAGCCTCCCGCCCCCAGAGGGGGCCCCACGCCTGGTGCCGGAAACACAAAGGGAACCAGGGGAGAAGAATGGGGAGGCCCAATGGCTCTGGCCTAAGGAATCTGGCCCCTTCCGACAGGCCCCCGGAAGGGTGAAGCTAGTAGGGCACCCTGGTGCTGGAGAACTTGCCTGAAGGCTCTTGGCCACACCATCTCAAAGCTGAGGGTCTTAAAACATTTAAACATGGTATGCTCTATTAAGGTCCAGTGACCCTCTACAAGATCCACATCCCCAGATCCTGGCAAGACAGAACTAAGATAATACACAGCAGGGAGTAGGGGGAGGGTGCCATCCTCACCTGGAGAAACCTTTCCCACAGCTCTGGCAGATGTACGGCTTGCCCACTGACCCATCATGGGACCTCACATGGTACGACATGCGGTCTTTTCTCTTGAACCGCAGACCACACACCGGGCACGAGTAAGGCTTCTCCCCAGAGTGGGACAGCTTATGCCGGTTGAGATGGTATACGTCACGAAAGATCTTGCCACAGATCTCACAAGCCACCTGCTTCCTGGTCCGGCTCCTTTTTCTGGGACCGTCGGGGTCCTCGGAGATGGGTAACCCATTCTCACCCAGCCTTGGAGGAGGAAGATCGATATAGCCCAACTGGAGGCTTGTAACACCGTGCTGGGCCTCATGTTGCCGGAGCCGGTTGGCGTCAGTGAACACCTTCCCGCACAGGCCACATGGAAGGATGCCTGCTTCCCTCAAGCCCCCTGGAGACCCAAACATGGAGTCCAGCAGATTGGCCTTCCTGGGGCGTCCCCGGCCTCGCTTGCCAGTCAGTGGAGGTGCACTGGATGCCACATTGGGGAATGGAGAAGTCAGTAGTTGGGGGGATAAGGGTCCAGCCACCATGGGCAATCTGTCCACCCCAGGTAACACAGGCAAGGAAGCTTGGCCCGCAATAGCAGCACCTGTGGCCCTGGCAGCCTCCTCCTCGGGCTGCATGCTGCCAGCAATACCGTTACTGGTGGCTGCCATGGCTGCCCCGTTGGTCATGTCCAAAGGGAAGCCCAAGTCAGAAGTCCCAGGAGGGCGAAAGAGCATGATATCAGCCCGGGCAGGGGGCACCAGGATCTGCACGTTGGACTGTTTGATTACTTCCTGGCAGATCTCGATGACCGACCTCATCAGCAGGAACTTGGCGGCCGTCATGAGCTCGGGGAAGCTCTCTAGACGCACAACGATTCGGGACGTGTAAGCGAAGTCCAGGATGTCTCCGAACACTTTGGAACTGATGGTGTGCATCTCCAGTTCGCGGCTGCCTCCAGCCCCGCTGCCTGGAGCCGCCGCCGCGCCTCCCACATCAGCAGGACCACCGTCTGCAGCTCCGCCGTCGCCTAACTGGGCGCTGAACACAGACTCAAAGTACTCGCTGCAGGCAGCCAGTACGGCACGGTGCGCTGGGAAGCTCTCATCGCCTACCCGTAGGAGCACGTCGCAAAAGCGCCCGCCGTTTTTGCGTTGTTGGTTCAGGTTGTGCAGCATCTCCGTACTGTGTCTGCTCACCTGGTAGGTGTAGCAGCCCGACGGACCGCAAGAAGCGTCGTTGACCCGCTCCATGGTTGCTGCCCCTTCCTTCCCCACTAGCCTGGCCGGGCACCCGCCAGTTCCTAGTCCCTTCCCTTAAGCGGCGAGACGCCTAGAGCAGCGAACCACTCACACTCCCGGCACGTGCGGCCCAGGGCTCTGTAGTACTCTCAGGTGCGCCCAGCGCACACGCCCCCTGCTCTAATAAAAAGGGCTAGACCCAGCGGGGCGCTGCCCCCCACATAGCCGCCCTTAACCTCCTCGGGACCCGAGCAGCACTCCCTCTCCGCCTGCCCGCCTCCCTCTCTAGGTCTACCTTCCAGGGGGTAAACGAGCGAAGAGGTGCGCCCCTCCTGCAAACGCGGCTGCCACCTCCCCTCCCGCCCGCCAGGCGGCGCCGGCGCGCAGCCAAAAGGCGCGCGCGCGCGGGGAGGAGGAGGGGTCCGTCGCGCAAGCGCAAGCGCGCGCTCCGAGGCTTTTCCCGGGCCCACTGGGGGCGCGCGCTGCGTCCCCTGCAAAGCGCGAGCCGGGGTGGGGGCGCCGGAGCAAAGGAAACAAAAGGCGAAGGCGAAGGCGGCGGTCGGCGCGCACGGGGGCGGTGGCGTAGGCCGGGTCTTGGAGCCCGGCGAAGGCGGCGGCCGAAGCGAGCGGGTGGCTGCAGCAGGGTGGGCCCTTTCCCAAGCCAGGCACGAGTGGCGGCGGCGCTGCGGCCCCAGGCTCCGTGCGTTCAGAACGGAGGAAAGATGGCAGCGGCTGCACTTCCTCTTGCACTTTCACCCCTGGGGGGAGGAGAAGGAGGGGGCGATACCAACAACACCCCCCCCCAGCTGGCAGAAAGAAAAAAGCAGTGAGCTCGGCGTGGGGGGTCTCGGTGGCCCCGGCCCAGCACGTGCGCATCGGGCTCCCTAGCCTGGGCCGCCTAGCGCTGCAAACTTTCCACTTTCTTTGTGCCGAGCGCCCCCCCCCCCCCCCCCGGGGGGACCCCCCCCCCCCCCCCCCTTTTTAACACCCCCCCCCCCAGCCCCGCCCCCCCCCCCCGCTTCCTGCCCCCCCTCCCCACTCCCCAGCTCCGCCAATGCTAGCACAGCCTGATCCTCCGCCTCCCCACCCCGCCCGCGGGGCCGGGGGGCTGCAGCCTCAGCCCCCACCACCACCCCCGACCCCGACCAATACGATCCGAGCGCCGAGCCAGCAAACCAGCTACAGCCGCCCCTCCACTGCCCGCCCAGAGTGTAGGCGAGCGTGCGGGAGGGGCGGCCAGAGCCTGTGGATCTGAGCCCCCCCAGCCTGCCTTGCGCACCCGCAGGTCGGACGGGCATCAGCACCCTGCCTAGTTCTCCTTTGATGGCCGAAATCCCTAGAAGTCGGCTGAGACCTCCGGGTCTGCAGCCCTAGAAAGGACGCGGGATCCGGACCCGGCGCAGGCGGAACCTTCTGCCTGCCTCATAACTGACCAAGGCAAATGCACTGCAAGCCTGGATAACTATAGATTGGTCGTTTTCCCCACCCACCACTACTTGGGCTTTGTGCCCCAGGGAGCGTGAAGTGTGAAGTCGCCAGCCAGCTCCGGGAAGAGAGTGTGATGGCGATTGTCAAAATCAACGGTCCCAGCAGTTTTGTAAGAAAACTAGAGAATCCAGTGATCAAGAAGCCCCCTCAATCTTCCTCAAGCCAGAAGCACGCTTAGCCCTTGCCGCCCGGCATTTTGCCGGCCACTCTGACCACGGAGCGCGCGGCCAGGCCTGAGCGCTTTGTCCCTAAGACGCCTGAGGATGCTATTAGGCGAGGGTTGGACACAGGTTCATCTGCTGGGGCTGTTGCTGAGCTGTTGGTCTCAGAGCCTGTAGGCATAGCACGTGTACGGACGCGAAGTTCCCACAGTTGTAAGAAGAGCGAAGTACGCATTCCAAACTTTGCCCGGTTCCAAACTGAGCGCTTCCATTAAATGTAGCGGTGTGTGTGGAAAAGCATTCTGGGTATTAGCATGCAAATGAACAACAGGACCGGCTTTCAACTCGGCTTGGGGTTCCCACCATCGTGTGCCTAGCCTCTCACTCAGCTCACTGAGGCTTTTCAGCGTGGTTCTGTAAAGAGGACCCTAGCTCAAATCCTAGACCTGAGCTCTCTGGTTATGTCTTGGTGTCAGTTACTTGGCTTCTGTGAGCCAGTTTCGTAACCTGTGCCCAGGACAAAGTTAAGAATTCAATCTCCTCAGACAGTACACTCCAGAATTACTGGATAAAATGAAGAATGAGGCTTGAGGAAAATTCCCTTACCCTAAAGGAAGATCTGTCCCCTTAAGCCCAAATCCTGTGTTAGAGCAGTCTAGTTATTGCTTTTATTTCTCGGTCACAGTATTTTGGAGGCAGATTTTGGGAACTAAGGAATTCTTGTGTTCAACTGTCTATTGCGGGTTCCAAGTTTGATAATTTACTTAGTGTGTGCTAGGCTCCCGTTCTTTCCTGGGGACTGGGGAACAGAAAGAGGAAGGTCTGCTTACTCAGTCCTCACTGTACTTATATACATTTCCACAGTCTAGAGAAAATGGAAAAGTGAGTGACTTGCCCAAGGCCACACTATCAGTAGTAGAGTCAGGAATCAATCCAGCTGTGTGTCATCCTCCCCAGGGAACTGAACCCCATTAGTGGCTTCTGTGGGTCAGGCACTGGATCACAATATGCTAGGTTTAGAAAGCTGGATAGTATATCCAGAGGGTTCACCTTGCAAAGTGGAATTCACAGGTTCCTCACCTACAGTGCTCTGAAGAAAGCAAGGGACACATATTAGCCCCATTTTGCAAATGCCGATGCTGGAGTAAGCCTAGTGGTTCAGGACCCCACCTTGGAGAAGCAACTAGAGGCAGGTGATTAATACCAGTGTTGACTCCAGCTCAGAGTTTTATCCTGTATGTCACCTTGGTGCAATTGATTATACAGGAGCCAGAGTTGTCCCGTACCCCTGTTTTCTATCTTGCCCGTCTGTTGGCCCACGGGCACCTATTCTATAACTCTAGGCTTCCAGATGTGTTTATAAAATCTCAATACTTGTCACACACACACACACCCTGAAGAATGAGCAAGCTGAGGCTCAGTGGTGTTAAACAACGGGTCCAAGATGACACAAAGGAGTCCAAATTAGAGCCTCCAATCTTTAAAGCTGTCCTACCTGAGCATTCATTGACTGGCTTAACAAGCCTGGCTAAGAGAACTATATTTCTGATCTTTTCCCTCCACATCTGTCGACAGAGCCTACTGCCTCGTTCCCATTTTCTAGGCTACACCTTGAAGAGAAACAGCTCACAATCCCTGTGTCTGCCTCCTGCTGCTGGTCTGTTGGACCTTCTTCAGTTGCCATGGAAACTGTGTACCTCAGTCTTGGCTCAGAACCAGATGGTTAGCAAACCAAACTGAAGAGCATCCTTGTCTCTCAGGCTAAGCTAAGCTGTCAAGGTCATCCATTCATTTATTAAATTGGTATTGATTGAGCACCTACTAAGCGCCAGGCTTTCTTTGTTTTGTTTTGTGGGGGTTTTAGGTGCTAGAGAGTACAGTAGTAAACAAACTAGACTTCAGACCTTGCTGTCAAGAATTCCAAAGCCCAGAAAGGCAGACAGACAAGACAAAAAAATAAGGACACAAAAAAATTCTTCTCCCTGCTTCTCTGGCCAGTCTAAGTTCCCCTTCCCATGGAGCCCCTCTCCTGGACAATCCTTGACAAAAGCCCAGACCTAGTAAAGCTCTGATCAGTTTTTACAGCTTCCTTTCTCTTGCTAATTATTTTTTCCTGACTGTAAAAACTATAGAAATTTTAGAACGTATATGAAAGCAAGAAGAAAAATTAAATAAGAGCCTGTGGTTTCACCACCAAGAGGTAAATGTTATCAACATTTCCTTTGACGTTTCTCTACACCTGTACTAGTTTTCTTTTGCTGTTATTATTCTCTCTCACTCTCTCTCTCTCTCTCTCTCTCTCTCTGGTTTTTCAACACAGGATTTCTCTGTGGAACCTTGAAACTCACTATGTAGACTAGGCTGACCGCAAACTCACAAGAGATCTGCCTGCATCTGCTTCGCTGGTGCCAGGATTAAAGACCTGTGCCACCACACCCAGCCGCTCTCTTGTTTTGTTGTTGTTGTTGTTGTTGATAATTTTTTAGATTTTATTTCTTTATATATATATATATAAAGAAATTATATATATATATATATATATATATATATATAATTTATCTTGATCACATCTAACCTAAATGTTCCCTCTTCTACCCCAAACCCCCTATATGTCTCCCTCCCACTGTCGCTGTCTTCAGACCCACCAGTAGAGGGCATTAGATCCCATTACAGATGGTTGTGAGCCACCATGTGGTTGCTGGGAATTGAACTCAGGACCTCTGGAAGAGCAGCCGGTGCTCCATCTCTCCAGCTCTCTTCATATCTTTTTTTTTTTTTTTTTTTTTAAATAACTGTCTTAGGGTTTCTATTGCTGCACAAACAATGTGACCAATAAGCAAGTTGGGGAGGAAAGGGTTTATTCAGCTTACACTTCCACATTGCTGTTTATCACCAAAGGAAGTCAGGACTAGAACTCAAACAAGTCAGGAAGCAGGAGCTGATGCAGAGGCCATGGAGGGATGTAACTTACTGGCTTGCTTCCCCTGGCTTGCTCAGACTGCTTTCTTATGGAACACAGAACCACCAGCCCAGGGATGGTCCTTCTCAGAATCCGGAACACACACACACACACACCCCAACCCCTGGATTCCCCATCACTAATTGAGAAAATGCCTTACAGCTGGATCTCATGGAAGCATTTCCTCAAGGGAGGCTCCCTTCTCTGAGAACTCCAGCTTGTGTCAAATTGACACACAAACCAGCCAATACAATAACTCAGTGAGTCCAGTTGGTGCTGTCTGTGCCCAGGGCATGGGGCCACCCACCTGAGCATTGATAGCCTAGCAGTGACTACACCTTCAAAGAGACATGAGGCCTTCTGCCCCAGCAGCGATTGCCTGTCAATCAAGCTTCAGTGAGTGATGGAACCCTTCCATCCCTGCCAGATGATGACTAGATTGATCTTCAGGTAACCACAGCTGCTGTGAGTTCCTGCTGGAGGGACTGCAGTCTTGTCCTGTAGACAGCATATGACAGCACTCCTCCCACTTAAAAAACAAGGCTGGCCTTTAGCTCACAGCCAGATGCCTCCCCCCTCCCTCACACACCTCCAATGAGTAACTAGGAAAACAGCTCCGTCCATCAATCCCAAAGTTTTCCTATTTTTTTTTTTTAGTATTTTTTCTATGTATTGTTTTGTAATCATGTTTCAAAAATATATTGTATGGACTGGCATAATATCTCAGCAGAAAAAAAAATGTGCTTTCTGCTAAGCCTGATGGTCTGAGGTGAATCCCAGTGGTGCCGACATGGTGGAAGGATAGCGCTAACTCTCTTTTTTTTTTTTTTTTAAGTATAGAAATAGAGTTTACTCAGGGCATGGGGAGGGGAGTTAAGAGGGTAGTAGAGGCAGAAGAAGGCAGAGAGAGGGAGAGAGAAGTAAAAGAATAGAGAGTAGAGAAGTGGAGAGGCCGCCATGACCGTGGGGGGGGGAGGGGAACGGGGAGAGGTAAGGGATAAGAGATGCAGGGAGAGGCAAGAGTGAGAGATCAGCGCTCACTCCCAAAGGCTGTCCTTTGGCTTTTGTAACCTCTTATACACAAGTAGGTAAATTAACTTAAATTTTTAAGATGTATTTTCTGCATGGTGTGGTGGCACGTATCTATAGGTTCAGCACTTAGGAACCAGAGGTAGGAGGACTGCCCACAAATTCAAGACCAGCCTGATCTACATACATGAATACCAGACCCACCAGGGCTACATACTGAGACCTTGTCTAAAGCAAAACATTTTTAAAATGCCAAACCAACAAAATCAATCAATCAATCAATCAATCTATGTTTTCCCAGCACCTTCGAGAGTTCTGCAAGGACCAGGCCTAGGCACTGATGACAACAGCCAAGCTGTTAGCTACCGGAGGTACTGAGGTGGTGGTGTCTTTGTTACCCTGGACAACAAGCCTAAGAGGTACCTACTCCATGATTCCCGTTTTACAGACTGAGGACTAGGCAGGTGAGAAAGCTGCTCCCACACCCTGGGGCCCTCCTGAGGTTCACTGAAGAGACCTGGGGTGTGAGGAGCAGCACCAGTGTGAGGCAGCGGAAAGCCCAGGCTCTGAAAAGCTGGCTCTCTGGTCACAGCAGCAAGAAGAGCACTCAGGTGGGAATGGAGCGCAAACAGACAGACCCAAGCCATAAGTAGAAGTAGCAGCTCTCATCTTGCTGACACTAGAGCTTTGGGTAAAACATGCCCGTTCATTTTGTCCTCTTAGCCTTCCTCTGGAGAGTAGAATCACTACCACTTTTTTTTATCATTTGTAGGAGTTGCTTCAGACAGGGTCTTTCCAGGCAGCCCATAATGGCCTTAAAATTCTGGGAGAATGTTGTGGTGTAGGGATGAAACCCTGGACCTTATGCGCGTGAGGTAAGTGCTCTACCACTGAGCCATGCTGCTCAGTTCCCCTGGTTTTTCCTTGACAGGCTTCCATGGCTGTGGAGGTGTGAAAGCCACGCCCCCTGCCTGGAGGTCACATCCTTGATCCAAGAGGAGCCAGGAGATTAGAAGTTCCTGCCTGCCGTCCTGAGGAGCTATCCTATCCCTTCTCTGCTGTGGTCTTAGGGTCCTGGCAAGGACCTAGTGGGGCATCATTTGTGGTTGGCCATGTTTCCAGCTTCTGTGTGGCCAGCAGAGACCTTAGCCCTTTTAGAAACAAAAATGGAGAAAACAAACAAAACCCCCTTCAAGTGTATACACATGAATCCATTTCTGTATTTATGAAGCTTCCTTTCTCTTTGGATTCTGAGGAGGAAACCCAGGAATCCTCTCTTGCTAAGCCTAGGATCAGTGGTACTGAGCTATACCGCCAGCCCCAGAATTGTTTTAGAAAAGGAGGTGGGAGCTTAACACAGTCTTACTGTTGTTACCTAGGCTAGCCTCCAACTCCTCAGTCTTACTGTTGTTACCTAGGCTAGCCTCCAACTCCTCAGTCTTACTGTTGTTATCTAGGCTAGCCTCCAACTCCTCAGTCTTCTAGCCTTGGCCTCCTAAGGGCTGGGCTTGCAGGCAGGAGCCACCACACTTGTGTTTTTGTTCTGCTGTCATCGTTCCTAACTGAAGAGTCAAGGGATTTTGGCATATATATAATCAAATTCTCTTGTATGTTCTCTCTCTCTGTCTCTCTCTCTCTCTCTCTCTCTCTCTCTGTGTCTCTCTCTCTGTCTCCTCTCTCCCTCCCCCCTCCCAACCAAATGATCAACTGAAGAAAATTCACTATATATTATAGATAAATAGTATCTTTAATAATAAAATGTAATATAAAAATAGTTCTTGGACGTGTGTGTGTGTGTGTGTAGGTGTGAGCGCTCATGGAGACCAGAGGAAAATGTCCTGCTCTCTTTAGTCCTTTGAGACAGGAGTTCTTACTGAACCCAGAAGTAAGCCAGTGGACAGCAAGACCCAGTGACCCTTCTGTACCCATCCCCCACTGCACTGGCATTGCAGGTGCACAAATGTTCATGCCTAGCTTTTTTTTGGGGGGGGGGAGGGAGGTTGAGACAGGGTTTCTCTGTGTAGCCTTGGCTGTCCTGGAACTCACTCTGTAGACCAGGCTGGCCTCAAACTCAGAAATCCGCCTGCCTCTGTCTCCCAAGTGCTGGGATTAAAGGCTTGTACCACCACTGCCTGGCCGTGCCTAGCTTTTTTACCTGGGTGCTAGGATCCACACTCAGGTACTCACACTTGCACGACAATTGCTATTCTGAGTTGAATCGTTTCTCCAGACCACACTCTTTTTGTTTTTACATTTTTTTTTTTTTTTTTTTTTTTTGGTATTTATGCTGGCCTCAAACTCCTCATCCTTCCTCTGTCACCTCCTAAGTACTGAGATCAAAGGAATATGCTACTAAGCTGACACAAAAATTGTTTATGTGTGTGTAGATCAGAGGACAACTTGCAGAAATCTGTTCTCTCTTGGTACTATGTGCGAGTCTTGGAAACTGAGCTCAGGTCATCAGACTTTAAGGCTCACACCTTAACTGGTTAGTCATCTCACCCGGCCTTCGTTTGTTTGTTTTGTGGCTTTTGTTTTTTGCGTGTGGGGCACTCGTATATGCGTGTTTTGCTGCGTGAAGCTACTTAGATGTGAGGGTTTGAATACGCTCATGTGCACACGCACATGGAGGCGCCAAGTGGCTGATGTTGGGAGTTATGATTGGTAATTCTTCCACCGCATTCATGAGGCAGGGCCTGTCACTCAAACCCAATCTCATCAACATAACCAGTGTGGCTAGCAGGCTGGTTCTGAGCATCCTGACTCTACTTCTTGAAATTTACAGGTAAGCTATCAAATGGATTTTGAGGGATCCAAACTCTGGTCTCAACACTCTTCAGACTTTGGTTTCCTTTTGGAGTCAGGCTTTGAACTCATGACCCTACCACCTTAGTCTGCCACGTCCTGGGATTCACAAGCCTGTGTCACTGTGTCCTTGTACGTTTCTTCTTCACACATTATCTCCACTGCCCAGCCCCATGCACTGGACACAGAGGACACTCAGAAATATTTGTTGAATAAATGAAAAGTATCATTTTGAGGGAGGAGCGGTATTGCGTAGCAGTTGAATTGTTTGCCTAGTATATGCAGAGCTCTAGGTTCAATCCTGGTACTAAAAACAAAAAAATTATTTTCAGCTTTCAAACTACCAAATATTTTGTTTGACATAAACAGGAAGGACTGTGTTTACAGACACTACTGCTCAAAGGGTGAGTTCCGTGCCACTCTGCAGAGAGGTTCCGCAGTCTGTTTTAAAGCATTGGAAATGCATTTAGCTTTTTTTTTTTTTCGAAACAGGAATGCATTTAGCTTTTGATCCAATAATTTAATTTGTTGGTATCAGGTACAGTCAGTGTGCTGTGTGCTGAGAGACGGGCTTAGGCTAGGGTGTTTGTTTTCAGGGCATCGAGGCTGTACCTCCAGTCGGGTGAGGGAGCACTTGCCTAGTAAAGGGCAAGGCCCTGGGTTGCTTCCAGGGTCAGATAAACAACACTGAAAAGTCTGGTTGGGAGCTGCGCTTGGTGGTGAATTCCTATAATTGAGCTTATGGGCGTGGAGATGCCACCTGGGGGGTTAGAAGGTGACTTGGAGATGCAGACCAGGTCTCTCTTTCTAACATGTGGGGTTCAGGTCATTAAGCCAGTAAAGTGCTTTGAGCTGCTCAGTCATCCTGCCCACCCACCTTGTTTTGTTTTGAGAAAGAGGGTTTCTCTGTGTAGCCCTGGCTGTCCTGGAACTTGCTCTGTAGACCAGGCTGGCCTTGTACCACAGAGAGCCATCTGCCTCTATAACTTTAATTTTTTTCAAGTCCTATTTTTTAATGATGGTTCTTAAACGCTTTAACCTCCCTTTAGCCCACCACCCACCAGAGGTAGTGGAAAAGAAAGGATACGGGGGGAGGGGGGGCGTGGGGGTGTGGGAGGGAAGTGGACCTGTTTTAAAAGGTTCTTTGGAGCAACTCCCACCTGTGCTGTCTGGAAATCGGCAGTTCAGTTCACAGGTTAGCAGCAGCAGCTCAATCCACTCACAAACACTTCATGGATACACCAGCAGTCCAGTTCAGTAGAGTTGGGTTAGCAACAGCCATGACACAACCTAGCAGAGACAGCCAGGCCTCAGTCTCAGCTCCAGTCAGCAGGAGGGGCCTGCTCAGCCTCTGTGGGTGTCTGTGGAGTCCTGTCTATACCTTCCAAACATCACGTGTCCTCCACGTGTCTTGCCTCAGCATGTGCATCCAATCAACCCAAGTCTATGGAAGTGACAAGAAACCACAGGACACCACCAGAAGTTTTTTGGTGCATTTCTCTCTATGGCGTCCTGACAAATGCAGCTCAGCCGTGCAATATAAGGCAGATCAGTACGTGTGTGTCGTTAGTAAGTTATCCCGTGTCCCTTCACATGCTTGCTTTAGCAGAACATCCTCTCTCCTGTGTCTGCTTCAGTGAAGTGTTCCTTCACGAGTCGGCCTTACCCTTTCACCTGTGTCCACTTTAACGAAAGGTTCCCTCACGTGTTTGCCCCAGCAAAACACCATCCAACTGACTTTCCAAAGAGCCCTTAAGTTTCCCCTTCGGCCTCTGCTGGGATTAAAGACATGCACCACCACCTACTGGCAACAGGCCTTGAACTTTTGATCCTCCTGCCCTCAGCTGGAATTCCATGTGTGCACAATATACCCGACCGAGTCTTTGTTTTTGTTTTTTTGAAGATGTATTTCTTTTAAGTATATGAATGCTTGCATGTTTGTATACCTTGTGCCCATGCAAATCAGAGCCATTGACTCCCCTGGAACTGGAGTTACAGAGGTCCTGAGCCACCATGTGTGTGCTGGGAATTGAGCTCAGGTTCTTTACAAGAGTAACCACCGATCTTAACCACTGCAGAGTCATCTCTCCAGCCCAAACTGACCTTATAGATAGATAGAGAGAGAGAGAGATAGAGAATGAAAGCTGGAAACCATCTATATGGCCACCACCAGGACCCAATGCCATGGGTAAAAGTGACAAAGCTTTAACTGAGACTCCTGGGTGATATCTGATCCCTCCAGCTCCCTTTGTCTATGTTGGACAGTCACACTGGGAGGAAGGAAAAGAAGGTGGCTAGGGCTCTCCTGCCACATGGCAGCGGGTACTTGATGTAGGTAATATTTGTTGAACTGAGCTAATCCCAGTTGGGAAGTCGACAAGATGGAGACAAAGCTGACTTCTGATAGCTGTCCATGCCAGGTCTCTGCCTCAGACATTTCCTGCAGCTTGCTCTTGTCTATGACTGACTTTAAAATCAGCTTACAAAATAATGCCTTTCTTTTTGGTATTTTATGTTCTGTTTTTGCTACTCATACTCCTTCCTCCCTTACATTTTTGTGAGATAGGATCTCCCTGTGGCCCAGGCTCTTGTATGTCACCAAGCCTTCAAGATCTGGAAATCAGGAGCTAGAGAAATGGTTCAGCTGTTAAGAGAAGTAGCTCCTCTCCCAGAGGACCTGCCTGGGTTAGGGTCACAGCACCCACACTCTGCCTCACAGGTTTAGGGTCACAGAGCCCACACACTGACTAACAACTGTCTGTGATTCTAGCTGTTCTGCCCTCAACAAACACCAAGCACACAATGTCTGCACAGACATATACGTAGACAAGATATACATAAAAATAACAAAGTAAGTTTAAAAAGGGCTGGGTGTGGTGGTCCACATCTTTAACTCCAATACTCCAGAGGCAGAGGCAGGCAGATCTATGAGTTCAATGCCAACTTAGTCCACAGAGTTAAAAGTTTAGAAAGAATTGAGAAATTGGGGGCTAGTAAAATATCTCACAAGGGCAAGGCACTTCCTCCCAATCCTGACCACCTGAGTTTGATCCCCAGGACCCTCACAGTATAAGAAGCTTTCATCTGACCCCCCCACACACATTGTGGCAGTGTGCTGCTCCCCTATAAATAAATAAAAAATTTAAAGACTTTGGGCTAAGATTGTGGCTTAGTTGTTAGAGTAATTGTCTAGTGTGCATGAAGCACTGGGTTTAGTCTCCAGTGCCCATGATAAAATCCAGGGTAGTGTGCATCTGTGATTCCAGAGCTGTAGTGCTGAGCGCCGGCAGACAGATACCTAGAACTCACTGCTAGCCTAGCCCAGGGCTGACTTGTCAGCCCCACATTCGGTAAGAGACCTTAGGGGTTTTTTGTGTTTGTTTATTTTTTGAGACAGGGTTTCTCTATGTAGCCCTTGCTGTCCTGAAATTCACAGAGATCCACTTGCCTCTGCCTCCTGAGCACTGGGTTTTTAAATTTTTTTCGTTTGTTTGTTTGATTGTTTGTTTGTTTAGACAGTTTCTCTGTATAACTTTGGTTGTTCTTGAACTCACTCCATACACAAGGCTGGCCTTGAACTCACAGAGATCTGCCTGCCTCCACCCCCCAATCTCCCCACCCCCCATTGCTGGGATTAAGTGTGTGTACACTGCTGCCTAGCTAGAAGTACTTCTCTGCTTCTGTTTTCGCATCACATTTTCTTTGCTCATTCTTTTATAATTTTTTTAAAAAGATTTAAGTGTCCCTTTCAAACTCCTCTTGAAATATAACTGCCTATATTACTACATTAAGTAGTTAAGGGCTGATTAAAAGAAGAGATTGGTTGATCAGTGGTGGCACATACCTTTAGACCCAGCACTTGAGAGGCAGAGACAGGTGTATCTTTGTGAGTTCAAGGCCATCCTGGTCTACAGAATGAGTTCCAGAACAGCCAGTATTACACACACACACACACACACACACACACACACACAAAACCCTGTTTGAAAGGAAAAAGAAGGTGGGAAAAAAAGGAAGAGGAGAAGAGATATAGAAAGATTTTAATCCAGCAACATGACTACTCTGGCTGGAATACACACACACCCTTAGTGCATACTGTAAATCCCTGTGGCTGAAATACAGACACACTCTTAGTACCTTCAATCCCAAACAATGAAGGTAAAGTAAATTTGTAGAAAGAAGTATCATGTTTGAAAGTGATGTCTAGTTGAGTGGCAGGCAAAGTGACGAATCAGAGAAAGATTTGACAGAATAGGATCTGCCCAACCCTCAGGAGAACAGAGGGGAAAGAGATGTGACTTAAGAGAGCAGGGCAGAGGGAGAGGAGGAGGAGGCAATTTTACCAGGAGAACTTTACAGAGACAGCTGAAGAGAGAACAAGCTAGAAACAAGTAAAGACAGATTGAGCCAGAAAATGAGAAGGAGCCAGAAGATTAGAACAGATTGCCAGAGTTAGTTTGAGGCCAAGCAGAGCAATTCAGTCATAAACCGAAAGAAGCCAGTTTGAATCAGTCAGTGTGGAGAGGAGTTTTGAGCCAAAACAGCTGAGTTGACCAGCCAGCTCAGAAAATGCTAGAAAGGGTGAGTTTATACAGCAGTGGGTCTCAGAGGCTGAGAACATTCTAGGCCTAGATTAGATTGTATGGAGGCCAGAAGCTTCCAAGACTGGGCCTAGGTTAGCAGACTGAGGCAGTAAGCCTCAGAGACAACAATTACATCTGTCAAATGAAAGTTGCCTTTACAACAAGATCTACCAGTTCATGAAGGCCAAGGCCTCATGTGTGGATTGGTGCTCTTATCGTTCTAGAGGTGCTCGCTATAGTGTCTCCTCATGCTCAGTCCTGCTTCCTCAAAGGCTAAGCCACCTTTCTGCCTCCTGCTGCTGCAACACAGAGGCCCAAAGTCCATCTATGGCATTCTGTTACAGAAGCAGAAAATGAACAAAAACACCTGAGAATCAGACTCTTTAGTCACAGGTAAAGTTGTGAAGGTTGAAAAACTAGAGTGCTGGTATAGCATTGTCTTGGGGTGGGGGTGGGGTCTGAGAGTGTTCCCAGAGGAGACTGACACATGAGTTGGAGTGGGGATGATAGGCCCTGACAAGTGTGGGTACCATCTGTGTGCCTTGGGGTCTGGATAGATAAAAGAAGACTGAAAAAAGATGTTGTCCTCGTTCTTGAAGCCAGGACACATTCTTCACCTCTGACCTTGAACATCAGGATTCACACTAACATCTGAGGTTCTCTAGCACCTTTGGCTTGGCAATGTAAGCTATGCTATTATTCCCTAATGGAGGTGGTGGTAGTGATGATGGTGGGGTGTGTGTGTTTGTGAACTTATATGCTTGTCTGTCTCACATCATCATCATCAAATGGCAGCTCTGGGGCTGGAGAGATGGCTCAGCAGTTAAAGAACACTGACTGTTCTTCCAGAGGTCCTGAGTTCAATTCCCAGCAACCACATGGTGGCTCACAACCATCTGTAATGGGATCCAATGTCCTCTTCTGGTGTGTCTGAAGACAGTGACAGTGTACTCACATACATAACATAAATAAAATCTTTTTTTAAAATGGCAGCTCTGGCTCACCAAGTTCAGAGAGAGGCAAATTCAAAGAACAATTCATTGAGTCTGTGTTTCATGTGGTAATGTACACCTCTAATCTTAGCACATGGAAGGTTGAGTTGAGGTAGGAGGATTAGAAACAGGAGATCATCTTTGGCTACATAGGGAGTTCAAGGTGAGCCTAAATTATATGAGATCTTGTCTGAACAGGAGAGATGAAGACTGGGTTATTATGACCTGTGCAGATGTGTGCAGATGTGCACGGCCAGGCATTTTCCTGGTGTCATTTTGCTTATGCTCTGGTTGCAGAGCTGAGGGCATCTCTAGTTTCACACCAGAAGAGCCAACACCAGGAAAAACCAGACAGCTTTTCCTTTTAAGGAAATCATGATTAGAAAGATTTGGTTGGTTGGTTGGTTGTTTTTTCAAGACAGGGTTTTTCTATGTGGCCCTGACTGTCCTGGAACTCACTGTGTAGACCCTGCTGGCCTCGCACTCAGAAATCCACCTGCTTCTGCCTCCTGAGTGCTGGGGTCAAAGGTGTGTGCCACCACTGCCTGGCTTTTAAGCTTAGAACCTTTTACTTACACTGTCTAATTAAATTTCACTAATACATTGAGCAAATACCTTCACATAGCGTTAGAGGAGGGTCTCGTGTGCTGTGCATTTAGATGCTAGTTTCTGTGCACGGAGATCATCACAGCCACTGTCATGAATGTTGGAGAATCTCCTGTATCAATGTGGCATAAGGAATACTCTCCTATTATCTCTGATAAAAGGCTGAACAGCCAATGACTGGGCAGAGGAGACAGAAAGGCTTCTAATCTGAGCTGGGAGTTCCAGGGAGAAGAGCAAGGAGGAGGAGTTTGGCAGGGTCCAGGAGTAGAAGGGCCACAGAGCAGGTAGAGGAATAGGAAGAAGGTCACCATGAGGTCAGGCGTGAGGAGGAGTTGCCAAAGGAGTCCTCTGTGAGGACAGAGAGCTACAGCAGAGTGAGCCAAGGATAGACTGAGCAAGTAAATGCATGTGGGTCAGAAGTATCTAGATAGCACAGAAGTGTTAGGAATATCTTCTCAGTTATTGTGCTTAAAGTTTGTTGACTAAGTCATTATTAGGTCTCTAACTCGATTATTTCAGAACTAGCTGGGTTAGAAAGAACTGGCACCTTTAGATCTCATCCTATAATACACTATCCAGTGCTGCTGAGAGATGGCTCGGCAGTTCAAAGCACTGAATGCTCTTGCAGAGAGCCTGACTGAGTTCATGGTCACACTGGGTAGTTCACAGTTGTCTATAAACTCCAGCTCCAGGGAATCGGATACCCTCTTCTGCTCCGTGGACAGCTGCATTCACAGTTACACATACATATATGCACATAATTAAAAACATAAATAAAAAATAAGAAGGAATACATAGAGAATGGGGAGACCTGAGAAGGAATACATAGAAAATAGAGAGCAGACCTGAGTTTGCTTCCCAGAACCTGTACTGGAGAAGCTAGGCAAGTACCCAGACTTGTAGCCTAATGCTAGGAGGTTGGTGCAGGGGGCCTCCTGGAGCTTGCCAACCAGCTAGCTGAGCTAACCAAGTGATTCTAAGCCAGTGAGAGATCCTGTCTCAAAAACCAGTGGCATCCTCCTCAAGTGCCATCTGTGTTGACCCCTCCTACCCCAACCCTGCCTATAATGTTGTCCCTGCCTCATCAAAGCCCAAGTCCAAACATATAGATGAACCAGCCTCTAATAAAGGGGCCCTCCCACGTGGTTCAGCCCACTCCTCTGTACTTCACTGCATCAGTCAATTCATTTAGAAATGTGTTATTTGTGCCAGCATGGTGCAAACACTTGATAGATAATGGCTGTCCTAGTCAGGGTTTGACTGCTGTGAGCAGACACCATGACCAAGGCTACTCTTATGAAGAACAACACTTAATTAGGGCTGGCTTACAGGTTCTGAGGCTCAGTCCATTATCAAAAAGGTGGGAGCATGGCAGCATCCAGGTAGACAAGGGCTGGAGGAGCTGAGAGTTCCACGTTTTGTTCTGAAGGCAGCTAGGAGAAGACTGGCTTCCAGGCAACTGGGAAGGAGGTCTTAAAGCCCACACTCCAGACAGTGGTGGCGCACTCCGTTAATCCCAGCACTCGGGAGGCAGAGGCAGGTGGATTTCTGAGTTCGAGGCCAGCCTGGTCTACAGAAGTTCCAGGACAGCCAGGGCTACACAGAGATACCCTGTCCTGGAAAAAACAAACAACAACAACAACAAAAAAGCCCACATCCACAGTGACACACCTACTCCAACAAGCCACACCTAATAGTGCCACTCCCTGGGCCAAGCATATACAAACCATCCCAAAGGGTTCCAGGAAAATCTGAATTACATAATATAAGACTCTGTCCTGAAGAGAGGGAGTGAAGGGTAAAAGATAATTTTTAGAGGGCAAAACTTATCTCAGAATTCTGAGGGCTAGGGAGTCAAGACCAGAACCCTGGCAGATCTGGTGTTTTGTTGGCCTTGTTTCCTGGGTGGCCCCTGTTCACACCAGAAGGCAGGATGGTGGAAGGCACTGGGGCAGTGTTCTTCAGTAGTTGTCTTTCTCTCTAATCCAACTGAGAAACCCTAGCATCTGGCCTCCTAAGAGGCCCCATCTCTTCATTTTAAAACAAATTTATCTTTATGTGTATGGATGTTTTGACTGCATATATGTTTGTGTATCACATACGTGCCTGATACCAAAAAAGACCAGAAGGGGATGTCAGGTCATCTGAGACCAAAGTTACAGAGAGTTGTGAGCTGCCATGTGGATGCTGGGACTTGATCCTGGGTACCCTAGAAGGGTCAGGCAGGGAACTCGAACCTGGGTACTCTGGAAGGGACAGACAGTGCTCCTAAGCCCTGAACCATCTGCCCAGCCCCTTAAGTTTGTCATTGTTGATGGTTTGTTTTGTTTTCTTGGTGCTTTTTTTTTGAGATGGCATTCTACTCTGTAGTCTAATGCTGATCAGGAACTTGCTACGTAGCCCAGCTTGACCTTGAACTCACAGCAATCCTCTGACCTCGGCTTCCCATATGCTGAAATTACAGGCATGAGCCACCTCACCTGGTTCCAAACTGTGATATTTATTTCGTGTTTATTTTAGCCAGATTTTAATGTAAGTGATGCTAGGACATGCAGTGTATTAGGTTGGCTCTTGATTATAAACAGGTTTGGAAAATAGGTCTGAATGAGGACCAAGCTCCAGGAGTCCATCAAGAGGGATTTTAACCAACCAAAAGCTGCTGGGTCAAAGAGATAAAGGCTGAGATGCAAAGGATGAGCCCTGATTTTATGCAGGAAAAAGAAACAATAAAGAAAGGAGTGGGGGCTGGACTGGAGAGATGGCTCAGAGGTTAAGAACACTGACTGCTCTTCCAGAGGACCTGAGTTCAAATCCCAGCAACCACATGGTGGCTCACAGCCATCTGTAATGGGATCCGATGCCCTCTTCTGCTCTGATGCCCTCTTCTGGTGTCTGAAGACAGTTACAGTGTACTCATATACATTAAATAAATCTTAAACATAAAAGCAGCGGGGAAATATATTCAGGATATAAGTGATGTACAATTTCCAATCCTATATATCTTATATATTATATATCTATATTTATAGACGCCCTTCTGTCTTTCACTTTATTGCTTTCCCTCTGTTTTTGAAACACTTTTTATTTTTTTGGTTTTTCCAGACAGGGTTTCTCTGTGCAGCCCTGGCTGTCCTGGAACTCACTCTGTAGACCAGGCTGGCCTCGAACTCAGAAATCCACCTGCCTCTGCCTCCCAAGTGCTGGGATTAAAGGCATGCGCCGCCCGCCACCACTGCCTGGCTTGATCTTGAACTTTCGATGTGGGGGATGATCTTGAACCCCTGATCCTCCCTTACCACCTAATGGTTGCTGGTGGCTGAATAGAGAATTACCATTCATTTCCCTCATAATGGATGGATGGGAGACTTTTTATCAATCACTTAACATTCTTTAGGTGACTACTCACTTGATCTCCTGCGAGGGAGCGGTCCATCCTCTCCTCCCTCCTGGCTTCTGCTCTATACCTGCCCTGACTTGTAAGGAGTGCTAGAGTGTACTTCTTTCTGAGACTGCTCTCTGCTGTCCTGCTCCAGCACACACCTGCAGTGTTTTAAGTCACTTGTCTGTCCATCTTTGCTTCTCACCGACCTTCAACGCATTTTGATTAAACCTGTCCCACTTTCTTCCCCTCCAATTCTGCCCCATGCCCTTGCTGGGTGTGGCTATCCTCCTAGCCAAGCAGCTGCCATCTCGGGGCATTCCGCTATACCCCTTACAAAAAGACCTCCCAGCTGCTCTTGTTGACACTCACACCACCTCCGTGGAGGGGTTGAAGAGTTGCGGACCATCACTTGATTATCTGGCTGTCTGACTCTGCCTGAAGTGCGTGTGACCCCAGAGAACGGGCTTCACCCCTCTTCCCTGCTGGGCAAAGCTTTCCAGGTGAGACCAGTTGAAGTGAGGAGCACCCACACTCCTGTAAGTAACCCCCACTTACTTCTCTAAGGAAGACCAACAAGTCATTTGTTCCCCAGAGAGAACTTTAAAGGACTAGGAATGGCGCCTCGATTGTCTTTGGGACTGAGGAGAAGGGGTAGACTTCGTGTATACATTTCCCTGGGAAGGAGTTTAAGCGCAGTCTCTCGCCACCTCTACTTTCCCCTCCCAGTTCCATATACTCTTTTTTTGTTAAAATGGAATTTTTTTAAATATTTATTTCATTATACATGTATGAGCATTTTGCCTGTATGTATACTACGTTCATAACTGGTACTTGAGGTGAGAAGAGGGCCTCAGATTTCCTGGAACTGGGGCTTCCAGTGAGCCACCATGGGCATGCTGGGAACCCATCCTGGATCCTTTAGAAGAGCAAAATGCAGCAGGGATAAATGGCTACCCGTGGTACCCATTAGCATACCTGAGCGGATACTGGCCTCCAGGCTCCTCCTTGCTCTCCTTAACTCCTCCCTCCCCTTTACTTCCCCAATTCAAGGCTACCCTCCCGCAGTTACTCAATCTGCTTATAACCCTGCTATTTTTGGTATGTTTTTTCTCTTTGACCAATTCCTGCTGTCCCCATCCCTCCCCCATCCTGCTCCTGCTTCTCTCCAGTCTGCTGGCCATTTTCAGTCTGCTTCTTTCTCTGCTCTGTTCTGGACTCTTCCAGATACCTCTGGCTGTTCTCCCTCTCATATGTACAATGAAAACCTTCCCCTTTAACCATATTATGGAGCGATGATATCTTCAGTTTCCGTCCATGATGATAATGGACTGAACCTCTGAACCAGTAAGCCAGCCCCAATTAAATGTTCTTTATAAAAGAGTTGCCTTGGTCACAGTGTCTCTTCACAGCAATGGAAACTCTAATTAAGACAGGACCTGGGTTCATGGAGGCTTAAAATTCTAACTCCAGTTGCAGGGCATCTGAAGCCTCCATATTGTGCAGACATATGTGCAGTCAAGCTGTGTATATGCAGAACATGTATTTTTTTTTTTAAGTACGGCCTTGACACTAATGGCATTATGTAGATTCAGAGAGAAACCCAGTTTAAAGAAAAAAAAAGTGGAATATAATTGCAGAACTCACTTAATGTCAACCTCTGGTTTCCACACATCTGTGTGCACATGAACACTTGTACCCCCAACCGCAACAAGGATTCTTGCACATAAAAAGATTTAAAAAATAAAAAGAATGGAGCTGAGCAGTGGTGGCGCACGCCTTTAATCCCAGCACCCGGGAGACAGAGGCAGGCAAATTTCTGAGTTCGAGGCCAGCCTGGTCTACAGAGTGAGTTCAGGACAGCCAGGGCTACACAGAGAAACCCTGTCTCAAAAAACAAACAAACAAACAAACAAAAATGATAAAAGAAAAAACAAAAAGAAAAAAAGAGAATCATTTTATATATATATATAATATATATATATATATATATATATTTTTAATATGACAGACCAGTGACAGCAGTGGTAAAAGAATTTACCAAGACTAGAATAATCAGAGATAATTTATTCAAATATACAAATATGGTGCAAGACAGCTTTGCTGAGTCCCTGGGGAAGATTATCCAGAAGGGCAGGAGGTTTTTTTCTGGCAGTTTTGAAGGAAGTTACTTGGTCTTATCACACAGACCATTTGTGTGGGCTCCATATCTGGGCATTATCTTGTTGAGTAGTAGGTTTTCAGCTTAAGTCGTCTGTTTTGAGACTGGCTATTTGTGTCAGGTGCCACAGCTCACTCCTGGTTGGGCTGCAGATGTCAGTGTGAGAGGCCATGAATCAACTGCAAATGGCGGCGGCCTGATAGTGGCAAGTTTTGTTTCGGCATGTTATCTGTTTGTGTCTTTCGTGTGTTTTTTCTTCTCCTTTCCCGTTATCACAGCTTGTCAGAATACATTCCCGATCTTGCCGTTCCTTTCAATTCTTTTCAGTTATTTTTAACAAATTGTTACTTTATTAATATTTTGCTATTTTTTTCTTCCTTATTGATTTTGGTTTGCTTTGGTTCTTCCCAAGCCAGTTTTCTCTGTGTAGTCCTAGCTTTCCTGGTACTCTCTCTGTAGACCAGGCTGGCTTCAAACTCACAGTGACCCACCTGCTTCTGCCTCCCAAAGTGCTGGGACTAGTGGCACCACCACTTCCCCGCCTTCCTGGTTCTTTTATCAAGTCATTTGAAGGATGTAGCTCAGTGGTAGAGCACTTCTTGAGGCTCTGAGTTCAGTCATCAGTACTACGGAAAAAAGCACGCATGTAATTATTTTTTTTTTTAAAAAAGAGATGTGTTTATTTTATGTGTAAGTACTCTGTTGCTTTCTTCAGACACACCAGAAGAGGGTATCAGATCCCGTTGCAGATGGTTGTGAGCCACCATGTTGTGGGACCTGAACTCAGGACCTCTGGAAAAGCAGTCAGTGCTCTTAACCATTGAGCCATGTCTCTGTTCCCCCATGTAATTAATTTGAACATTTAATTTATGTATCCTTTTCCAAATAAAAATAAAAACCTAATGCTGCAAATTTTCCTTTAATTATAGCTCTACAAATAGTTTTCAGTATTACTATGTAGTATTTCATTTTTTAAAATGCTTTTTTTCAAGACAGAGTTTCTTTGTATAGCCCTGTCTGTCCTGGAACTGGGTTTGTATTACATACCAGGCTGGCCTGGAACTTGGAGATCTGCCTGCCTCTGCCTCCTGAGAGCTGGGATGAAAGGTCAGCAAGTACTAGTAACTGAGGAACCATTGTTCCACCACACAAGACACCCCCCCCCATTTTTTTTTTTAAAGAAAAAAAACAGCAACAACAAAAAATGTGCCATTGGGGAAGTAAAAGCTACAACCCCTACCCAGCGTCAACTGCCAAGGAATGCTTAAAACTGTGAAATATTAACCAGATAGATGTGATGAAGAGTCCTGGTCAGGGAAAACATTGTCAAGGGCAAAACCAAATGCAGCAGCCTGGGCTCCATAAGACCCTGTCTCACAAAAACAAGCAAAACCCAAAACTAAGAACTACTCAAGAAACCTTATACATCTTAAAAAAATAAAATCCAAAAACAAGAAACCAACCAACCAACCAAAAAGGCCTAACAACTGTAGGTAGTTTATAATGGTTAAAATCTCCTGGTAAAATGGCTGGTGGTGGTGCACACCTTTAATTTCAGCACTCAGGAGGCAGAGGCAAGAGGATCTCTGAGTTTGAAGCCAGCCTGGTCTATACAGAGCGAGTTCCAGCTATACAGAGAAACCCTTTTTGGAATGCTGGCCCCTTCCACCCCTGCCCCCAATGTCCTGGCAAGAAAGGAGGCTTCTCTATTTTTCGCCTTTATTTTGCTTTTTTTTTTTTTTTTTTTTTTTCGTTTCTTTGAGACAGGGTTTCTCTGTATAGTCCTGGCTGTCCTGGAACTCAACTTTGTAGACCAGGCTGGCCTCAAACTCAGAAATCCGCCTGTCTCTGCCTCCCGAGAGCTGGGATTAAAGCCGTGCGCCACCACTGCCTGGCTTGTTTTGTTTTTAAATTGAAGTCAAATAGAACATGGACACCCTTCCAGCTCCTGATCTTCCTGCCTCTACCTTCAAAGTACAGGTGTGCTGCCACATCTGACACTGTTTTATTTGAAGCAACCTATCTTGGAACTTACCATGTAGCCCAGGCTAGCTCCAAACCCACAGCATGTCTGCCTCAGGCTTCCAAGTGCTTAAGTTACAGGTGTGAGCCACCATACCTAGCTTCACAGGTTTATTCTTGCTCTATGGTAACAGGATCTCCCTGTAACAAGCAGCTGACATCGAGTGGACCTAGGTTATGGCTGTAAAGAGTTGAATTTAAAGGGTCCAGACTTGCTCTGGATATGCATATTTAATAACATTATGGACAGTGTGTGTCTGATTTGCTTTCTGTTGTCCCTGGACCTGTCAGTGTCAGGCACCATCAGGGCTCAGTAAGTGATTACTGGGTGAGTACAAAGGCCACCCTACGCTTTGATGGTGATATTTCCCTCTGGCACACTAAGGACAGTGTGTTCCAGTGTGTCTTTGAACAAGGGGTTAACTTAGCTGCAGGCCCTATTGAGAGATTTGTTAAGGCAGAGGTGATGCTTCCAGAGGATGCATATTCCATGAGCACTCAGGTTGGAAGGGCTGCTGATTTGATTTTATCTGTCTTTTAAGACTGATCTTTGATCACGCCCCTTTCCAGCTGGACTTCCTGCCTCTTCTTCCCTTCTCCATTACTAATGGTACTGGATCAAGTTACCTCATTATTCCTTAATTTATTTATGAAAAGGCTGAGGTTAAAGAAAAGAAGCAAACCTAGGTCCTCCGGGAACTTTCTGTAAAAGCTTTTCTCTCCCTTTCCCCTCCCTACAGCCAGATACAATTTCTCATTGTTACCCCTGGCAAGCTGGGATAGTTTTTATTTACAAACTTATATAAATAAACCTTTCTCTGGGCGGGGTGGAAGTGGTGGCCATCTGTATGGGTAAGCCTGTTCTGTCCATTCCCGATGGATTAATCTATCAACACAAACTCACTTATACAGAGCAAGTTGCTTTCAGAACAGCAGAGCAGTCCTGGGCATGCCTTTTCAAAAAACACTTGAGAGGTTTTTTTAAACTTTATCACTACACAGTAATTGTGGGTGCATCAGTCTTGTATAAAATGGAAACACAGAAATATAGCGAGGGCCAGTGAGATGGCTGTGTGTGTAAAGGTGCCTCTGCCAAGCCTGGGGATCCAAGTTTGATCCTAGGACCCATACTGTCTTCTGATCTCCATATGAGCACAGACCTCCAGATACAGGGGTCTAGAGAGATGGCTCAGCAATCAAGAGCACTGCCTGTTCTCCCAGAGAACCCAAGTTCAATTCCTACCACCCACATGGCAGTTCACAACCCTCTGCATCTCACACCAATGCACATAAATTATATTTTTATGTATATATAATTTATACATATAAAATATCTACACATATATGCATATAAATTACACATACACTAAATAAAATGTATAATTTTAAAAAAAATTAAAGAGAAAGTAGAACCAAGCAAATAAGATTAAAAAAGAAACAAACAAACAAACAAAAAAACCCAGAAAACAAAGTATCCTAGCATTCAGGACTAAGAGGCAGGCAAGATCTCTGAGTTCGAGGCCAGTCTGGTCTACAGAGTGAGTACAGAACAGCCAGGGCTACACAGAGATTTCTGTCTCGAAAAAACAAAAACTTAAAAATAAAAGGTGGAGTGGTGTTATACTCCTTCAACCTCAGCACCGGGCCAGAGAATCTGGGTGCGTTCCAAGCCAACCTGGTCTACATAATGAATTTCAGGTCATCCAAAGCTACATAGTGAGATGAAAGAATATATGCACCCCGCCCCCAAGTCCAAGTAAACAATACACACGGTGATGAAGGACCCAACTATGTCCCTCATCATTAGACCCATGGGAGGCTGAGCACTTTCCCATCTGGGTCCTTGGGACCCTCCAGATCTAAGTTTCATGAGTCCCTGGCTTTACAGGAAAAACCTTGATTTGGAATTCATTTATTTCTCCCCCCCCCTTTTTTTTACTTTCTTTTTCTTCTTCTTCCTTCTTCTTCTTCTCCTTTTCTCCTTCTCCTTCTTCTTCTTCTTCTTCTTTTTTTTTTTTGGTTTTTCGAGACAGGGTTTCTCTGTGTAGCCCTGGCTGTCTTGGAACTCACTCTTGTAGACCAGGCTGGTCTCCAACTCAGAAATCCGCTTGCCTCTGCCTCCCAAGTGCTGGGATTAAAGGCCTGCGCCACCACTGCCCGGTTTTTCTTTTTTCTTCTTCCAGTTTCTTTTCGAGATAGGTTTCTCTGTCTTGACTGTCCTGGAACTTGCTCTGTAGACAAAGCTGGCCTGGAAACTGAACTCACAGAGATCTACCTGCTTCTGCTTCCGAGTACTAGGATCAAAGGCGTGTCTCTATCGTCTGGTTTATCTACTTTTCCAAGAATCTACTTTCTGGCCTGGGGTGTGGTAGTCAGAGTGTTTGCCTTGAACGAAGGAGATCCTAGGTTCCATCATCAAGCACCACGAAACAGATTCGTGTACTTCTAACAAGTAGACTAAAGGTATAGTGATACAAAGCACAGTTCTGTTTGTCCATCTAACAAGCCCGGGACCCACTTCCAGTCAGACCACATGTGCACATTTCAGTGACTGTAACCGTATTTTACAGAACAGAGATGCTTTTATATCTATTCCTTTCTAATGAGTGCTAACATAATTTCCAACTTTTCAACGTTATAGCTGTTTCAAGTAACGGTTCTCTCCGGAAGAGCTCATTCGATCCACTAACTGTGGCTCGCTGAGTGCCACCCTCTTACTTCGGGGTTCCTGGTAAACAAAGGATTCCTCAAAAATTGTCCCCCACCCCACCCCCGAGAGGCTCTCCACAACCCAGGAAACCGAGGTCACCCGGGCGTCTCTCCTGATGAGGAAAGGGGGCCCCAAGTATCTGCGCGCACTTTGATGGGCGCCGGGTTTAGGTCTTTTACGTCTCGCACGCTGTACTCGGAGCCGACAGGGAGAGCGCAGGTCCGGCGGGGTGGGGCCGAGCTGCGCGCGACCCTCGGCGCGCTCCGGGAAGCTGGCCCGAGCGACCGCTCTGGTCACCGCTGCTGCTGGCTCTATGACACCGCTCTGGCTGGCGGAACAGGGAGGAGTCGGCGGAGAAGGCGGAGACCGCCGGGCACCCAGAGCGTCGGCGCGGACTTCTCGCGGAACCGTGTCGCGAGAATTAGCAAGTCCCGCGCTTGCGCACTGCTGCGGTGGCCCGCGGCCCGGCGGGCGCGTGAAGGGGATCTAGCTAGTGTGGAGGCCAGTGCGGTCTCGAGTCCCCGCCACCATGAGCGGGACCTTAGCGAAGATCGCGGAGATCGAAGCCGAGGTAAAGGGTGCAGTCGGCGCTTCCCTCCCGGCCCGAGCATTACTTGTGCGGCGGTGTCGCTCCTCCGGTGTTCCGTCCACCGCGACCGGGCCTGGTTTCCGCCCCAGTGCCACCAACTCCCATCTCTCCCTCAGTCTAAGCCTGCACTTCATCCCCTTACCCATGCAGCCCCCCTCCCTGGGCTCCTCTGGGGTCTGGGCCTCTCAGCTTCCATCAGCCTCTCTGCTTTGCCTCCCACATCCCACACCCAGCCCCTGACCAATACTCGCTCCGGTTTTCGGCGCATGTCTCGACATTATTTCTGGTTTTCTTGCTTTACTCTGAGCCACACGACTTCTGTCCCAGACTCCGTGACCTGATCACGTATTTTGAGGTCTTGTCCCGTTATTTCTTGCCTACTTACCACTGATGATGCCCTTTTGCATGTCATTGGTTGTGGCGGTAAGATCTGGAAGTAAATTGATTCTACCTGGAGAGCGCGTCATTCCTGAGAAGTTCAGGGCTTTTTAAAGTCAGTAAAGTGGTGCCCTTCTAGATCAGGTAAGGTAGAAACGAATCAGCAGATGGATTTTAATTCCATCTGTGGATAGGAACTGGAATGACCTTAGGTCCTGTCACTTTGGGTCTCATTTGTTTCTTTGTAGTGAAGAAAATGACCTGGATGGTGGAGAGAGGAAATTCAGAGTTTTGTTTTGTTTTGTTTTAATGTTTCTTTGTGTGTGTGGTCAGAATAACTTAGGGGAATCATTCTGTTCAGTCATGGCTTCTGGGATTGAGTTTAGGTCTTCAAGTTTGGCAGTAAGCCCACTTACTCTTTGAGTCTATCTAACTGGCCCTGGATTTTTTCCCTCCCTCCCTGTCTCCCTCCCTCCCTATCTCCTTTGTTTGGAGACAGGGTCTTGCTACATACCCTCTGGATATCATGGTTCTCATTGTATAGATCAGGCTGGTCTTGAACTCACAGGTCTGACTCTGCCTCTGCCTCCAGAGTGCTGGAATTAGCCAGGCTTGGATTTTTCTTTTTTAAAAATACTTATGTGGGCCGGGCAGTGGTGGTGCACGCCTTTAACCCCAGCGCTCGGGAGGCAGAGGCAGGCAGATATCTGAGTTTGAGGCCAGCCTGGTCTCCAGAGTGAGTTCTAGGACAGCCAGGGCTATACAGAGAAAGCCTGTCTCAAAAAATCCAAAAAAAAAAAATGTGGAGCTCAGGAGGCAGAGGCCTGTGAAACACTGAGTTTGATGCCAACCTGGTTTACATAGTAAGTTCTAGAACAGTCAGGACTACATAAAGAGACCTTGTCTCAAGGAAAATTAAAATGGTTACACTTACAGTAGGAAATAGAAAACCAAAACATAATGTTCTCAGCCTTTGGGAGCAGTCAGGATTTTTTTTTTCCTGAAATGCTGCAGATTTAATGGCTGTGATTCTTCCCTGATAGATGGCTCGGACTCAAAAGAACAAGGCTACAGCACATCACCTTGGACTGCTTAAGGCCCGCCTTGCTAAGCTTCGAAGAGAACTCATAACTCCAAAAGGTGGTGGCGGTGGTGGGCCAGGAGAAGGTTTGTAGTTTCATGTAATATGTGTGTATATATAATATGTATGTGTGGTTTCTATTAAACTAATACAAATATCTAATGTGTATATGTGTGTGTTGTATATTCATATGCCCATAGAATTTTTTTGGTTTTCCTTTCAAGACAGGGTCTTACTACATACCTGTTATCCTGGAGCTCACTATGTAGTTAGTCTAGGTTAGCCTCAAACTCACAGAGATTCATTTGACTCCCAAGTACTGGGATTAAAAGTTCATACCAGAATTCCTGAATATGTATCTCTGTTTTTATGTGCTTAGACCAGACATGACTACTTTATTTATTTCCTTTTTTTAAAGTTGAGGTAGGGTCTTACTTATCCTGAAACTCACCAGTTCAACGAGACTAGCGGTTCATCAGGCTCTGGAGACCTGCCTATAATCCAGCAATGGGATCACTGGTGTGTGCTGCTGTTACCAGGCTTTTACCTGTGGTGCTAGGAATCCACAATCAGGTCCTAATGCTTATGTGGCAGGCACACTGATCACTGAGCCATCTCCTAGCCCATTTATTTTTAAACATTTAAAAATTTATTTATCTTGCATGTGTAATTAATATTTATTTTTATTTTTATTTTTTGGTTTTTTGAGACAGGGTTTCGCTGTATATAGTCCTGGCTGTCCTGGAACTCACTCTGTAGACCAGGCTGGCCTTGAACTCAGAAATCCACCTGTCTCTGCCTCCCAAGTGCTGGGATTAAAGGCGTGCACCACCACTGCCTGGCTAAGGTTTTAATTCTTTTGAGACAGGGTTTCTTAGTGTAACCAGCCCTGGTTGTTCTGGACTCTCCTGGCCTCGAACTCAAAAGAGTTCTGCCTGGCTCTGCCTCCCAAGTGCTGGGATTAAAGGCATGCAACCACCACGTCAGGCTGTAGTTACTGTTTTTAGGTGGCCAGTAGTGAGAACTAGAGGGTGGAGGAAGACACCTGATGTCAACCTCCAGCTTACAGTCTCAAAAGCTACTAACATAGCAGCAATCACAGTACTCGGGAGGGTTGCACATTCCAGCCTTGCAGTGTAGCCTTAAGTATATCCTATTTCAAAAACTCTGATCATACCATTCCCAAGGATAGGATAAAATTCAAACCAGGATTAAACATGGAGCCCCAAATCTATATCCTACGTTTTGTGGTTTTGTTTTGTTGTTTGAGACACTCTTGTTCTGTAAACTAGGCTGGCTTTAGACTCTCAGTGCTATCTGCCACTGCCTCCAGAATGCTGGGATTAAAGGTGTATACCACTAAGCCTGGCTTTATTTTTTTGATATTTTTAATTTAATATTTTAAATTTATGTGTGTGCCAGGGATAGTGGTATATGCCTTTGATCCCAGCATGTAGGGGGCAGGACAGCCAGAGCTACATAGTAAGACCCTGTCTCAAATAAAAAAAAACAAAAAAAAACCCCCAAAACCAAAAAATCCCGAAAGATAAATTTATGTGTGTATGTGTGGTTACTTGTATGTGCACCAGTGCTTTAGAGCCCAGGAGAAAGTAAAATCCCTTGGAACTGCCCGCACAGCTACGCATGCTAAGAACCAAACCTGGGTGCTTTGCAGGAGCAGCAAAGAGCCATCTCCAACCTCTGTGCTAGTTTGTGTGTGTGTTTTGCCTGTGTATATCTTTGTACTGTGTGAAGTACCCCTGGAGGTCAGAAGAGTGTGTTGTGTCCATCAGACCCCTTGAGATGGGAGTCACAGATCCTTGTTAGCTGTGATGTAAGAGTCTGGTCCTCTGCAAGAACAAAATCGGTGCTCCAGCCCCAGTGTTTTATGTTTTTGAGAAAGGATCTCAGATAGTCCAAGCTGGCCTCTTAACTTATATTCCTCCTGTCTTTTGCCTTCCAAGTACTATGATTACAGGCATGTACCACCACGCCTGGCTAACCATGTTCATCTGTTCTTCCTCCCCCTCCTCGTCTTCCTTCTCTTCCTCCTCTTTTTTTTTTTCTTTTTTTCTTTTTTTATGAGACAGGGTTTCTCTGTGTAGCCCTGGCTGTCCTGGAATTCACTCTGTAGACCAGGGTGGCCTTGAACTCAGAAATCCACCTGCCTCTGCCTCGTGAGTGCTGAGGTCAAAGACATGTGTTGCCACTGCCTGGCAGATGAATTCTTTTGTAATCTTTGGGCCTTAAAAATTATGCAAAACTTAAAATTTAAGTGATAAAGGATTTCTTTGTTTTAGTCAAGTACTGCATTAAATTGGATTGTGAATTTCATGCTTGTTGTATTTTAAAAATTGAGTTAGAAGCTTAGGAAACCAGACCAACAATATGAAAAGAATTAGGTGAAGTGTGCTACACCCAAGGATAACACCTGTGTTTTTGATGTTACTGTTTTAGGTTTTGATGTGGCCAAGACAGGCGATGCACGAATTGGGTTTGTGGGTTTTCCATCTGTGGGGAAGTCAACTCTGCTAAGTAACTTAGCAGGAGTGTATTCTGAAGTGGCAGCCTATGAATTCACTACTTTGACCACAGTGCCTGGTGTTATCAGATATAAAGGTGCCAAGATCCAGGTGAGTAAGATTTTTCAGGTCAAGAAAGGGAAGAAATGCATTGTCTTCATTCATTTAGGAAGCACTTTATTAGTAGTCCACAGTATGTCAGTCGGGTCTATCTTTTTATTTCATAGGCCCCTCATTTCTTATTAGCTGCTACATTTAACAATAAAGTTGTTACAGTGAAATAGGGCCTATGAAAATATCTGGGAAAAAAAGGGTCTGCTTTTTCATCTGACAGTGAGGGAAGAGCATCTGAGACAGGGTTTTATGCACAAAATGACTTGCAGAAGCAAGTCTTTTTTTTTTTGTTTGTTTTTTGTTTTTTCAAGACAGGGTTTTCCTATGTATCCCTGGCTATTCTGGAACTCACTGTATAGACCAGGCTGGCCTTGAATTTAGAGATCAGCCTGCCTCTGCCTCCTGAGTGCTGGGATGGTGCGCACTACCAGTCCCTATAATGTTAACATCTGATAGAACTCTAGAACATTTATCAGAAATAGAGTAATATTGCTGCAGTAATAGGTATTCAACTGTAGTCCTTAGTAGAATTTTTTTAACACCAGTGTCTTTGCACTTTGGAAGTTAGTCTTTTTTTGAGAAAGGGTCTTGTTATTTTTGGCAAGAATACGACAGAAATTATGTTTCTTCTTAGTCCTTATCGTGAAGTTTGTGATGTCCATGTGTTTGGTTGGTATTGACTTTGTATATATGTATGTGTGCATGCTGTTTGTGTTTGTATGTATGGCCTGTAAAGACCAGAGGTTGAGATCAGCATGTCTTCCTCTATTGCTCTCCACTTTAATTTTTTGAGACACAGTTTCTCCCCTGAACTTGGAACTCATTGTTTTTGTTTTTGCTAGCTCTGGGAATCCCCACCCCACTCCACCCCACTGCGGTTATTACACCAGCTTCTGTCTTTGCTTCAGTGTAGATTCTGGGGATCTTTACTCGAGTCCTCCTGCCTTTTTTGTTTAAACATCAGGCACTATAGTCCACCGAGCCCCCAACTCCCAGCACTATTTACTTTTTGTTTTTGAGGCAGATTCCTTACTGTGTAGCTCAACCTCGCCTTGAGCTTCAGATTCTGCCTTTGTATTTGCTGTGGGAGCTACAACTGGTTTGATGTTAGTTTCTGTGAGTTCATTAAGATGGTATTTGCAGAGTTTCTGGACTACAGTGTTTTCAAAGTTAGTAAATGTTTCAGGGGAGATACTTTGAAAAAAAATCTGCATTCTTATTCTCAAGATTTTATTTTATTATTAGATTTATTTGTGTGTGAGTATTTTCCCCACATGTGTGCCTGTGAACCATCTGTATGTCTGCTGCCTGTAGTCACAAGAGGGTGTTGGGATCCCCTCGAAGTGCAGTTATCAATGATTGTGAGCAACCATGTGGGTGCTGGACACTGAACCTGTGTCTTCTTAAAGGGCGGGTTCTTAGTGCTGAGCCATCTCTCCTACTGCTTAACTTTCTCTGTATTGTTACAATGTTCATATATGTGTTTCAGAATCAAGCAGATTCCTTAAACTTTCTCTACTCATTTTTGGTGTCTGTTCTGTGACTTTCAGTGTCAACTGGATTTCTAATGGAAGAGCTGTCCTTTGCCCATTTATTCAATAATTTATGTAGATTTTTGTTTTATGTGTGATATATAACTCAGTGTTGTATATACTTACATTTTTACCAGCTTTGACCATTTGAAAGTTTTTGTTTGTTCCATTTTATCTTTTTGGTTTTTCAAGACAGGGTTTTCTCTGTGTAGCCCTGGCTGTCCTGGAACTCTGTGTTCTCAGTCATACAGGTAGCATAGAGGTCATCTAGACTATTTTACCTCTGGTCTAGTTGTGGGCTTGGGGGAGCTACTGCCCACACAGATAATGCAGAGGTCACCTGGACTGGTAGCCATGTCTGATCCTGCTTGTAGAAGCCTGGAGGAACCCCTGGACATACAGATAATGCAGAGGTCACCTAGATTATTAGCCACCTCTGGTCCTGCTTGTGTGAGCTTGGTATGGCCTGGCCCCTTCAGATAGCACAAGGATCGTCTAGGCTGTTAGCCACTTCTAGTCCCAGCCTTAGGGGCAGAAAACAGGTTATCCATTTTTTTCTTGGAAAAGACAACTCTGCCAGTATAACATTTCTGGGTTCGCTAATGTTTATTTTGAGATCAAGGACCTTTGTACTTCCAACACAAAGAAAGGTTGGACTTAGTTGTAATAAATTTTAGATACTAGAGAAAAACTAGTATTAAAGAGGAATCTTGTCCATGTGATTGGTCTATTCGTATTTATAACTGGTTGTTCCTTTTTTCTCCATTCTTAATCTTGCAGCTCCTGGATCTCCCAGGTATTATTGAAGGTGCCAAGGATGGGAAAGGTAGAGGTCGGCAAGTCATTGCAGGTCAGTGGTCTGGGGCTACCCTCTGGGGTATCCCGGATAGCTTCTGTTGGATAACACTCTTAATTACTCATTCCTGTAAGTCCTGGCCATTGCACATGTCATTCTCATTTTTGTTTTCCCCAGCATGGTCTTTATTCAGTAGAAATTCTTCATTTTGATAGATTGTAATTTGCCTTTAATATTTTTTGGACTTATTTTGTATGTATTATTTATAAGGATTGCTTTGGCTGCATGTGTACATGTGTACATGTGTATATGTGTACCATATGTGTACCTACAGGTGGTCATATCCCCTTGAACTGGAGTTTATAAGGGCCTGCCACCATGCCCAGTATTTTTTTTTTTTTTCCCAGACAGGGTTTCTCTCTGTAGCCCTGGCTGTCCTAGAGCTCACTCTGTAGACCAGGCTGGCCTCGAACTCAGAAATCCGCCTGCCTCTGCCTCCCAAGTGCTCGGATTAAAGGCGTGTGCCACTACCGCCTGGCCATGCCCAGTATTTTTATTTTTATTTTTTTAATTTTTTAAAAATCTTTAATTTTTTTGGCATTAGTTCTGGGGATCAAACACTGCTCCTGATGCCAGTACTTTACTTACTAAAATATCTCCCCAGTATTGGAAGTTCTTATCCTTATCTTTCCTTAGGTTTTGTTGTTGTTATTTATATGTGTGTATGAGAGTGTTTTGCCTGCCTGCATGTGTAGCTTAGTGCCCCTGGAAGTCAGAAGCGTGCGTTGTGCGTTGGACCTGGGATTTTGGGTGGTTATGAGTGCTGGGAAACAAACCTAGGCTCTTTGCAAGAACAACAAATACTTGTGATCATTGAGTCATCTCTCCAGCCCTGGGACTTAATATTTTTAATATTTATAATGCTTTTAGTTTCTGAGACAGAGTATGTCACAAATAATTAAACAATGAAAAGATTAATTTTGGTTTAATATGTCGGGGAGGACCTAACAGCTTCTTGTATTGGTCAGGAGAGGAGGTGGAGGGACAGTCTAATAAACACACAAAGGATTCAACATTGTCATTGCCACCAGTGAGAGAAGTCATTAAATGCCAGTTAGTTATACTACTGACCGTTGGTAAGGATGTGAAGTACTTGGGAGTTTTTATTCACTGCTAATGGGAATATAAACTTGTATAAACACTTACAGCGACTTTTTAGCAGTTTCTAATAATCTATATTTGTGATTTGATGCAACAGTTTCACTGGTATTTATCTAGGAAAATGAAAACTTAGCCACAGAAAGAGTTCTACATGACTGTTTATAGCAGACTCAAATTATACTTCCAAGTAAAAAATAATATGTATGTCCCTCCATAGGTGAATAGCAGGTAATAGATTACTGTTCAGTTATAAAAAGAAACAAGTTGCTGATATGATACAATGTGGTTGAATATTAAGAAGTGTCAGGATAAAAGATTTAAGTAAAAAAGATGGTATTTTATTCCATTTTTGTGAAATTCTAAAATGTATAAACTACTATAGTGATAGAAAGTAGAAAACTGATTGGCAAAGGCTAAGAGAAACTGGTGTACCTTTCAGGGGTGATGGGAATGTTCTGTATATTTTGACTGGCATGTTTTTCTTTTCTTTTTTTTTTTTAAATTTTGTCTATTTTTTTATGTTTACACTGCCCAGGGCATGGGATCACATGTGGTTGCTGGGAATTGAACTTAGGACCTCTGGAAGTACAGACAGTGCTCTTACCACTGAGCCATCTCTCCAGCCCCCAGTGGCTTGTTTTTGACATAGTCTCATAGCCTAGTTGACTTTAATTTGTTATGTAGCTGAGCCTGTCCTGATCTTTGTGTTGGGATTACAAGTGTCTACTGCTGTAACTATCTTGACTGTCCTGACTATTGTGATTAAATCATTAAATCTTGTGCTATGATTTGTTTTTGTAAATTGTAATTCAATGAGGTTGATTAAATTATGTTAATTGAGGGCTGGAGAAATAGCTCAGTGGTCAAGAACATGGCTGGTCTTGTTGAGGATCCAGGTTTGATTCTGAACACCCATATGGCAGCTTACAACCCTCCGTGTCTCCAGTTTCCAGGATCTCTGGCCTTTGGGAGGAGTGTTCAGGCAAACACTTAATGCACATTAAAAAATAATGTAATTATTTTAGAGTTTGTACTTTTAAAAAATGTTTCTAAACTTATTTCTAGTTTATTATTTGATGTCTATCTTTCTTTTGATTGTCTTAATCATATATAAAAGATGGGCCAGTTTTCTGGGTGGTTGTCTGATGACTTTGAGACTTACTGCAAATTGATAGCTAGTATAAATATTTGGAAATATTAACCATTTTATATGACTATAACAAAGAAAAATCATTTCAGCCAGGGGCTACGATCACTTCTGTTTGAGTTTTAAGTTCTATTTGAGGCTGTATGTATTCATTTTAGGGTATCATTTTTACCCTCAGTGGCCCGAACGTGTAATTTGATCTTGATTGTTCTGGATGTCCTAAAACCCTTGGGACATAAGAAGATAATTGAAAATGAGTTGGAAGGCTTTGGGATTCGATTGAACAGCAAACCCCCCAACATTGGCTTTAAGAAGAAAGACAAGGGAGGCATTAACCTCACAGCCACTGTAAGTGGGGAAGGTGATGTGGGCCAGATCTACCAACTGAGGGATTGGAGTGAAAAGTGGATTCAAGTATGCAGAAGTGACAATTTGGGAATTTTCTGGCCTTTTCCTGCCTTTATTGAGATCATTCCAATGACTTGTTAATGACTGATAAGAAAGACAAGGTTAGTATAGGAATCATTCTCAGAGTCACCTTCTCAGCTTTATTTCTTCTTTTTGGTTCTCTATCTAGGGTGGTGCAGACATTTGGAACAATATTTCTATGACTTAGTTGCCAATATCTTGTACTTTCATTTATTTATCATGTCTTTATAAAGCACTGACCAGAAGCCAAGGATTATTTTAAGCTCTGGACAGTGACAAAGGGAGGGGGAATGTAGAGGAAGGCATAAAGTAGTCACAGACCCTTGTGTTGGGTAAGTGAAGAGTTCCTGAGGCAATAGTGGACAGAAGGTTAAGATGAAGAGTAAGCAGAAAGGTGAGGAGGCTGTGTCCCTCCACCCCAGAATGTCTGTCTCAGGTGGGCCTCAGCTTACAGTATAGCTGCAAATTACCTTCAACTCCGGCTTTCCCTGCTTCTGACTCTTGAGAGCTGGGGTGACAAGTATGACCCATGGTGCCTGGGGATCAAACCCAGGGTTTTATGTATCCTACCTAAGCATTCTACCAGGTTACTTATAGCCCCCCAGTCTTTGGGACTTACTTGCTTCCTTCCTTCCTTTACTTTAATTTTTTTTTTGGAGACAGGGTTTCTCTGTAGTCCTGGAACCTGCTTTTTAGACCAGGTTGGCCTTGAACTCACAGAGGTCAGCCTGCCTCTGCTTCTCTACAGCTGGGATTAAAAGCCTGTGCAACCCACACCTGGCTTTGGGGCTACCTTTCTAAGTGCACACTGTTCAGTGATATAGTCACTGGGATGACCTGAGAGTGTCAACCAAGTACATATCCTGGGGAAGTTTGTTTGGGTAAATGTGAGTTCCTGTCATATAGATAGAAAGAGCAGGTGAACGAGCCCTTGAAAAGTAGCCAGAATGGCGTAGGCCATTATGTTCTGACCTGTGCCATACCTGACTGATTTGCATATTTTTGGATATTTTTAAATGTTTTTATTCATTTTTATTTTATGTGTATGAGCATGTGATATACATACATGTATATCACATTTGTGCAGTGCCCGAGGAGACCAAAAGAGGGCATCTAACCCCCTGGAGTTACAGACAGTTGTGAGCTGCCACACAGGGGCTGGGAGCTGAATTCAGGACCTCTGCAAGAGCAGCAAGTGCTCTCAACTGCTGAGCTGTCTCTCCAGCCCCAAGCTTTGTTTTTTTATTTTATATTTTAGGTTTTTGAGACAAGGCCTTTTATATACCAGGCTGGCCATAAACGTGGTATGTTTCCAAGGCTTGCCTTTAACTCCTGATTCTCCTTTCACCTCTTAGGTGTTAGAGCCATAGGCATATGGTACAACACCTGACTTTAGACTTAGGTTCTCATGGAATCCAAATGAGCTTTTGTGTTGAGTTGGTTTAAGAGATACAATGAAAAAATCATGTAAGAGATTATTACAAGGGTTCCTTGAAGAACTATGGCCTATAGTATAGTGCATATTCCTGTAATTTCAGTAGTTTGGAAGTTGAAGCAGACCAATTGTGAGATTGAAATAGCTTGGGCTACATAGCAAAACCCTGTCTCAAAAACAAAAGGCTTTGGTGGGGTGGGGGTGCGCACCCTTAATGTCAGCATGCAGAAGGGCAGAGGCAGGTGGATCTCCTGAGTTCTAGGGCAGCCAGAACTTTATAGAGAAACCCTATCTTGGAAAAAACAAAACAAAAACCCAAAGTTTTTTTTTTAAATTTTATTTTGTGTATATGGCTGTTTTCTCCGCATGATACATTAGTGAATTACTTGTGTGCCTGGTGCTAGGAGGCCAAATGATGTTTTTTTTTAAGATGGTCACACTATGAAGTACTAGCTGGCCTGGAAGTCTCTGTGGAGACCATATTGGTTTTGAATTCAGAAGCGTTCTGCTTTCCTCTGCCTGCTGATAACTGGCATTAAAGGTGTCCATCACCAAGATAGATAATGACCTCTTTTTAAAAAAAAAATTACATTTTATTTTGTATGTATGTTGGGGTGGGCTTTTATGGTGTGGGGGAGTGGTGGAGTGGGTGTTGTGGTCAGAGGAGAAATTACAGACATCAGTTTTCTCTTCCATCTGTGGGTCCTGATAATTGAATTCAGGGTGTCAGGCTTGGCAGAGGTCCCTTTGCCTGCTGAGCATCTCACCCTGAATACTTCATTTTATTTTTTTAAATTTGTGTATATGCGGGGGGTCGAGTATTTACTTGTGAGTTCAGGTGCCCAGGGAATCAAGCTGTTGTCAGGCCCCCTAGAATTAAGAGGTGTTTGTGAACCTCCTAGGTGGATACTGGGAATGAACTGTGGTCCTCTGCAAGAACAGCAAATGCTCTTAACTTCTGAGCCATCTCTCCAGCTTCCCTGGTAACTTCTTAAGGCAGGGTTTTAACAGGAGGAGAGGTAGGTGATTCTGATGCAGCCAGTAGGACTTAGAGCCTCACTGTGAATAAGAGGTGATCGTGCTTCTTTGAAAAACTCCGTCTTGTAGTGTAGGAATATAAGAGGTGATTATGAATTTTTTTTCCCTGAACTAGAAGAATGAACTTTCATTATATATCTGGACTTTTTTTTTTTTTTTTTACACATTTGCATTTTTATTATACATTTGCAGTGCTAAGTCATGGGAAGATCAGGACAGTGAATTTGAGATACTAATTAGATATCTCAGTGCTTCTCTTAGGAATGCTTTTGGCAAATGTTCTAGACTGGAGATTTAAGTTTAGTTGATAGCCAGAAGCCTAGCTGATATCATTAAGGATGTAAGTATAGATAGAAAAGAAAATTTAAGACAAGACAATTTAAGAAGGAAAACTGGAGAAAATTAGACTGTTATTGAGACCAAATAAAATGTTTGCGATAGAAGGGGATTGAACAGGGTTATCAAATGCTGCAGTTTTGGTCAGTGAATTAAGGTGTGAGAATTACCTGAAAGTTCAGATAAACATAGGTTTAAGCTTCTCTCCCAGGGGATATCCCCATTTATTCTGTCATAATATTTGAATTTATGAAGTCTTTGCATTAGTATGCTATAGCTATTGTTAATAACTCTGTTAGGTGGCTTGAACCACAGGATTATCAAAGTGATTGTTAGGTTGATACTGAAATTAGGACTCTGCCCTAATGACCTGTTCTAATTATCTCCTTAAAGACAATGTCATCAATTATTGTCACATTCTGAGATACTGAATATAGGACTTCAGTGTATGAGTTACAGGATATGATACAAGGTGCAGTTTAGCACATTAAACACCTATGAGTTTAGAAAGTTTTTTTCGTTATATTCTACTATAAATTACTTACTCTTATCCAGGGCAATGTAATGAGTTTAAATTTTAGCTAGAATTTTCTAGGTACAGGGCTGGGATATATAGCTCAGTAGGTAGAATGCTTGCTTAGCATGTACAGAGCCTTGGGTTGAATTCACAGCACCACATTAACAAAGCATGGTGTTGCATACCTATGGTCCAAGCACTTGGGAATTATAGTTAGGAGCATCAGCATCATTCTTGGCTACTTGGTGGATTTGAAATCATTCTGAAAAAGAAAAGTGCATGGAGGCTGGGCATGGTGGTGCATGTCTTTAATTCCAGTACCCAGGAAGAGGCAGGTTGATGCCTGTAAGTTCCAGGCCAGCTAGAGCTACATACTAAGACACTGTCTCAGAAAGAAAAGCTTCCCTATCCCCCCTGATTTGTCCTTGTTTACTCTGTCTGTGCAGTGCCCTCAGAGTGAACTAGATGCTGAAACGGTGAAGAGCATTCTGGCTGAATATAAAATTCATAATGCTGATGTGACTTTGCGTAGTGATGCCACCGCTGACGACCTCATTGATGTGGTTGAAGGAAACAGGTACTTAGTGTGGGGAACAAAGAAAAGGTCATGGATCTGGAAGATGTGGGTCAAGGCAACCCCAGCTGTGCTCTTGTCCCTTACAGTGGAGCTTTGAGTTCTTCAGCTGTCACGTGCGGGTTGGTCTTCATTTCTAACTTCTCCCTAGCTCTGCAATTTGATCAATAATGATAACATTTCCTGTTTCAGTTACTTGCTGTGATCTAGGCTGCCTTTTCAGCTCTGTCGTGTGGTTATTAAAGAGGGGGTCAGTCTGCTCTCTCCAATTGCCCAGTGGAACAGTTGTTTAGGCCATCTTGCACAAGTCAAGAGAAGGCCAAGATGTGTCTCTTCCATGCACCCTAACTGTATATGGCTGAAACCTTGTTCTATGAAATACTTACTACTGTTAGCATCTGAGTAATTTTTTTTTTGTTTGTTTGTTTTTCAAGACAGGGTTTCTCTGTGTAGCCCTGGCTGTCCTGGAACTCACTCTGTAGACCAGGCTGGCCTTGAACTCAGAAATCCGCCTGCCTCTGCCTCCCGAGTGCTGGGATTAAAGGCATGCGCCTGTCACTGTCTAGCTAGCATTTGAATAATTTAAACCACTCTGTTGAAGTTATTCCTAACATTTACAGAGAATCTTACTTTTGTGTTTATATGAAGAATCTGACTTTAACTGAAAACCAATGCTTTGGACATTTTAAGTGAAGCAGTTAAAATCTGAGAAGTTTCAACTTGCCTAATTACTAATAATCTAAGCTGTGACCCTGATTTGGCACTAGGAGTTTAACATTCCCAAATGATAGACTTTAAAAACAAATTTAGGGCTGGAGAGATGGTTCAGTTAGGTTAGGAACACTGACTGCTCTTCCAGAGGTCCTGAGTTCAATTCCTAGTAACCACATGGTGGCTCACAACATCTGTAATGGGATCCAATGTCCTCTTCTGGTGTGTCTGCAGATAGCGACAGTGTACTCATAAATAAAATAAATAAATTTTTAAATATAAATAAACAAACTTATTTAAAGGCACACAGTTTTAATCCAAGAGGCAAGCAGATCTTTTGAGTTGAAGGCCAGCCTGATCCCAGATTGAGTTCTAGGACAGCAAGGTCTGTCTCAAAAAATAAAAGTTTAGTCTTTAAAAATTACCATGAGTTGGGGCTATAATTCAGTGACTCAGTGCTAGCCTACTATGCACAAAGCTCTACTTTTCTGTGTACGTGCCTGCACCTGTGTGCAGATGCCCAAGGAGGCCAGAGAGGGATCCACTGGAGCTATAGCGGTAGTGAGCCATCCAGTTCGGGTAGTGGTAACCAAACCGAGGTCTTGTGGAGGAGCAGCAAGTGCTCCTGATTGCTAAGCTCTCTCCAGCTCCTTGCATTCATTTTTGTAGAGAACTAAAAAAATATCTTTACTATTACTTTGTGTGTGTGGGAAAGAGACAGGGACATATTTGTGAGTGTGTGTCACATGTGGAGGTCAGAGGACAACTTTGTGGAGTTGGTTCTCCGTGCACCTTCAGTTGTAGGGATCAGACTCTGCATCAGGCTTGCCTGGGAGAATCTTTTACATGCTACTTCCTGTGAGCTGTGATGATGATTGCTTTGGAGAGCCTCTGATTTGGGGCTTAGGTGAAGGAACGCTAGTGCTAGTCACTGTTTTGTCAGCAATCCAAGTTAATAACATTTCTTTTCCTTCCATAGAGTTTATATTCCGTGTATCTATGTATTAAATAAGATTGATCAGATCTCCATTGAGGAGTTGGATATTATCTATAAGGTACCTCACTGTGTACCCATTTCTGCTCATCACCGCTGGAATTTTGATGACCTTTTGGAGAAGATCTGGGACTATCTGAAACTAGTGAGAATGTGAGTCTTAATGATAGCTTTTGGGGATCCTTAATAAAATGGCTCTTTTCTGGAGCTAGAAGTAATGTTCTTTCTGTAGACGATTGGTCTTGTTGAGGGCTCTGTCCTCAAGATTGGAGATCACCCTGGCCTCAGACTGATAGAGGGTTGGTTTATGTTCAGCTCCTGCACACTTTTAAGAAGGCAGCAACCCTTGTGTCTTTTCTCTGTTCTAGTTACACCAAACCCAAAGGCCAGTTACCTGATTATACATCTCCAGTAGTACTGCCTTATTCTAGGACCACGGTGGAAGATTTCTGCATGAAGATTCACAAAAATCTTATCAAAGAATTTAAATAGTAAGCATCATGGGCATACAGTGCCTCCTTTTCTTGTGAGTTGCTGATTTCATTAATGGTACTAATTCTTAGAGGAGGATTAAAGAAACCAGGTAACAAAGAGGGAGGCTTCTGAAGGGGTTTCTTGATTTCTTGCTATCTTTTTTTGTAATTTGACAAGGCCTCACTATGTAGCCCTAGCTAGTCTGGAACTTGCCTTTTAGACTGGGCTGGCTTTGAGCTCACAGGTCACTGAGGTCTGCCTCCCTCGGCCTCCTGACAGCTGGGGTGACAGGTGTGTCCTAACATGACTGCCTTTTATGTATGTCTGTATCCTCAGTGTGATGCTAGGAACCAAACTTCTGTTCTCTGCAAAAGCAGCAATGCTTTCAATCACTTAGCCATCTCTCCAGCTCCCTTTCAATGTCTTCTGAAACAGAGTTTCTCTGTGTGGTCCTGGCTATCCTGGAACTCCCTCTATAGACCAGGTTGACCTTAAACTCCTAAAGAGCCTCCGGGCAGTGGTGGTACATGCCTTTAATCCCAGCACTCGGGAGGCAGAGGCAGGCAGATCTCTGAGTTCAAGGCTAGCCTGGTCTACAGAGTGAGTTCCAGGACAGCCAGGGCTACACAGAGAAACCCTGTCTTGGAAAAAAAAAAAGAATGCATGCATTGAAAGCAAAGAAGACCTGAGTTCAAATCCCCTGCTGTCACATAAAAGCTGTGCATGGCCCACATGCCTGTAAGACATTAGACAGGTGGAGGCTACAAGCTTGCTGGCCAGCCAACCTCAGCTCGTCTGGAGAAGCTGTTTGTGCACTTAACTGCTTAGCCACCTTTCTAGCCTGTTTTGATTTTGTTTTTAAACATGGTTTCTCTGTGTAACATCCCTGGTTGTCCTGAAACTACAGAGATTTACCTGCCTCTGCCTCCTGAGTGCTGGGATTAAAAGTATCTTCCACTCCTGGCTTAGGCCCTTTAAACTTTAATTGGCTATGGAATGACAGCAACCCCATGACCCAGTGTGCAACACTGTTCCAGAAAGTAGCTTTGAGTGTTTGTGTATTCTGATGTATTTGGAAGAGGGCTTTTGTCTGTTGTAGTTCTGTGTGTTTTAAGCTCCAGGAATTGGCTAAATTTGATACGTTTGGTACCTCGGCAGTTAGGGCAGCTGCTTGTTACTGCCATTGACTCTTTACTCCTTTCCATACAGTGCTTTGGTCTGGGGTCTCTCTGTGAAGCATAATCCTCAGAAGGTGGGTAAAGACCATACCCTGGAAGATGAAGACGTCATTCAGATTGTGAAGAAGTGAAATTCTGTTCCCGTTTGCTGGCTGGCCACAGCAGTGTTCCTTATGACCAAGTACCTTCCTCAGCCCCTCCTGTCTTTGGTGGCCACTGGATTGGGGTACTGGGATGGATGTGGAGATTTCCAAACTGAAATGCCACCTTTTTTTTTTTTTTTTTTTTTTTTGAGATAGGGTCTCATGTATTTTAGGCTGGCTTTGAACTCTTTGCAGCTGAGGCTTGCCTAGAATTCCTTTCATCAGCCTCCATGTCCCAGTTGCTGGGCTTACCACTGTGTACCTGTAACACCTCGGCAACATCACCTTCCCTACTTTGGTATCACTTCTATTGAACCATATAAAAAACCTGGTGGGCCCGTTGGCCATGTGTCATTCATTGTCAGATTTGCTGTGGGATGAGGTGAATGAGGAAATGCCTGCTCAGTCATAGGAAATGAGACGTAGAGAATGGGGCGTGTGGTGTCCTTTTGTCAATTGGTGGTATGCCGTAATGGTAGGCCTTCAACTGGGTTTGGCTTTCTGTCCTTTCAAGTGGTCCTTTCCGGACATTGGCGAGGGAGGTGTAATCGGTAAAGTTAACTGTGGATTTCCTCCAGTGCTGGTCTGTTTTGAGACTATAGAGTATATGGATAGCAGTTGAGGAGACTTGTGATGAGGCAGAGTGGGTTGAGTTGCAGGTTTTCTATTAGCTAACAAGATGACTCAGTTTTTGTGAGCCTCAGTCTCATGGTGTAATATAGGGACAGTGGGACAATGGCATTAACTTTTAAGGTTGGAATTGCTGGTATTAAGGGGCGGGTTTTAGAAGTTGCTTAGCACAATGTCAGTCATGGAAACATTCACTGTATGGTGCTTCCTATTGTATATAACTCAGCCTGTTTTTGTTTTCTTTCTTGAGACAGGGTTTCTCTGTGTACTCTGGCTGTCCTGGAACTCACTCTGTAGACCAGGCTGGCCTCAAATACTGAGATCCAGCTTGCCTGTGCCTCCTGAGTGCTGGAATTAAAGGTGGGACTCCACCACTGCCTAGCTGGGAGATTATTTTAATGTGGTCTGAAGGGATGAGACAGGAGGCCTTGAGAAAAACATGTTTATAAGACAACAGAATTTGCTTTTGTCTTCAAAGGAGATAGCTGTGGGGCTTACCACCCCACTCCCACATGGCTCAGGGCTTGTCCTGCTGCCCTAGAGCTAGCTCTTCCTTTCTTTGGGTTTATAGGTAGGCCTCCCTCTCAAGCCTCAGAATACAGACTGGTTTGTCGCTGGGACATTGACTGATAGGCTATGATTGAAAGCTGGTCCCCACACTACAAAGAAGAATTGGCTTTCAGAACTGTGGAATTTCCAGCTAGGTTTTCTTCCCCAATGAGAGCCTAGATTTTTGGGAGTCTTCAGGCTAAGCAAGATTCACTTTGCTTAAACTTTGTGTTTCAGGATGCTGAAGAGAGAAGAAAGTCCAGACCCTGTGCCCAGCTTCCCTGTTTGAAGAGGCCTTGAGTCCATTGTTTAGTACCCCCCCTACCCCCCTTCCCTGCCTGGTAGCCAACCCCACAGGATTTCAGAAGCTTTACTTCAGGCTGGTGTAGCAAAGGCCTATAATTCTAGAATTCGGAAGATAGAGGCAAGAGTGTTAGGAGTTCAAAATCATGCTTGATGGCATGCATAATAGTGCCACCAAACTGACATTAATTTACCTTTGCCCTTCTTTGGGGCTTAGACTTGATGGTTCTGAAGGGAAGATGCAGTTTGTGTCAGATACCCTGGCTGGGAATGTGCTGCCTGTGTTTGGGATCTGTGTCAGGTGTTTCCAGGGTTCTGGCCTTTTATCCAAAAAATTGAAACCAAGGGCTAACATGGATTTGCACTAAAAGTAAGGTTTGGAGCAAAGCAATAGTGTAGATTATGGAAGGACACACTGTCAAAGATTGACTGCACGCTGAGTGAGTGGGGGTACTCAAGGACGAAAGGCATAGCCTAGGGTCTCATGTCATGGTGTCTAAAGAAAGGAAGGGTGGGTTACCAATAAGCAGAGTTTGGGGCTCTCTATTTTTAAAAAGTTTTAAAATGTTTATTTCAAGGTAAGGTTTCTGCTGTCCTTGCTGGCCTGGAATTAGATTGGTCTTGAACTCAGAGATGGTCCTACTTCTGCCTCCCAAGTGCTAATTAAAGGTGTGTGTCACCACACCTGCCTTGATGTTTTCTATTTATAGGTTATATATTTTTCCTATTGCATATGTTACTTCCCAATTCACATCTCATTTTAGTTATCTGTGTACTCAATCATGAATAGGCATAAGATGGTATATTAGATTTCCCCTAAAAGTTACTTAGAGGACAGTTTGCATTACTGCATATGTTCCCAGAACCAGTTAAAGCCAGGTCAGCTCTTCTATTCATACCTATAAACAACAGTAATAGCCTTTAAAAGGAACTTTCTAGATTTATCATCACAGGCAAGCCATGTTACTCTCCAGTTATGGGAATGTATGTAGCCTGTTGCAGTTGAAGGTGTGACGGCAGTTCTGGTATGTTTGGAGAGGTATTAAGTGCATAGTGTATCTAGTAGAGACTAGGCTGCCTGGTCCATTATGAGAAGACATGTCTAACACAAACCAAGTCAGATCTCACGGTAAACTTTAAGGCTGCTGGAGAGTTGCACTCTTGTTTATTCACTCATTCTTTGGCTTTGTGACAAGGTCACACTTGGGTGGTAGTGGTTCACACCTTTAGTCCCAGTGCTCATGAGGCAGAGGCAAGTGATACTGTGTTTGAGGCCAGCCTGGTCTACAGATAGAATTCTAGGACAGCCAGGGCTACATATAGAAACCTGTTCTCAACAACAAAAAACAAAACCCAAAGGCTGTGTGTGTGTGTGTGTGTGTGTGTGTATTTTGCTTATGTATATGTATGTCTACATACAGCACGTGTGCTTGGTCACTGCAGAGGTTAGAAGAGGGTGTCAGATGCCCTGGAACTAGAGATAATGACCGATGTGAGCCATTGAATGCTTGAAATGGAACCTGGGTCTTCTAGAACAGGCAGTGGTTCTTTCGTGTTTAGCTTTAGCTTTTTCTTTTCAATTTATAGGAGTACACTGTTGCTGTCTTCAGACGCACCAGAAGAGAGCATCGGATCCCATTACAGATGGTTGTGAGCCACCATGTGGTTGCTGGGAATTGAACTCAAGACCTCTGGAAGAGCAGTCAGTGCTCTTAACCGCTGAGCCATCTCTCCAGCCCTATCTTTAGCTTTTCTTAAAGCTTTGTTTTTCACAGTCCCAAATGCTTCTAAAGACCCCTTTCCCTCTCTGAGACTGGAATCTCTGGCTGGCCTTGCCCTAGGTAATCCTGTGTTAAATTTATGGACTAATTGGATTACATGTGTGAGGTATCACACCTGGTTAAGGTACCTATCTCTTTTTTGCCCCAGGCATTTCTGCTTTTTCTGTAAGGTTCTTATTCCCTGGAAGACTTGTGTTTATTCATTTTTTTTGAGACTTAAGTTTCAGGTAGACAAAGCTTGCCTTGAACCTCATTATATAGGGCTTACCTTGAACTCTTTAGTTTCTTTCACCTTCAGTTAGCTTCTGTACACATTTTTTTTTTTTTTTTACGTTTATGTTTATGAATGCTCTGCTGCATGTACATCCTGCCAGATGAATCAGATCCTTTTATAGATGGTCGTGAGCCACCATTCGGGTGCCTAAAATTGAACTCAGATTCTCTGGAAGAGCAGCTGGTTCTCTAACCGCTGAGCCACCTCTCCAGCCCCTCTATAACATTTAATACCCTGTTCCCTTTGTGCTATCTGTTCCACCAGCCTCAGCCTGAAGAGTAATTCTCATATTGGCAGTTTGACCCATTCCGCCCTTACCTTAGTACTGCTGATGGCTCAGCAGGACACCCTGGATAAGTGCGCTAGTGTTCCTTTGTGGACAGTGGGATTGCTTTTCCAGACTCCTCTTGAAGCTGGGGAGTCACTGAGAGCACGACAGCATCTAATGAGCTTGAAAGTACCAGACTGCCCTGGTTCACAGCCAGGCTTTGTTGAAAAGTGACCCTTTTCTCGTTCCCCAGTGCAGAGCAAGCAGAGCGGGCAGCTGAAGGATTATTTATACTCAATATTGTCAAGACTTGGGAGCCCCTGCAATCAAAGTCCAACAGAATACTATGAAATGGAGAATGGCTTATTTTAATCTCTACAGTGGAATTAAAATAGCATTTATGGCCCTAAGTGATTGGGCAAATTAACTTGAACCTAATAGTAAGTATAACAAAGGTACTGAAAACCTGCATATCAGTGTGCTGTCCTCCAAAATGCTTTACAGAATAGTGGACCTCAAGTTGTAAGTAAAAATTCTGAGAGGAACTAATGCAGCAGAGAAAAGGCTTAAATTAATGGTCAAGTTGGAGTCAAGCTGGATTAATGGTGTGCCAGTAAGTTTCAAAGAAATTACCATATATGACTTCCCTAAAGGTCAATTTGATTTTGAAAGTATAATATTGATTCCTTGATATTTGCCACAAGCTACCTTCAGGGTTAGTTTAGCATTAAGCTAATGCTATCAGAACTTTATGTGCATAAGAAATATTCTAAGGTAAAATTAAAATATGAAAGAAGGGAATTCATTTAGACTGTCTTAGTTCATGGAGGGAATAAACACAGTACCAGTCATATCGTTCACACACGTGGCATATGCAACTTTTAATAAACCAAAAGAAAGTCCCAAATATACAAGTGAAAAAAATGCAAACAGTTGACACAGGCCTAACTGATAGTTACTTTATGTACAGCTGTATGTATAAGTTCAAAAAAGCTATCCTATTTGTATGTACAAAAGTCTATACACAGGTCTGTACATAAGGGTCTACACATTTTATTGTCTCAGAACCCTTAGGTGTCACCTCTGGAAGACACCAACACTTCATTCACATATTTTATAAAAGAAAGACTTCCAGGACCGACAATCTTGTGTCCCTCGTGTTTGAACCACATAGGCTCCAATCGATTATTTAACAGCCTCCTGTCATAATGATCACGGTAGGTATGTGGATCCCCTAAACATCTTCACACAGTGTGCTCCAATGTAAAAGCCCATTACAAAGATGGGAAATGAGAGTTGTGACCAGGGTGCCACCACAGGTCCAGGTATGTGTGAGCCAGCCTGCCCTGTTCACTGTCTATATTCCAGTTCATCTACACTGATGACTTTGGTGGGCATGGAGGGCAGGGGCTGCTGTAGCACATCTGAGCCAAACCATTTGGCAAGGCCCACGGGGGAGCTGCTCCTTTGGCTGGTGCGATGCTCCAGCTGGGAGTGCATGTGGGGCATGCCCGACCGGCTGGGTACATTCTGAGGAGTCTGAACGTTGATAGCTGCTGCCTGGGAGCTAGAGCCTGGAGGATGCAGAACTATGGAGAGAAGAGTGTCAGTGCAGCAAAGTAGTAGCTCTACACCATCTGCACCTCACCCATACAACCCCACAAGTCTACTAAGAAGCCCTGAATATTCACTCACAAGTCCTGCTCTCACTATTGACAGTATTTTTCTGACTTAGGTTGCTTGAATGGTTTGTTACATTTGGGGGTGTTAAGTCAACCAGAGGATTTAACCAAAGGCTTCTTAAAGTGCAGAGCTAGATGACGACATAGGCCCACCAAAGCTGACATGATCACATCTCAGCAAAGATTCTCAGGCTTTTTAGAGGTGAGCATGCCTGGCTCCCATGTCGTTGCAGTAGTAATAATCCCAGAGACTGCACAGGTCAGTTCACTTTACCTAAGGAACAGAGTCAGTGAGAACTCACTGCTGCTGGAACTCTCAGAAACTTCCAGTGCGGTGAGCTAGCCTGGTCTATTTCTAAACCTTACCTGAGCGCTGTAGCTGCTGCTGCATCACTGCCAAATGCAGAGGTGTCCCAGGACGAGGGTTTAGGAGAGGGTGACTAGCAGCAGAGACCAAAGGGTACAAGGGCTGACCCAGGAGTGGGCCAGATAGTCCCTGTAGAGGAGCCATGTCTATCCCAGGAGGAAGCACACCTGATGGAGAGAGAGAACAATTCCAAACTTACAAGCAGGTGAGTGTGGTGGACACTTGCCTCCATACTCATGTGCCACGATACACCAGTGTACAGACACAATTTTAAATGAACGCCAAAGCCAGGATTTCTAAGTGTAGCCCTGGGTATCCTTGAACTCTACCTGCCTCTGCTTCCTGAGTGTGGGGATTAAAGGCCTGTACGACTACTGTCTGGCAGGTTTCCTAATCTTGTGGGCTAAGGGAGTAAGTGACACTGGATTGGACCCACTACAAATCTAGTAAGGTCTTTTTGGAATACCTAGTATAATGTAACAATTAGTGGCAGCAATTTTTATAGTAGGACCAATAACCAATGCCCATACCTAATCAGAAACTCACCAGCTTGGAGCAAACTTGGAAGATGCTGTGGATGAACCCCTTGGGCTATCAACCTTTGGACTAATCCTGGGTGAAGCTGGTGCGCAGGTCGAACAATAGGAACATGAGGGACGAGGGGAACTTGGTGGGTAGGACGGAGAAAAGGTGTTCCTGGGACTGGGGATGCCAAGGTAGGTGTTTTCCTCCCAGCTGCTTTAGGTCGATAATCTTGTTCTTTGGTATAACGGTTGGTCTGGGACAGTGGGGTGGAGCACGAAGACCGCTGTAATGTCGAAAGTTTAGGATTTGTCGTAGGAGAAGAGTCTTGATCAGTATTTGATATGGGATTGGATGACAGCAGGTTCTCTGTAAGGATTCATTCACAGGATATTTTGGTATCGATACCCTTCATCAATTTATTTCAATTCTTAACAGCCCAGCAAATCTTACTTTTTAAAATTCTTGTTTCCTCTTAACCAGGTTAGATGCTTTCACGGAAGCCATCTGCCTTAAAATATAGACAGATGCACACCTGCAACTCTCCAAAATCCCAGGAGTTATATGGTCACAGAGTGACCTTGAGCTAGGACTAGATGCGAAATTTTGTTTAACCTTCATTTCTTATTATATGTATGTGGGTGGTGTTTTGCCTATGAGTTCAGTGCTCACAAAGGCCAGGGAAGGGTGCTAGGTAACCTAGGGCTGAAGTTACAGAAGGTTGTGAGCTATCATGTGGGTGCTGGCAATCGAACCTAGGTCTTCTGGAAGAGCAAACAGTGCCCTGAGCTATCTCTCCAGCCCATAGACGCCAAGGTTTTCAAATTTTTTGCTGGAATAATAATTTAAAAAAAAAAAGATTTATTTTATGTATATGAGTACACTGTAGCTGTCTTCAGACACACCAGAAGAGGGCATCGGATCCCATTACAGATGGTTTTGAGCCACCACGTGGTTGCTGGGAATTGAACTCAGGACCTCTGGAAGAGCAGTCAGTGCTCTTAACCACTGAGCCGTCTCTCCAGCTCCTGCTGGAATAATTTTTTGTTGTTGTCATTTCTATTCTTGGAGAGTGAACATAAACCCATGGCCTTGTACATGCTGGCAAGTATTCTACTACTTAGTACAATTGAGTTGCATTCCCAATGCATAAAGGATTTTTAATACAACCCAAAAACCTCTTGACATAGAGTTTCAAAACAAAAAGCACAAGTTGCCAGGCATGTACTTGTGGTGCCTTTAATCCCAGGACTTGGGAGGCAGAGACCAGTAGATCTCTGCGAGTTTGAGGTTAGCCATAGTTATACAGTGAGATCCTGTCACAAACAACCTGTAACAGAAACAACAATAAGAAGACAACCAACCTGCATCCATCTCCCTATCTACCTGGCTACTCTTGAAGAGGACATATTTCCAGCATCCACATGTGGCTCACAACCACCTGTAGCTGCCCCCTTCTGGCCTCCTTGGGCAGTGGATGCACATGGTGCAGACATACTCACAGGCAAAACACATGTTAAACAGAAAGAATTGAGCTATATATGCTAACTGAATTTGTCATTCAACTTGGAAGACTGTAAGAATCATAAGCTGAATCACATCTTTACCCCAGCTGGCCACAATGTCAAATGAGCAAGTCTGACTGAGCTCACCAACCCATCTCTCTGACACTGCTGTCGTGCATGCCTATGTTCTGACACAGGTAAGCAGCAGTACCTTCGCTGGCCTTCTGAGTATCCTCTTTACCATCACCAGGAACCAGGGTTCCAGGTGCTATTTCCTCCTTGCTTTTCTCTCTGCTTTCATACATCTTCCGGATCACTGAGGTAGGGGTGAAGGAAGGAGAAAGCTGCAGAGAAGAGGAGGCAGAAATCAGCATACTCAAGTGCCTTTCCCTAATACTAAGCCAGTGCTTTTAAATTTTTTTAATTTTTTTTTATTTTTTATTTTTTTTTTGGACACTGGGGATTAAACCTAGAGTTTTAAATATGCTTGGAAGCACTTGCCCGTAAGTCTGTCTTTACCAGGTGAAGCCATCCCCATTTTGCCTACATGGGCAGAGGCAACTCTAATGTTCTGGTCTGTAGCTACTAGAAGAGAACACGAAGGGGCAAGTAGTCACTGTCCCAAGAGCTTCAACACATGTTCGCCACCCTGTAAATTGGGCCTGTTGTCCTCATGTTTCTCAACCCTGAAATAGGGCTAAGAAGAGGGAAGAGCTTGGCTGGAAACATACCTTGGTAAATGGGGAACAGATGTTTCAGAGACAACCTCAAGGACCTATGATACTCCTTGTTCCTCATATTTTTCTTTTAAAATTACAAACAAAAAATTCAATTATAGGTTTTGTCACCTTACTAGGACTTACCATTAAGGATCCTTTGTTCTTGTTTATTTTATAATGAAATTATATAATTTTATAAAGGAAGAGACAGGGCCTAACTCGTGAATAAAATTCCTTCCAGAGTTTCTCTAAAGCAAGAACCTTTGAGGTATTTAGTGCAGAGTCCCATATGGAGTCTTGAAGCAATTGAACAGACCAATTGTTCTTTCCTCTGTCTTATCAGCTTTGATTGGATAATAAAAGTCTGTATTGGTAAAAAAAAAAAAACCAAAAAAAAAAAAACCAAAAAACAACCAACCCACTGGTAAAGCTAGACTTATCATCACAAATAAACCAACAAACCCATAAGAGAACAATTTATAGACCCCACCAGCATGTTCACTGCACTCCATCATGTGACTAGTAACTCCTCTCTCCGCTCCTGCCTCACATTTGTCTTTCTACTTTCCCACAACTATTTTGTTTTTGTTTGTTTTTGTAGGGTCACACTAGGCTCTCACATAAGGCCCAGACTGGCCTTAAATTCTATTTGCCTCTTTGCCTTTCAAGGTGCTGAGATTAAAGGTCAACAGGCCAGGCCCAGCTGTGAGTGATACTGATGAGTATGGTGGCACTCTAAATCATGGGTTAGGGGAGATGTAATGAGGTGATAGGAAGGTCGCTATTCCTCTGGAAGGCATTCAGAGACACAGGTAGTGCACTGGTGCAACACAGTTAATCACATGAAATCTTGCAGCCAAACAGTTACTAAAGGTCACTGACCATGCTCGTGATGGAGGCAGCAGGAGCTGGGGAAGAGGCATTTCCTCGGTGCATAGGTGCTGGTGACTTTGACATTCGCTGTTGCCTGTAAACAAATCAATTAACAGTCTCATCTGCTCCAAACTACTTAATTCCAAGTCTTCAAACCATGTAACTCAAGACCAGTCCAGGACCTTAGCATACCTTTACTTATCCATTTAATTTCTCAAACATTCAAAATATGAAAAAGTACATGCTAAATTCTGAGGGAAGACAAAAGCTCTGTGTAGTGGGAGCAGTCAATAACCTGAGGCAAACCAAGGGATATAGATGTAAGATATCAACAAGGGATATAGATGTAAGATATCAACAAGGGATAGTGAGAAAATCAAGCAGAAGGAAAGGAGGACTAGAAACTCCAGAGACCCTGAGGAAGGAAGCAGCTAGGTGAGACCAGTAGGAAGTTTGGAAGCCTGGTAGTGCTGGTTCTTCACCTTTAATTCCAGCAGGCAGAGGCAGGTTGATCTCTGAGTATGAGCTCAACTGGTCTTCAGAGCCAGTTTCATGGGGTACATAGAGAAACCCTGACAAAACCCAAAAAAGCTAAGGAGAAGAAACAAAGGTTCAGGCAGAGAGCACAGGGAATCAAAAGCTTTGGGCATATAGAATTCTCTAGGCTGGTTCATAGTTTAGTTGTAAACAGCACTAGTGGGTTGGTTAAAAGCCTTCATTCTGGGGGCTGGAATACTCCAGATAGGTGAAAGCAATTCACAGCACCTGCAATGCAACTGATGCTCAATCTCTAAGACGCTGATTCAAATCAAACTGAGAATTGGGAGCATCAGTTATTTCATAATCCAGTTATATTCATCATGCCCTACCAAATGAGGTTTTGTTTTTTTAAAGGTAGGGTCTTCTTTACCAGTACTGACTACCCTGAAAGTCACTACGTAGACCAGGCTGGCCTTGAACTCAGACATTCTCCTGCTCAGCCTCCCAAGTACTGGGATTTCTATCTAGTGCAGGCATACTGAGGCCCTGATTCAAAAGACCAAGGGCTGGACTGAACATAATGGCACCCACTCACAATCTCATCCCTCTAGAAACAGACACAGAAGGACTGCTGGGAACTTTAGTTCAGTCAATGATAGACAGTGAGACCCTACTCCCCCTTATATTCTCCCTTATCCTAGAGGAAAACAGGAAATAGAGTTGACATAGAAACAGGCTGAGAAAAAATGCTTATGTGTCCTCACTAGGTAGTGAGTGCTTCATTGTACCTACAGTGAAGGAGCAAAGTCCTCTGAATCATAGGTAATACTGGGATCCTAAATCTGTAAGCTTTCCAAGCAGCATTCAGAAACTCCGTGCTATCCTGAGATGAAGTCTGAGCACATGGCAATGTATTATTCTAAGTGTATATGGGAAAGATCTCCAAACCTGGAAGTTTCACACAATTTATCATTTACTCCTTTTTGTAAACAGAGCATTTTATGTTAGGCAACTGTCAGTGCAGGAGATACAACAGTGAACAAAACAGATGACATCTCTAATCTCAAGGGCTGCAGGGCAAAAGCAGGAGAACAGACCAAAACAAACAAAACAAAAATGCATCCACAAGGTAGTGAGTACAATTAAAAGACAAAAAACAACAGCAGCAACAGAACAAGCTTTGCTGCAGAGATGACTCAGTGCTTAGGAGAGCTTTAGACACAGAAGGATTGCTGGGAACTTTAGTTCAGTCAATGATATACAGTGAGACCCTACTACCCCTGTCTCAAAACAAACAAGAACAACAACAACAAAAAAACCCAGCAAAAACAAAATAGAAACAAGGCTAGGCAGTGGCAGTGTACACCTTTAATTCCAGCACTCAGAAGACAGAGACGGGTAGGCCTGAGTTCAAAGCCAGCCTGGTCTACAGAGTGAATTCCAGGACAGTCAGAGATAAACAGAGAAATTCTGTCTCAAAACAAAAAACCAGGGCTGGAGAGATGGCTCAGTGATTAAGAGCACTGACTGTTCTTCCAAAGGTCCTGAGTTCAAATCCCAGCAACCATATGGTAGCTCATAGCCATCTGTAATGAGATCTGATGCCCTCTTCTGGTGTGTCTGAAGACAGCTACAGTGTACTTACATATAAATAAATCTAAAAAAAAAAACCAAAAGAAAAAAAACAAACCCAAAACTAAACTAAAAAAACCTCAGAAACAAAGGCTAGTGGGTATATATGATGTGTAATAGAGTGCTTGTCTAATATGTCCAAGGCCCTGAGTTCAATCCCCAGCACTGGGGAAAAAACAAAAACAAAAACAAAAAAACCAACAACTGGTAGAAACACTGTAAATTTAAAAAATGTATTTACTTGTAATAAATTATGAGACAGTATCTCCTGACTATTTAGCTAACTGGAACTCAAAAGTCATTTATAAATTAAGAATATAAAACACTATATAGAATAAAAAATAAATGAAGGTAGTGATTATTTGTAAAGGTTAGATAGTGGTCACTTGAAGGAGGGAAAAGGTAATACTGACAAAGGGGACATGGGAGGGCCTTGGAGATTTCTTTGTTTTTTGGTTTTGTTTTGTTTGGTTTTTTGAGACAGGGTTTCTCTGTGTAGCCCTGGCTGTCCTGGAACTCACTCTGTAGACCAGGCTGGCCTCAAACTCAGAAATCCACTTGCCTCTGGCTCCCGAGTGCTGGGATCAAAGGCGTGCGCCACCACTGCCCGGCAGATTTCAACTGTATATCATCTACCAATAGCATCTGTGGTGGGATGAGATTCTTATCTTAGACTAGATCAGCATATGCAGGTTATATTTATGATATATGATTCATGATATATATGATTTACCAGTCTCAAGAACACTGTATTTGCAAATCAGTACCCAAATCTGCATACGTAGGATTAGTAATTTACCTGTTTCTGAGCCCATCTCTGGTTCTGTCCACTTGTGGTTTGCTAAAACCAGGCTGGTAGAAGGGTGCTGTTTGTATTGCAAGATCATGTGGTAGGGCCAGCCCCTCCAAAGCAGCTTGCTGCAATTCTAGCTGGCTCATCTGATCAATAGAAGTAGTAGAGGACAGTCAGTAAAAGAACGAGGAAGTTCAACTTGTTGTCCATAAAGGTATGTCTCATGGTTTAAATGGTAGCTGAGAAAATTGAATGTTGCAAATAACTTAAGTTATGCTGGTGTCCACTAAATGATATTTCTAAAATTTAAATAGTGGGATGAGAAGCAGTTCAGTGGTTAAGAGAGTTTATTGCTATTGTAGAGTAAGTATCTAGGTTCAATTCCCAGACCCACATGGCAGGCAGTTCACAACTGTCCATAATTCTAGTTCCAGGGTTCCAATGCCTTCCTGAAAACTCCTTGGGCAATGAGCACATACATGGTGCACAACCATAAATGGAACCAAAACACTCATGCACATAAAGTAAGTAAATCTAAAGAAAAAAATTTTAATCTAAATAATACTCATCACTCAGCAATTTTCTCTTTTGTATAAACTTGAACTATGGTCACTGTGGAACAAACCATGCATCATTGCTGCAATTCAGTTCTCTACTCCACAAGCAAGAGCAAAAGGGCAAAGAGAAAGAGCTCAACCTGACCTGGGCTGTGACAGGACTCACGGGCTTGCGCATGCCTTGGAATGGATCTCCAAGTAGTTGCTGGGGCCCTGATGGGAAACCTGCCAGGAAAGTTTCAGAATCAAGAATGTCAAGCATTAGAGCCCAAGACAGCATAAGCACCCAACCAGCATGTTGGCCTTGCTCAACAGGAAGCGTTGCTTCTTTGGCCTGATAATATATACCCTTCTCCGTCTCCTCCCAAAATGTATATGTAG